>BRZM01000011.1:1170174-1312354 GCA_033238685.1 Lates japonicus
TTTCAGTTGTAACGATACTCGGTTGATACAGTTTCATGTGGGGTATATAAATGTTTAATGATGACTTAATTTGGGCCTCATGTCTTAGCAATAAAACACTGACTTTGTGGAGAATTCACATGGTTCTTCTGCCAAAATATAATAATATGGTAGTCATGACAACTGTAAGTTTGATATACTGAGCAATGAATCACAGGTAACACTGGAATCGTTATCCAAGGCATGTGATACAGCAACAGGCCATTAAAATTAAAACTAAACATACTAGAAACTACTTTAGCATGCTGGGTCACCTAATGTACCAGTAAAATAAACCCACTATTAGTTAGTAGTAGTAAACATACACTGTGATTTCTGTGACTAAGAGCCTAGATTGGTTTTCACCAGCAACCTGACAGGACAGCAGCCTGGTGCACCATTCCTTGGCAGTTGCACAGGCCAGCCAAGGAGACTGTGTAAGCTTGTGTCACTTAAGCTCACTTACAGAGCCCTGTATTCACTAAAGCTGAGACCAGATATCTATAAATTTACAGTGACACAGATGGCCTCTTTGTGCAGCCCTCTTTCCCAGCTATGAAATCTAATTTGGTTATCAGAACATACCCTCATCTCATGGGTTATGTGGTTTCTTGTTAACTATAATGGGCAGGAAGAGGAATTATTTGAAGGTATTGTTTTTCTCTTTGCCTTCTGACTATCATTTAAACACACGAACTATCACTAATCAGTGTGGAGGATGTGAGGAGGTTGAGATTTTTTCAGACACATTACAGTTTTGAGGACCTGACATTCTCCACATTGATGCACTATATTGGCTATGAGAGAATGCTGTGGGGAGAAAAAGGGGTGCGTAAGTCTGTGTGTGTTTTCAACTTCAACTTTCAGTGTTGACTCTCAGTATGTTAGAGCTTTTGTTTTCTTTGGGTTTGGAGGCCGGAAAAAGACTCCAGGCCTTCACACTCAGTAGATCCGATTTTCCAGTGATAAATTCTTCGAGTTAGGGCACCTACTTCCTACCTGGACTTGGTGTGGCTGTGCGTGAATGTACAATATGTGTGCATGTGCATTTGTGTTCAATGAACACAATCTTAATTATATTCAACTGGTATAATTCATGACAGGTGATTAAAAGTCTGTGATGTTTCCTTTGCGTGGTTTCCTACTCTCAGCTTATCCTTTTGACACTCTGTGGGATCATTAGCAAATAGAATGGCTTAGTTATCTTCTATTATGCTAGTGTGCTCCGTTGGCTGAATGTCAACTAGCGAGAAAGTGCAAAACAGGCTCTGTGATTTCATCCTTTTCCACAGTGCATGCCACAGACCCTGCTCATTTCCTGAAGTTGGCAGAATAGGTAGACATGAGCCAGTGTTTAATTTAACTGCAGCTATTTTGGCCATGCCCACACAATCTTCCAACATTCCTGATTCTGTCTCCTCACTCCTTGGTCTTAAATGCCTTGAGATAAATATTGTATATTTAGAAGATGACACGACTGTTCTGTAATGGCTAAATAACTATGACTCTAAAAATACTTGGGTAATTCAAAAGTTGCTCTATATAAGTAAGTTGCTGATTGTTATTTGGTTTAATACAACAAATTGGCCAATCTGATTCTAATAGTCTCTGTGCACTTCTTTGATCATCCCATACCAAGGACCATGGATGGCAGCCTCGCTTCCAAAAGTTGGCGAGGGGTCTGTTGAAGGAACGGTCACAGCCGTGGCCTTCCACCTCTGCTGTTGGTTGTACTCTGCCTCGCGACATACCTTATCAGTGAGCAGCGACTCAGGAAACTCTACCGCCTCCATCAAAACTGACCGAACTGATGAAGCAACAGCAGCCCCTCAGGCATCCACAGTGAGCCAGGCACACATTCCTGTGGTAGAGGAGTCACCCTCAGTCCATCACCACGCCCCACCTGCCCAACAACCAATCAGTCCCCAAGAGAAACAGGAACTGGAGCAGCTGCTGAGTGGCTTGGAAGGGCCCATGCACCGACAGGGCTACCTGTCCACCCCAACATCTGCTGTTGGAGGGATGCTTCACCTGGTGCCTGCCCAAGTCCATGTCAATGGACACAGTAGCATTGACCGTGAAACAGACATTTTAGATGATGAGCTGCCTACCAGTCAGGAGGGCAACAGTGTGGACAGTCTTGGAACGTTCTCCTCCACAGATGGAAGGGCTACACCAGCTGATCTCTACTACCAGTCTGAGTCACATATCAATGGCCAGGACCATGTGCCATATCTGGAGCGCAGTGTCCCAGAGAAGCCTCTGGAAACCGTCCAGCTAAAGGTTGGCATATCTGACAAACCTGTCACCCTGACCCAAAGTGATTCAGCCCCATCATCGGGTACTTACATGGCCACTCAGAATGGCAATCTGTACCGCTCCCAGTCGTTTGGTGCTGAACCCAAATCTATGCCACCAGCTCCCACCCGCACCACCAGTAGCAGGGATGCCGTCCAGCGTGGTCTTAACGTTTGGCAGCAGTTCGGTGTGCCTGAGGAGCCAGTAACTGAAGGTTTCAGTTTTAGTCCACCTCCTTCTGTAGCAGTGATGCCCAGCCACCACAGCCTCCCACAGTTCCCTCATCGCCACAGCGCCTCCCAACAAGAGATTGAACAATCTATTGAAACCCTTAATCTCCTCATGTTGGACCTGGAACCAGGCTGTTCGCTGGTGCCAAAGTCCCAAAGTGCTCCACTGCAGGAAAACAGTGTTGTAGTGACCACCCAGCCGTCCTTTTCCCAGAGCCAAACCAGGCCCTCCTACCAGGGCGATGCCGCCATTCATACCCACTTTTCTGGTCCCATATCCAGCCTCATCACCTCATCACCAGCTCAAATGTCACCTGGCAAGCCTACTGCCCTGGAGCCTGCCCCTGTCCAGAGTTACACCTCTGAAACCACTGGAACTAGTCCTCTCTCACAAGCCTCTCCTACTGTAGCTGGTCACGTCCAGGTGAAGCCCAATAACACCTACCCACCAAGCACACTGTCCCATTCTGCAGAGGTTTCTGAACCCCAGAGAAGCCCTAGTGATGCGTCCACATCACCCCAGCCAAGAGACAGTGAGCCCGATGAAGTCTTCAATGTTGAAGGTCTGGTGGCTCAAAGAGTGGCAGGTAAGGTAACATCTATTATTTATTTATTTCATCCTGACATTTTGTTCCCTTTAATTTAAAAAAAAGACCTGTTATCCAGCACCAGGTTGCATCTTCAAAGGTATTTATGTGATTTCACAGATTTCTATAGTGTTCCTGGAATTATAAAATGTTTGCCTGAGGAAAAACCAAACTAGAAATCCAATATCTCTAGTCTGTGGAAATATTGGATTTATATTTGCTCCCAGCAATCCTTTCCTAATTCTCAGAAAATTGAAGACATTGTGGAGATCACTGAAAAACATTTGAAGGTGAAACCTGTGTTCACTGATGTGACTACCTGACAGTATGACTTTAGTAACAGAGGGACATCTCACCATTGGAGAAACACAGTATGTTGTGTCAGTCATGTAACTACATAATTCTTTTTTTACGGCTGTGGGCTGGCCTTGGTACCCCTTTTTCTATAATGATCACTCTCCAAATTTGTCCAACAAGATCTTGCACAGAACTGAATTTTGTAGCCACCCACTTTAGCACCCAAACACTAATACATTTGGCTCACTATTTCCACAACCAGCCTTTTGTTAATCAGAGGCAATAATAACATATGTGCTGTGTAATAGTGACTGCTGATACTAGATTCAAAAGCATACATTGGAACATCTGTGTTTATTATAATATAGGACAGAACAAGTACTGAAAAATAATGTTGATGTCATCAGCCATGCACTGTGCACAATTCTATTTTGAAAAACATTTCTCTGTCCTTATCTCATTTCTCATTTCCTCTATGTCACCTCATCAGTCCCCATCACTCAGGTTCAAAAAGGAAGTGTTCTCTCCAGTCTAGCAGGTTGACTGTCCCTAGATAAGCACATCAGACATCCTGTAGAGCAGCAAGACATGGAGCAAAGTCAACATACAGCAGTGTGATACCTGAGCCTCCAGATAGCAAATGCCAGAAAGAGATTTTCTAGTAAATCAACAGTACACTTCACTTCACTTTAGTGCTCTTTAAACGAAGAGTAATTGTTCACATTACACAATAGTAAGTGCTAGTCTATCACCATTAGAAATTAGAAAGGTAGAGAGTGAGGTAAATGACATTGAGCTCTGAGCCCTGCTTTCTACTTCTTGTATCACAGAAATGCTTATTTTTTTCATGACTAGTGTGGAGACAGTAAAGATTAGCATGCACTTCAGCACTCAGAGGTTCATGTCCAAACCTGAGAACCTTTTATATAAATGTCAGTTATTTTCTTGTTCTCCTGTTCTTTTCATAGGCGGGGCCTCATCCTCTGTCTGCTTGTTTTCCTTTTCCTTTTAGTTATATCATCATCATTTTTCTCTCTCTCATCATTCATCTTTTTACCCAGAGTACTTGGCTCGTGCCCAAAGTGTCATCCCCAGCATGACCTCTTCTCAGTCTGAGCACCGCCGTTCTCAGTCCCTCTCGGGTTGGTTTTCCCATCCTGTCTGAAGGAACACTTAAAGAAAAAAGGAGAGGTCCTTTTTTCAAGTGTTCCTCCAATCCAAGTTCAAGTCTGTGTCTGCTTTGCCTTTTACTGCAGTGCTCTTTGCTTGCATTCAATGATTTATAATTTCTTGTCTAATTGTTGAGTGCTCCATCTTTTTGTTTTACTTCCCCTTTCTCCCTTTCATACATAACACAATTCTTTCTGTCATCATTGGGTTTGCAGAGCAGTATCATGAAACTAACAATTTATGTTATCTTTTTACATACTTTTCCTCACCCATCATTGCTGTTTGTTCTGAGTTGAAGTTTTCTATCTCAAGGTAAGGAAATTAACCGTGGCACAAAAAAAATAAACAAAAAACCCCCTCAGTTGGATGATGTTAAAGTTTCACAAGAATGAGACAGGGGAAGCACAAAGGAGGCTCTGTCCCTTGCCAGGAGAGTGCATGTCACAAGATCCGTTTTGCCAAACTCAGGGAACAATACTGAGGCCAGGATACACTGGCCTCATTCAAGGCTGCCTTTTTCACTTGCACTATTTTGAAGATTTACAAAGCCAGATAAAGGACACCAAATCTAGGAAAGAGACCACAGTCCTAGTTGGAAACATCACTGAGGCTGTATGTGCCCACTGGGAGACAACCACCACAATGCAGACGGGATTGTTCTGTGTAGGGCCCTAGGGTGTCAGGAGGCCAGTCTGGCCTCTTTACCGCAGACAGCAATATTCTTTTTAGTGATGCAACACAATGTCAAAGTTAAATATTATGGAGTAGATCTTGGATTCTAGAGTTGGACTGAAGTTCAAATGTGGTCATATCCACAGTCATCATGACGTTGTCCTACAATACCATTATTTGCTATTTCTTTGCTAGGAATGCAGTTCCCTCAGTCTTACCTTGGACAACCTCTTGCTGTTGCAGGTGTGCACATATGGAGTCTGTGGTTCTGCCCTTTAGAAAAAACTCAAAAAACTCAAGTTTATGTTTTTGGAACCAACCCCATTCTTATTCCACATGCTAACTGGATTTTAAATAGCTGGAAAATGGGAGAAGAGAGAGAGAAAAATGTCAGTCCAAGGGATCTCCAGCCATCCCAGCTGGAAAACATTAGCTGTCACTAGGGCAACAGCGCAGTGTTTGACAGTGCTCTGCTGTTGAGCAGTGCATTGTGGGTACATCTGGTTCTCACTTTCCAGGCTCGATGCAATGGTGGGTGTGTTTCTGTTTGGGGGTGTTTACTTCATACCATCCCGAGCTATTGCTGTTTAGAGCTGTACATAGATCAAGCATCCAAATAGATGTTTTGATTGGCAGTTGTCTATCACTGATTTCCTCCTGTTGTGTAAAAATGGTATATATTAACCATAAATACATACATGTTCAGAAGATAACACTTAAATTTTCATAGCTGCTATCACTGACTTTTCCCCATAGATATCTGACCAGGATTTTACTCCCTTGCTCCAAAGTGAAGTCGAGTGAATGGGATATTAATATTTTCACTGTTTCCACAACAATCTGGCTCATAGGGCGTGTCTGTGTTTTTTGTTTTTCCATGTGTGGAAAAGTCTATCAGCATCAGACTGACAAAAGTCTTAAATCATATTTTACCACTTGTCTTTGTTTCCAGTTTGTCTATGAGATTATTGCACCTGGCTAACTCAGGTTTTATCTCATTTAGGTGTGAAAGAGGAGACAGAATTTGAAATATCAAGAGAGTAACACAAAGAAAAGCCGCAGGGTAAACTGCCTCAGCCCAAACAATTCTGCAGAAGTTATTATCCCAGTTTTCCCATTTGTTTCTTAAATCTATTATTCCTCCCTCTTTTTCTCCCATTAGCCTTCATCTTGTTCCAAAGCGCAGAGCACCCAGTGATAAGTCTTTGACACTGGCTTTGCTGATTTGGCCAGCATTTCATTGCATTGCTACCTTGATCTGCCAGTCAATGGCACTGCATATTAGCTTAAAACTCTTTACTCAAATCCTGTTTGTTTTGAGCAGAAAGCTTTCTCTCTCTCCCTCTCCCTCTGGGTCTCTCACTTCAGACCAGATTAACTAAAATGAGCTTACTGGCGGCTTTGAGGTTCAGCCAGAACAGGCCACATTGACACATTAGATAGCAAACATTCAGCTTGCATTAATGTATCAGAAAGTCTTGATAATTAAAACAAGAAATTGTTGCTTATAACAGTTACATCTGATGCAAGAAGGGGTGACTGTTACTTTATATTAGAGATTTCCAAGGCCATTTTTCCCCCTAAACTTTGAAACACTTGCAAAACTTTTAGTATTTTGTTTATTATGAATTTTTTGAATTTTTCAGTTTGATCAGCAGTTAACTTTCCATTAACCTTGTGTGTGTGCATGTAAAATTTGAAAGTCCAACAAACCACAGCCTCCTGCAAATGCTTTGTAATGTTTTGATGCAAAATACACACTACAGCCTGTGCAGTGAGCATTCACAGTGGCTGATAACTATTAACATTTGATGACGATGATGGAATTCTTGGAGGAAAGCGGGATAACACTGGCAGACCTTTGCAGGATTTTAACACTCACTTTTATATCATCGCAGGTGTCCAAGCTCGAGCGGTGCCCTCTGACGAGCCTGCAACTCTCCCTCGCCGTCGCATCACTAGCGACGGCCAGCATCAAAATGGTCCTGACAATGATCCCTCTCCTGATGTCCTTGTTCGTTCCCCTGTTCGATGTGTTTCTCCAGAGTTTGTCAATGCCATAGCATTGAACCCTGGAGGGCGGCCTAAGGAGGTAGAAAGCAGACATTTTGGAACATGTTTTCACACATTTTTCCCCCACGTTGATGTGTGTTTATATTTGTTTTATTTTCATGTCATTCTTCCCCTCTACAGAGAAATATGCACAGCTACCGAGAGGCCTTTGAGGAAATGGAAGGAGGTCCCATTAGTCCTACACCCACAGTTGGTGGTGAGGTGTTTCCCCAAACCCCTGCCTTCCCCATCTCGCCGCAAACCCCTTACTTCAACCTGTGTAAGTTCCCCCCTCCGGCTGACAGAAGGCACTGTGGAGCTCAGGCCTAGTTAGCTATTCAAGATGATAAAGTCATTTAATATCATTACTAAAGATTTTTCCCTTGCGTCCATATGCAGTACAGCAAGTTTATCCATAGAAATTAATATCAGAGATTGATAAGTTCTTCCAGACATTTACAATTACATATTGAATCTTTTTTCTTTTTCATAGTTACCTGGCAAAAAGACCTACCCCATCATTTTGAAATGCCATCCAGACATTTCTGGTAGTGAAAGAGATTAAGAGATTTTTTTTTAGTGAAGAGGAGGTTACTCATCAGTTATAAACGTATGCATGTCTTTCTGTTTTTTAAGTTGAACAAAATGTAACTTGTGACACTGACAGAATCTAGTGTAGGAAAAATCTTGAGATGTAATAGTTTATTTTTAATTGTAACTCTTGGCAGACACTCAAGGTATTTTATCTTGACTAACAGTACTTTTTCTCCTTATGTATTGCATTTGGTACCATATATTCAGAGTATTGAAAACAATATCCCCACCATTACCTCATCCCCTTTTCATTCTTATTGTAAATGGGCCTCATTTCCAGTGTCCAGTGCACAAGTGGGAAGTTGCAACATTCTGGCCTTGTGTTGGCTCAACGAAATGCCTGAGTGGCCACGTCTCGTGAAAGACTGAATCCCTTCCTTTTCTCACAAGAATGTCTGCAGTCATCATTCAGTAGATGCAGAATCAGAAAAAAAAGGAAAGAAAGGCCAAGTCAGTCTGGCGTAATCTGGGCCAGCTGCCTGATCGCATCTCTTTTTTGAGTAATTGTTTCAATAAGTTCAGAAAAAAGGTCCAGAAAAGATATAGACAAACCAACAGCCATACACATAAACTTATCTCCATTTCTTCCAACCCCCACCCCTCTCTTAGTCACACATACAATCCTCACTAAAAGTCATGTATTAGGTAACGTGTTATTTGCCAACTCTACCAATTACCTCATTACCCTTGCCTATCTCCCCAAGGGCACACCAATAAAATGTAGCCATAAAAACACACATATTTTTAACACCCGCTCTGTGGCGTAACGTCCCTCCTTCTATGCTATGACGTTGAGCAGTAACATTTTTTGAGAAAAACAAGGGGAATCATGAAGTAAGTATTTGTTTGAGATAAAGATAAAAGGTATGCATTTGAGTCCCTTCATTGGTTGTGTTTTTAAGGTCTTAAATCCAGATAATCTTTTTCTCAGCTGAGCACACAATGTAGTTAACTGGTGTCATCAGTTAACTGAGTACAGTTTTGCAGTTACTGGCAAAACTTGATAGATGCATATGCATGGTTAGCTAGTTGATTAAAGCACGTAACACCGTGATCCGCATACAGTGTTCTCAAATCACATTCCCCAGTTTCCCACTTAGCCTGCCCCACACACACCACCCACGATTCAATGTGGGGCGTCTAGGTTGCAAGTACAAAGAATTGATTTGGATTCTTTGGTAAGTGGAGGATGCACGTCTCTCTACCGGAATTCCACTGTCCCGCAACGTCAGCCATATTGATCCCCCATTCCCCCAAATCCCTGTCCCCTCTTTCTGCCCGAGTGACCCTTTATCCATCACTGATCACAGTCCTGCACTGCTTTGGCATGAGAGCCACATGAGAGCAGCAACAGCAACCAAATGGGCACAATGTAGAGTACACATGCTGTACATCAAACGTACCCAGCAAGGTCTGGATCAGTCCACTTTTTCAGTTGCAAAAATGTTAACCTGGAGTTTCTCTGATGTTTCAAATGTAGTGCGAGTGAAGCACATGCTCTTTCATGAATTACCCACAGGCTTTGCACATTCAGACACAAACATGCACACACAGACCCATACACACACTGCACAGCACACAAATGTGCCATTATTGTGAACTTTCATACTCTCAGCAGCTGCTGCTCTCTGTGTTGCTGTTCATCTCATCTGTGTTTGGGTTCCTGTTGCTGCCATGTTTCACCGCAACCAGCACCCTGCCTGCCCTCCCCGAACAGTTTTAATTACCAAGCCATTTATGTCTTGTCTTTTGATAATCTTGCTAGCAATACATTTGTTACCTCCATTTTTTCCCCACATGATTACTTGTGTTTCGCTGGAGGGAAAAAAGGAACCCCAAGGAAGTCCGGGTTTTGGGTCAGCCACCCGCCTGTGTCATGGTGTCCCAGAGAAGCCTCAGTTTGGATCAAGCCACTCCCCATGCACAGCGGTTACACAACCCTGATGAGAGACATTATGGAACCTGGCTGCACAGGAGTAGCCCTCTGGCCAGGGACCACCACTCTCATCTCGCCGCAGGCTACTAGATGGGGGGATGATGGGGATGGGTGCAGGGTTCAGGCAGGGTAGCCCAGTCCCTGGTTTCCAGCCCCAGCTCTAGAGAAGAGCTTATGTCGAGCGGGACAGACCAAATGGGGCTGTGCTCTTTTGGGCACACTTAACGGAAGATAATGTCCCCAATGAGTGGAGAAACACTCCCAGTTACTTCTTATTAATTCTCTCTGATTTTCCAGGTTCAAAATATGCCTGGTGATATTCTGGAGTAACATAATTAAATTAAAATAATTGCTGTTAGATCAAGATGCTTCCATGTATAGGGGTAAAATAGCAACATAGTGGCTCTCAGCCCAGTGCATTGGCTGCCACCTCTGAGGCCAGGTGCGCTTTAGAGATTCTATGAAGGATGACCCCTAATTCTATTGGTAGATACAGATTGGATAGCTACAGCTGTTGTTCAGTGAGACGCTAATTGGACTTTTGGTATTTTGGATTTTTGATTATTGCCAGAATTTTTCGCAAGCTTCAAATCCCTTTCCAACTCTGTAAACCAGTTATCAGCATATCTTCTTACCACATTCATTTCCTAAAAAGTTTTATTTTTCCCACAGGACACTGATTAATGTTATTTTGATATGTAATCCAGAAATTATAGATCATGACTATATCTACACAAAAGAACATTAGAATACTACATTAGAATACACCATCATAAATAGACAGGCAAGGATAATTCGAATATGTATGTGATGTTTGTTTGTTGTGTTTTCTCTGGCATTTGGTTAGTTTTTGGCATTCTGGCGTTGCTATGTTCATGACTAACCAAATGTGAATGCCAGGTATTCTACCAAGGTGCAGTGTATCTATTTCTGTGATGTTCTTTTGGATTATTTGTTTTTTGTTTGTATTAATTGCAGATGGAAGTCCTGAGAGCAGGCTGAATGTCAAGTTTGTCCAAGACACATCCAAGTTCTGGTACAAGCCAGATATTTCTAGGGAGCAAGGTGAGATCGCACAGAAACATGACCTACTGGGCTGAAAGATTTCCCCCTTGAATGACCTTCAGATATTTCTAACGCCTTTAATGACCTTTAATGTTATTTTTGATGATTTGTTTTTTCCTCCTGGTGCCAGGTATCACCTCCGGCCCTTTCAGTGTGTACCATAATGTGTAAACAATTAAAGGAATAATCCAACAGAGACCAACACTAGATATCAAAGTCTCTTACCCCAAAAATTGAATTGTTTGAAACATACAGAGCATGTGAAAGGACAATTGAGGAGGTTATTATGCTGCAGCAGTGGTTTAAACTGGGTCACTATTGTTTTTAGTGGAGTATTCCTATGAAGCATTAATGTTTTGGGGATGATTAAACTGCTTTTATTCAACTGTAATGCTGTTGTTGAATTTGGAGTCTTGGCGTTGAATCTCAGACACACACAAGTCTAAGGACACTCATCTCCTCATCTCTTTTGGTAAATTCATGTAGAGTACACACATCCACAGTAATGAATATACATGCAGATACAAATACACATACGCGCATACCGGTTTATACTCAACCTCTCCGTGCTTGTGTATTTTGGTTGTGAGGTCAGTGGCTATTGGCTGCCCCATCTGCATTTGCTCATGGTCCGTATTGGATTATATCATGTGAAACATAAGCACATGCTCAACTGTAATGACATCACACACACACACACACACACACACACACACACACACACACACACACACACACACACACACAGTTTATACTTAGTCCCATGCACTCCCAAAAGGAAAGCCACACCATATGTAGAGAATTAGGGAACATCTGCATGTGTTGCTCATCTCATCCATCTTCCTTCCTTAAACTGTCACATGTGGACAAGCTGGGGCATTGAACTAAATAGTGAAGTAATGGATCTTAAGTTCTTCTCCTTGAACAATGGAGTGTCTGAAGTGTAATGTTAGAAGTTGTAATTTTAATGAAATACAGAGTGACAGCATTTTTTTAAACAAAGGATCTTTACTCGTTTCACCTTAGTCTGGGTCATTCTTTGCTTCTGACTTTTTTGCTTCTGACTTTTTTAGTTCACTTTGATCCTTTAATGTGCTGACTTTTCTGACCTCCAAATCCCATCACCCAAATTTAGCATCGTATTAAAAGCATACTGCTTTGCATAATTTAGTGAGTAGTGTCTCGCCCTGAGAATCACCTACTATTACAGTTCATTTTGAGAGGGACATTAATGTCTGTACAAAATTTCCTAACAATCCATCTAATAGTTGTTGTGACATTTCAGTCTGGACTAAAGTGGTGGGCCTCATTACCCTGACCACCAGTGTGACTAAAAATAAAATCATCTACATCAAATGACTGAATGCTCTCTGCGTTACAGCTATTAGCCTGCTGAGAGAGAGGGAACCTGGAGCTTTTGTTATTCGGGACAGTCACTCATTCAGGGGGGCCTATGGCTTGGCTATGAAGGTGGCCTCTCCCCCGCCCTCCGTGCATCAAAACAAGAAAGGTATGGGGCAGGATGCTGGGTTACATGATTAGGTATTTTGAAGCAGTTACAAATGCAGCAAGTATTTAGTTTGGCTACCCCAGTGTTTAGTGCAGCTTTTGCTTCTCCTTGTTTTGTTCTTAGGTCAGGGTGGAGACAGACTTAAAGTTAATACCAGCGATATGAGGTGATGTCTCCAGGTTAATCAGCTGTGTATTACATAGACTCACTCACCCCTCTCCCTCTCTCTTTTGTTGCAGGTGACATCACCAATGAGCTGGTGAGGCACTTCCTGATCGAGAGCAGCCCTAAAGGAGTGAAGCTGAAGGGTTGTCCCAACGAGCCTTACTTTGGTTAGTGAGAGCCTGCTGCCCTAATACTTTTTCTAAAACACAAATTCACATGTGTACTGACAGCTTAGTAATGTCATAAGGTGTTTGGAGGAAAAAGTAAAACATTAGTACTCCCCTCTGTGTGCCTGCCCATGCATCGTTCAAAGATCTGCACCCCTTTCCAAGTTATGTAAAGTCGTAATCCTACTGTAATTATAGTATTGACTGAAGTGATCTAACTCATGTTCTCCCTACTAATTACACTGGAAGGCTGCATGACGTAGGTGTGTGTCTCTTCCACTAGCAAATGGGGCAAGCTGACTTTTGCAAACTTTTGTGTTGCCTCACCTTCTTTCTTCTTCCTCTCCTGCCCTCAGCTTGTCACTCAAATTGTCACTCTTCCTGCATGTTTGTGTTTCATTTTACAACTACTGATACCAAAAGGATGATGAAGTGTGTTTGTTCTACATTACTACTTTTTTCCCGACTGTGTAAATCTAACAAACCACATGTAGTCAAATCCAAGATGATCAATTGTGGGGACATGAATAGACCCAAATTCTAACTTTACTAACTACAGTAGACCAAGAGTAATATTGGCAGCAAGGAAATTTAACACTGTCTGTTGCTATTACAAAAATGCATGTGGAATGTAACATTTTTAATCTTTACTTATTTTCTGCAATAGTAGTGGTAACTAATAACTAATAAAAAACTCACAGATACCACAGTCAATACAATAGATGAAAGCACCAGATTCAACTACAATGTGTGTAGAATTTATAGACACAACACACAAGGCATTAGTAACAATCCAAAGCAATACTGACATTTTAACAATATTAGAGAAATTGTTTACTGACTTAGGTAAGAAGCACTGTAGACACAGAAGGTACAGGGACACTAGGAGCTCACTCTATATGAGATGTAGATTCCAAAAATAAGAATGAAATGTTCAAGGAGGATAAATCTGTGTTCTTGACTGTGTGTCTTGTGTCTGTTTGGCAGGCTGTCTGTCTGCCTTGGTCTACCAACATGCTATCACACCACTGGCCCTGCCCTGCAAGCTACTCATCCCTACCACAGGTCTGTGCAATTGAAACGTTTGTGTTGTAAAAGTTAGGGATTTTTAAAGTGTTTCCCTATTGTCTCTGAGCGAGCTTTTATCATGTAATGTTAACAATTTTTCTACAGATAAAGGCTTTATTTAAACTTCAAAAACATAAATAATGCTTCAAATGATGATGATTTGAAGCATTATGCCAAAACTGCAAACTTTACCCTTCTCTAATCTTATGTAGATCTCACTGAGGAAGCACTAGAGGTCACAACGACAAATCCACTGGCTGAGCGGCTGAAACAAGGAGCAGGTAAAACAATAACTCATTCTTACAGTTAAAAGCCCAATCCTCTCATTTTATACCACTCTAAGTTTTTGTGATTCAAATAAAGCCAGTGCAGCTTTAGGATTCTAGGACATTAATGACAACATGTTTAACGTGTCATGAGTTGTCCTATGCACTTATTCTGACAACATGACATCCTTGTTATCCCAGTGCAGAGGGCCCCTGCTGATTCCCATGGTAAACTCTGCGCACTTTTATTTGGAGACCTGGAATGTGCATCCTGTGTTTGTTGTCAATCTGCGTATGCTGTTACCTGCACAAATAAAGATAAATATTAATGATCCTGTTTAACAGAAATGTCTTTTAACATTAGCACCCAGCTTCTTGTCCATAACAGGCAGAATGCTTTATGTGGAATGGTTTTGATGGAGCTTTGTTCCAGAAAGCATGCTCTCTAATGAGGGGAAATTTTTGCATGAACAGGTCATTGGCAATCATGTTTCCCTAAATAGTAATTAATAACATTTTACAGGATTTATTTTGGCATCAGTGCAGTTTGTTGTTTTTGTCTTTACAGAATTGTAGTTCCGTTGTGTCTTTATCTGACTTTGCTCTCTTCCTAGCATGCAACGTGCTCTACATCAACTCAGTGGAGATGGAGTCCCTGACTGGCCCTCAGGCTGTTGCCAAGGCCATATCTGAAACACTGGCTGCCGCTTCTCCACCGACTGCCACCATTGTGCACTTCAAGGTGTCTTCACAAGGCATCACGCTGACTGACAACCAGAGGAAGTAAGTCTGGATATTGCACGCACAGCCAAGTGTTCAAAAGATGCCTCACAAGCATGAACATTGCATGACATCTGGAGATTTTGCTGCAGACATATTTGAAGATAGTCAGACAGATGTCTGAACAAGTCTGGAAACATAAATTTGTTTTCAAGGGCAAGTATCAACATGAGTCACTACACACAGTCAGAAGCAATAAATAACTGCAAACGCAGGATAAAAGAATCAGGGCCTTATGATTTACTATAGTATTTCCATTCAGAACTCAAATTCGATTTGTGCAGGATACCAGGACAGATAAAAAAGTTAATTGGATAAGAAAAATTTAAACTATATATCCATATCTATATCCACAATATGGCTTTAGGGTTAAGATGTCAACCATGAACTGTCTTCCCACTTTGAATCCAGCCATGGACCTTTGCATGTCTTGCTTCTTTATTTCCTGTAGTCTCTTTACTGTTGCTAACTTATAAAGGGGATTTATAAATCAAAGCCACTCCATCCATTATCTATACCACTTATGCTTTGAGGGTTGCTGGGGGACTGGAGCCAAATCCAGCTGACATTGGGTGCGAAGCAGGGTACACCCTGGACAGATCGCCAGTTTATGACAAGACTGACATATAGAAACAAAAAACTATTCACACTCACATTCACATCAATGGGCAGTCACCAGTTAACCTAACCTGTGTGTCTTTGGACTGTGGGAAGAAGCTGGAGTACCTGGAGAGAACACTTGTAGACACAGGGAGAACATGCAAACTCCACACAGAAAAGTCCTGAGCAAACCAGGGTTTGAACCTGGAGCCTTCTTGCTGCAGTGCTGACAGTGCTAACCACTGCACTACTATAAATAAAAGTAAATAAAATATGTGTATAGTTGAAAAATAAAACAAAAAACCCCAGATGTCAATATCTGTATTGCACTCAAAAATCCAGTTTTTCAGGTGTTTATTATAACCTCTTTTGTTGTTAACGATGTTGAAGCTCTTGGCATGTGACCATCACCAGCATCATTTTGACCAGCTGGACTCATATAATAAAAGGCTGTGATCAGCTCCTGTCAGAAATCTTGTATTGGTCACACTCCAATCATAAGCATGCATATGCATGATGTATGCTACCTCCACACTGATCTTATTTGGGTGTGTACTCTACAGCCTATCTTCTGCTGCTCCACACGATGCACATTTTCACTTTGTTTTTAAAACTGAAGTATTTTAATCTGTCTGTAATCTCTCTGTCTCTTCTGTGATAGGCTTTTCTTCCGACGCCACTACCCTAGCAACACTGTCACGTTCTGCGATATTGACCCTCAGGACAGAAAGTGAGTACAGAGACATGAAATTCAATACTATTAGTGGTTCATTTTAGCCTATTCAAATGTGAGATTGATGGCTTCCAAAAGACTTAAAACATTAAAGGAACGTCCAAACTTCTTGTTATCCTTGCTATTCTATCCAATTTTGTCCTTTCTTAAAATGTTAAAATTAGTAAAACATTTTTGTCAAAACTTTTCAGGTGGAACAAGCCTGAAGGAGGCACAGCCAAGTGAGTAAACGTTCCAGTTCTACTGTTGATTTTGATGTTTCTACATAACAACAGGGGGCTATCCAGTCAGAACTTTTAGAATATCCTTTTTTTCCACTCAGTTTAGATACATCTGTTTATGGGTTCACCAGTACGATTTTGATTTTTGATCTAGTCTACTTAAACATGGTAGCCCTTGTGAATAAATCTAACTTTTTCTTTCCAGGCTGTTTGGGTTTGTGGCCCGTAAGCAGGGAAGCACAACCGACAATGTCAGCCACCTCTTCGCTGAGACGGACCCTGACCAGCCTGCCAGCGCCATCGTCAACTTTGTCTCGAAGATGATCTCCTCGCAGAAATAGAGAGCTGTCAGCAAACCCTGGCACTTTTTAAAAAATGCCTTTGGTTTTTTTCTTTCCTTTTAACCACAGACACGTATTTTCTGTTTTGGACAGTTAAGCATTTGGTTTGATGCGTCACCTTATTTTTCCTGCTCTTTTACATTTAGGCAAATGTGTTTGTGTATGTTAGTGAATGAAAAAAAACAGAGAGTGTGTTTGTGTGTATGTGGCTTGCATGCATGTGCTTTTCTTCTTGGATGGACTCCAGAATGGACCAGAGGAAGTGCAGGATGGGGAGTGGCTGTGTGTGACAATGGGACGGGAGGTGATTTTAATCTCCTTGGCAGGGTAACTCATGAACAGGAAGAGGGAATGACATTGTGTGTGCAAATGTTATTTTTTTCAGCAATTGTTTCATTTTTATTTTTTTAAAGAAGAAGTAAAGTTGAGTGATGTAAAGGTGGATTGTAAATCTATCGGGCTTTTGACTGGTCAACCAAAGATTTTTAAAAAGTAGTCAGAGCGTGTATAGTTTGCCACTGTTGGAGGGTTGGAAGTATTATTTTGTAAAAACAAATGGCTGCTTAATCAAAAATACTGAACTGTCTCTTTCTGTATGTACTGATACTGTAGGTCAATTCTGCACCTTTGCCATCTTGCAAACAATGTTTTGGGACATTTTTGCAGCTGGTGAGGTCTGTGTAAATATTCTAGATTGCTTTATGAGTAGGACTGTTCTAAGTGACATTTGGTGCCTGACTTTTTTTGTACTGCAGAGCTTTTTAAGAAAAAAGAACATAAAACTCATTCAGGCTGTCTTAAATATGCAAAATAGCCAAACTTTGAAATAAGATTGTTCTCCAAAATTCCACAGGTCCTTCCCTGTTCGATGTAGTAGTGAAGCTAAAGATGTAACTGATGGTATTCCTCTGAAGTGCAGCTAGAGTCAAAATCAGGTAAACCTGTTTTTTTGTGAATTTGCTGTATGTGGGTGAGCATCAGTAAGAAGGCCAATGAATCGTCAACAGTCAAGTCTCTTGATTGTTTTGGTCGGACAAGCTTCCTGTATGCCACCATCCTCTGTTCAGTCTGTGCAGCCCATAGTCACACTATTTCGCTCATGACTGAAGGGCCGAGAGTTGTTTTGTGAGGACGATCTTTGTAGAAAAGTGTTGTCCTGCTATACTGCTCTTCTGTTTTCTGTGTTGAAAGTTTCCATCAATAGAAAGAAGCTCTTTGCGTCAGCCGGCCAAAACTGTTAACACTCACACCCTACCCAAAAGTAAGCTATACATATAAATATACATATATAGATATATATAAAAACTTCCAAACAGTGACTTAAGATATTTATTTTTTTTGCTTTGTTGCTCTATGTTATCTTGTATACATGTATTATAAAGTATACATCAAGATTACTGAAAGTGAGAAGAAAAAAATGCTTTTTATTTTGGCTAAGGTCAAGAGCATTGACATATATAAGGTGTAAAGTGTGTGCATTTAAAAGTGTATCACTGTTGTTTCTGAATGTTTTTTTTTCACAGCATTACTTCCTTTTGTTAACATTCTTGTTTTCTTGGGGGAGGCTTTTTGTTTTTGTTCTTGTTTTTTAAGAGAGGGGAAATATTTTGTATGAAAAGATTGTTGTTACTGAAGTCCAAATTGGAGTTATCCTAAAGTGATGCCAACAAAATTGTTTTATTAACTTAAACCTGCCTAAAAAGTACATTGTCCAAGTTTAGCACTTAATGGTGACGTATTACCAGTGTGTTTCTACAAAAAGATAAGATATGGACGTTGACAGACCCATGTCATGTCATCATTGCATGTGTGGAGGGAAGCTACAGTTCCTCAGTCTCCACAGGATGAGACTGATCAAGTTCAGTCAGTAACTGCTGCCCTCATGTGGTGTAGAACGGTCATTACAAATGAACCACTTTTATTCTAATACAGTGTTTTAGCTGTAATTACGGCAGGTCAAAGGGTAAATGTTTGGGTTAAATTTGATCACTGAGAAAATGAACTAAAACATTAGTTTTAATACTGATTCCTATGCTTATTTTCTCAGCAAATTTGTTTTTTGTTTGACTTTTTAAGTCCTATTCAAGTATAGAGTGTGCGGTGATTTCATCTCCTTTCTTTATGCCTGATACACTAAGATCAGTTGGCCGCATGATGATGTAAAATAATTAGTTAAGGGTTAGTTTGGGGGCCTGCATTGACTCAAATGTACTTCTTCAAAACAAAACAAAACAAAAAAATAAATAAAAATACAGCACTTACAGGGCTTTTATATCTGACTAGAATGTTCCATTATTTATTAGCGGGAGCCTGCACGCTCAAGTCGGCTTGTTACCTTAGCACTGCTGACTGTAATGTGTACACAATATCCTCAAGTCTTACTCAGCTAGTCTTTTCAGAAAGATGCCCATAGGTAGCAATCATCAGGTTTAGATTTTCCTGTGATGACTGTGTCTTGACTCAGCTTATGAGACAGAATAATCTATATTTTTGCCAACAAAATGCTTGTTGAGAAAAGAGGACTTCCTCTTCTTCAAACTGAATGTTAGCCATTTGTTTGCCAAGATTGGAAACTCCAGTGGCATCTGCCCACTTTGACAGGTCAGTCTGGACTGTAGAATGCGTGTGAATGAGCTACTATGCCTGTATAGAGCGCTTTGTCATTTTTGGTTTGCTATGTTGTATGGCTTTTACTATTTCTGATGAAAAAAACACATTAAAAAGCAGTACAAATCAAAATGCATGCAGTTTTGTGTATATTTTGTGTTAAACATGCAATTTGGCTTTGTTATAACACTAACTAAAATTATAGGTTTAAGGTTCGTTTGCAGTTAAGAGTGTGCTTTGTGTATTAGAGTGCTCTTTATCATCAACCATCAACCAACCTTAAGATTATTACAAAAAATAAGCAAGTTTTGATGGTAAAGTTTAATATAATTGCCAAACTACTAAATAATCTATTAAGATGCAGTAATTAAGTGGTAGCCTTCATTTATCATTCACATCAAGTTTGATAGGACTTGGTAGCCAGTGCCTTTTGCAATGAAAACTGATTTATTTGTCCTCAGGTGGGATACATTTAAATGTACTGACTAATTTATGGCACAGAAAAGAGGCTTCCACCACTGAACCACTGTGCTCCCCAAGGTTCGTGTTATTTAGAGATATGATAAAGAGATTACACTCAAATTTTCATATAGTTGGCTCTCATCTGGAGAAAACAACAACTTTTTCCATTGAAAAAAGAAATTACATTGAAAAAAGATAAACAGACTGGCTGTCATTTTACGTACAAATGAATCCTTTCATAACAGACAATATTATACTCAGAAAATATCATCAATGGTTTCGTGTTCCAGTGCCTGAAACAAAATATGTTTGTTTTCCTGTCAAGAACCTCTTGAAGTCTTTCAAATTATGATGGTTCTAAGGGTGGAATTAGTTTGAGGTTGATAGCGTATCATAGATAGCAATAAATAGCAATATTGGATCAGGAAACAGTCATTATTGACACAAATGCTATTTATATGCCATGTGCTATTTAGGTACTCAAACGTGGAAATGCATTTTAAGATAATGTTAACTTTGTGACTGCATTAAGAAAAAGAAAATTGTATTTTCCTTTTTAATCAGTTACCCTTAAGAAATCCGTATGTAATGAAACCTATTTAGTGACTTTAGCTTCCTTTTAGAACACTGTCTCACTAGAGTGTCCATTCATTCATATAGCTGGAAAACTAACTATGGCTTTAGGCATTTTGATTTGCGGGATGGGACACATCACAGTTGCAGCCATACCTCAGGATTTACAATAAAAAGCAGCTTTAGCTTCAACCACTGGGATCATTGGTAATGTAGTCTTGTGACATCATTGCTCTACTCTATAAAAGTTTGAAATTGTTATAATAAAATTTTATGGACAGCAATTTACTGTACACTTACCAGCTTAATAAAGTGATGAAAAAATGCAGACATTTAAAATGAGCTGGCTGCAGGAATGTGACACTATAAACATTTCTCTGAACATTGTCATACACTTTATTTTAGTGATGTCATGAGGTTGCTTTTCCCCTTGTCTTAAGAACTCTGAACCCATAACACTGAGGGAAATAAAAGTCTGGGAGTATTTAGACAGAGATACTTTAAGAAACCATGAAATGTCTCACTACATGAAAAAGCTGAAAGAAAAAAAACACTGAGTACAACAACAGTCTGAGAAGACAAGACATCCTTATGTTGTCATACGTGAGTGGTGAACCCTTGGCATTGGAACTGAATATACAAAGGTCACAAGCCACTTAGTGAGTGAGAACCCTTGAGAAAATGACATTTCACAACTGAAAAGGTATAATTTTCAAAACCACACTAACAAACATTTGTGGTACATTACCACATTCTTTATGGGTAATGAATTGGACTGACTGGCTAAAAAGACAATAGCTCAACCAAACTCTTCAGAAAGTCTACTTCAATACCTGTATGAAGGAAAGGGTACCTCAGTTTTACTACAAAACTGTACGTGAACTGTAGCTAAGCCTTATACATCAAAAATGGCATCAGAATTCTAGTGGCTCTACCAGGCTGTACTAAGGGACAGCAGCACTGAGTGCTAAAATGCTTGATCAAGTAATGTTTACTATACAGTGCCTCAAGATAACTTCTGTTGTGAATTGGTCCTATATAAATAAAACTGAGTGTGTCAGCATGCTTACTTGTGCTAATAACACTCAATGAAAACCAAAATTATTACAGTTCATTTTGAGGGGGACATGAATGTTCATGCCAAACAGTCTATCCAATAGCTATGCTAGTGTTTCACTAAAAACACAAACAGGAGATCACCAAAGTCAGTAGATCTCATTTTCTGGGGACTATAAATGTCTGCACTATATGTCATAGTAATATATCAAACTTGTTTGATATGTTAAGTATGGACCAAAGAAATTGACTGACCAAAATTACCAGCCCCAGAGCCACTCATGCAATGAATTTACATGACAAACTAATGACAAAGTAACTCATCTTTATTGTAGCTTGACATTACAGAGCAGCATCTTGGCCTTATTCCCATGGTAAATGGAACTAAAAATACTGTACTGAAAACTATGACCAAGATTGAAATTGCATCCTAGCAAAACAACAGCATTCTGAATTTATACTGCAATGGAGATACTCAGTTAAGACAAATGGGGCAATAGCGTTATTAAAGGAAGTAATGAAAAACACGTCGGTTGCAGATTGTCTTATACCATTGTTATGTCCACAGACAAGCCTTGTTTGCCAAGTCTGTAAATGATGTGGCAGATGTTACCAAAGTTGTAAATTCCATTAAGGCTCACACAAGAGACCACCAGAATCTTTAAATGTTACCATGTAATTGAAGCGTTCTGGACATTCTGGAGTTTGGAATTTGGTGTCACACATCAACATAGAATACTTGAACTACAGAAAGCATTACTGTTGGCCTGTTAAGCAAAAACCACTAACAGCAGTTTTAAATGGAGTGATCAGAGGGCTGCTTGCATCCTACAGCCTTAATGAGTGTAATAATTAGCAATGATTTTTCCCCTATTGTCTGGGCTCTTATCGCCTATGAAAAGTTTAAAAGGGGTTGATGGGGACAAATTAACAGTTCATGTTTTTTAAAACAACTTAGCACCAAGACGGACTTCTCAGTCATTTGCTATGGCATTACTAAGAGTGTTGTTGTTCAGAGAATACACTGCTCAATTGCTCAGTGGTTGTAGTAATAGAAGTGCTTTATGTGATAGTACGTGTATAGCTGTAATAACATGTCTGGCCACTTGATGCCAGTGTTTCCTTTTCAGACAAAACAAAGCCAAAGGCAGACTGCCACAAGTCCACTGACAGTTGTCCAATTTAGTTTACTTTTGCACTGTATTTAATGGTCAGTGTTTTTATCTCATCTCTGTTGTAACTTTCAAGTAAATTGTATATTGTGTTTCTGTGGGATTTAACTATATATGTTTGATCAATTTCTCTTACTAGTGTTAAGCTGATTCTAGGTTTTTTTATTTAAAGGTACACATAATGTAAATTGTTGTTGTTTAGGTCAAATATGGAAAAGCAATCATGCATATTTTGCACAAACAATTTTAAACCATCTGCTGTAAATGACACTAAATGCTGTTATCAAGTTCTAAAGTCTACATCAAGCAGTGTAACTTCTCTTTCTTCAACAGAGTGACTTCTCTTTCTTCAGTATTCACTCAATGTGCTTTTACAACCAAAAACAGTCCAACCTTTAGTTCATGGGAAAATGTAACAACACCACTGGAAGTCCTGTGTAATGCTTCCTGAGAGGAGGATTACAATCTTTTCAACTTCCCCACACCATGGAATAGAGTTGTGACTCTGGAAAATGGTAATTTGTTCTCCACAGGGGGTCCAGATGACAAGATGGGGGGAATTAGATGGGCTATTTGGGGGCAGAGAGGGTGGATGACGGGAGGATAATCCATTTAATCTGTTTGCTTCTATGTGCTGTATTGCCTGCTAGTTTCTACTCTACTTTGTGGCTCTGATTTTGACACCTTTTTTATATTCAGAATCCTGATCGCTATATGCCTGTGGACTAACTAGCTACAAACCCAAGCCCATCTTGGTAAATCTGTCTTGTCGAATACTGCTTTTGATCATCAGATTCTGGACCCAATCTGCCATTTGCTGCCTCTTTATCCTACTCACACTACATGACTTTGGCCCTGATTTTTCTCTTGTAAATGTTTTTGGGGATTGCCAGGAAGCCCTAGATTAGGAGGCAGATCAGTGTTTGCTTGGTGCTGGCTGAAAGATATCTAGCAGGCTAAATATCTGGACCTGTTGGGAAATCGAAATCCAGTAGCTTGAAAAGAGTTGTGACCCAGTTGTGACTGGCAATGAGTGCTGTGATGAGTTTCAGCCAATGGTAGTACAAGAGTACAACAGTGAACAACAATGATTTCAAGATTACCAGTTACAAGCTGTGTGAATGGTACAGCAATCTGACCACTTTGAAAGTCATGTAGTGTGAACACAGCATTAACGATTGGCTTGGCTTTGGTTTGGTTGTTTTGGCCAGAAGTCTTTCCTTAACTGATGCCATTATTGTCTGATCAGTATTATGTCATGTAATGACTGACATTACTTTGACTACAACCATACTACATGCATGAATTTTCCATAACCATAACCAAGTAATTTAAGTTGGCCAAACTTAACTATACATGAACCATAGTGGTGTCAGTTCATCAAAGTTTCATGTGCATTGTTTTGGAGGGCAATAACAAAGGACCACTTTTGTTGTTAAGTAAGAAGACTTGCAGGTGGTAACACAATTTTCTCCAGGATTCTGGATAAAGTAGTAGTAAAGTAAAGTAGTAGTAGCTTTAGGTAGTCTGACAACATCCTGGTATCTTTCTTCACAGAAGAAAAAGATCACCCTCATGATTGAACAAAACTAGTGTTGGATGTTGGTAGGGGATATTGATATGAACTGTGGTCTCCAGGTTCAAAATTCACATTGTATGCCCAAGTATTAACCCTGCAACACTTTCTGCTGTGGTATAACAAATGTCACACTATTTCCACCAATGCGAGGTGACAGTCAATATTCCAGCAGCAAGAGGCCATACCACTTGATTGCTCTCTCGGGAATGAAGATGAAGGCTTAAAACTAAAAGTTGCTCTCCATGACTTTGGACTTTTGGAGTTAAATAATAATAATGCAGATTTGATGAAACACACTTTAAAAGCATTTTCACTGATGTTATGATATATATGTTTCTTTAATAACCTCTCATCTGTCTTTCTTCTAATTTCTTCTGTCAATTTATGCAAAGTGATGTATAAAATCTGTTTTGGAAGGTGCAATAGAAATTTATTTTACCAACTTTGGAGGGAAAACTTTAAAATCAATATTATGTCTGGTTGGTGTGCGTGGTTATCAGACCAGAGCAACAGGTGTCGCTTTTCTTCCTACAGCCTGTTGCCTATTGTCACACATGGAGACATGTCACCATTTGGAGCAAGTAAGAGTGTCAGGCCTCCTGCCTCCAATTGGATACATAGAAAAGTCAATTTACACTTTGCCAGATGGAGTGTCAACCTTCAAAGCAGACAGCAAATGTATATCCTGCTCAGATATAATACAGTATATTAAAGAAATAAGTGCATTAAATGGTGAATGGTCTAAAATCAGAGTCCATTTGTCAATAAAAAACAAACTGGTTGGTATCCCTGGATCTAACAGGGATTTAGTCACTTGCACAATGACTTCTGAGCCATAGGTTTTTCCTTTAACCATGAAAATTATGACTGAACCCCTGTGAAGAGATAAAAGAGAAATGTTTGTGTGTATAGCTTGTATTTTACAAGGTTGCATGTTTTAAGTACATCTGTGTACTTGATGTTTGTGGCCACCACAACTCACTAGCATATGCAAGTATGTATCCTGTGTGTGTGTGTGTGTGTGTGTGTGTGTGCGTGTGTGTGTGTATGTGTGCGCAGGCATGTGCATACAAACTGTATATGTATGTGAGTGTTTTCTGGAGTCATGAGTGACTGTCCATCCTGTGACCGGTACATGTGACTCACTCCTATTCCAAATGTTTCCATCTTGGCTCCTCAAAGGCAAAACCATCAGAGTGCTGTCACCATCTGGACAGTAAGGGCCCTCCTGGGCTGCCCGCCTCATGTCCCTGACTCAAAGACTTTAACTAAAAATATTACCTTCAGGATGTTATTGCAAAAGCACTAATACATGACTGGCCTGGATTTTTCTGAAACTGGCACTTGATGTTTGTTTCTTCTTTCCATAAGTAGCGATGGTGATTTTGCTCACACAAAAATCAATCAACAGTAATAATGTATTCATGCTGTCTAATAGGCATGCAATGGCTTTGCTGAAAGCTCGTTCCCTGAGAATGAAGTTATTTTAGGGGGTTTATGGGTCTGATCTTTAAAATTCCACTGATTAATCCACTGATTAACCAAATGACTCAAAGTTGAAGGCGTTTGTTCGGAGTGATAAAGAATTGACTTTGAAACTCTGAATTATCACTAGCTCTGCACTCTACCTCTGTTCTAGTGAGCATTTTTTTTTCTTATTTTGGCTCTTAGTTTTGGTTTTCAGGCTGGCAAGTCACTTCACATTGTCTCCACCTGCAACAGCTAGTTCTTTCCAGTGAAAAAGTTCTGATTAGTGAGAAGTTGGTTGAATATTATATACTGAACAGCGTCGCCTCACAGCAAGAAGGTTCTGAGTTCGAACCCTGGTTCAGCTGGGGCCTCTCTTTGTAGAGTTTGCATGTCCTCCCTGTGTCTGTATGGGTTTTCTCCCTGTCCAAAGACATGCAGGTTAGGTTAATTGGTGACTCTAAATTGCCTGTAGGTGTGAGTGCAAGCATGAAGGACCGTTTGTCTCTATATGTCAGCACTGTGATAGACTAGCAACCTGTCCAGAGTGTACCCTGCCTCACGTCTTGACTGGAGCCCCCTTGCTCCACCCCCCTGTGACCCTGAAATAATAAATGGTATAGCTAATGGAAGGACATTCAAAGCCTGTGCATACAACCTGTACAGTCTGGCCGGCACTTCACGACTGTAAACTTCACTAGCAGAGAACAGTGTTCGGACACAACCTCAGCATTTGGGTACCTGTCCTTGTGGATATAAACACGTAGTCAATCATCACCATACAGTGATGATTCCCTGAGTTTAGCCTGTCCACCTCAATGGCTGAGTCCAGAATGCTGCTGTGTAGTCATGTTTCAATGAAAGCACCATAATGCCTTCAGTTCTTCATTATACAACAAGTAGTTCCGACCGAGTCATTTTTAACGTCATTTGAGCAAAGCACCTCGGCTTTCTCCATCAGCTGTGCCGGTGACACGGCGCTATAACTTAAAATTCATGTAAAAGTTTGTGGTTGCAGAAGCTACATCTGTGTGAGTAAATAAATGCAGCGTCTTTGTTATAACGTGGTTGATAAAAGTAAGCATTGATTTGTGCAGTAGGCTGTTGATTTAGTTCGGTAAAGTCCGAGACCTCGATTAAAGCATTAACTTCAGCTCAGAGTTCACTCATCTGGGACTAGAAAATAATTTCTGTTGCTAGGTCGTTACTAAGGGTCTGATTATTTGCCGTAGCGGTAAACTCGGTTCCATTACACATAGGAGACTACTGACGTGACTGATTGTGTTCCTGTTAATAGTCAGACCCCATGTATTTCCATGGAAACGGGACAAACACTCGCCAAAACCTTTTAATTTTGAGAGCAAATTGCTCCTCAACATGAACAGATTTTGAGTATACATTTTACTTTGTTGGTAATAGTTGTATAATCGCAATATTATACTCGAGGGTGTACTTTAACGTCATTTGAGCACTTCAGTGATGCGGTCAGGACCGAGGCGCTTGTTAAAGCACACCCTCTCAGTTAATATTGCTTAATTTAACTCTGGGTAGTCCATCATACTCACTCTGGCAATCTCTAGAAGATTCTGATAGCTGTAGCTGTACTTTCACCTAAAGTTGTAAAACAACAAAAGAACTGAAATACGTGGTCCACAAGAAAACCATTAAGTCTGCATGTGCCGCCATGGCAACCAAAATTAATTTTATATATATATATATATATATGTATATACACACACACACACACACACATACAATACAATATACAAATATATACAAGATCCTTACAAATTGCATACCACACACACACACGTTACACAATTGCTCACATAAGACATTGCGGGTGTATTTGATTTGTTAGTGTACTGACCTTCTCACATTTCATTGCATTTAAAAAAATGTTTTTTGTGCTATTCACAAACTTCTTAGGCAGTTGCAATTGCACTCCTCACACCGCAGTGAATTTTTACATATATATATATATATACAGTATATACATATATCCCAGCTGACATTGGGCGAGAGGCGGGGTACACCCTGTACGGATCGCCAGTCCATTGCAGGGCCCAAATAAGTCCACTGACCTAAAAATTTATTTGCTACAATAATGGCCCCCCTTGAGAACAAGATTGAATATACATTATAGATTTAAACAAAAACTTGTCCTCCTTCTCCTCCTGATGGGCTTTATGGCAGCACTGATGGCTCCAGTGAAGGAAGACAGCGGGCAGAGATGGATGACACTGTAACATGAGCCAGCTCCATCCCAAGCTGTTGTAAATGTGTGGTGTGTGCTCCTAAACAAATGACCCATCATAATGCCTTCAGATATATAGATGGTCTAAAACCTTTGTGCAACATAATTAAGTGGATGGGTGTTAAAATTATGTTTTACTGACAGTCAGTGCAATGTGTCACTTTGAACTCCACCATACTTTGTGTGTAAATTCCCTCAAAGCTCTTCAGTTCCCATCCTTAGCCCAGTCCCACCCCTCACTCCACTCCCCCCAGCCAATCAACACAACCCAGAGCCCTGTAACAGATGGCTGTTGGGGTCACCATGGGTTAGCTGGGGCAGGGAGGGGGGCTGGCTAAGGTTAGGCTGGGGCATAGGGGAGTTTGGGATTGTTGTGACATGGCCTGTCTGCCTGTCAGTATGCAGGTGGATGAGTAGCATGTGGCCATGTGGCCTCCAATCCCCTCCCCCTATACTCTCATAAAGCTTTGATTGCAGGTCAAGAAGCCAGGATGGAGGGATTCAGTGGTCACCCAGACCAACCCCCAAGAATCTACATTTGGCTTACTCAGCACCCCCTCACACCTGCTCTGGAAAAGTGCAGTGTTAAGCTGTGGAGGGGGAATGGCCAAAAAGTAAACACAGGGCACAAGGAAGGACTGATGAACCTGGTCAGTGCGGTACCATGATTAATCTATGCCCTTTAACCCCCAGGACCTTTGACCTTTTTGGTTTATAAAGGTGTGTTTTAACTTGTTTTTTTGTTTGTTTTGTTTTGGTTTTCTCTGAATATTTCTGCTGAAATTATTGAACTGTGCTACTGATAAACACATCAGTTGTTTTGATTTTCTCAGAAAACTTTGGGCATCTACAGTATGTCACCTTTTGACTTTGCAGCAACACTTTAGTCATTTATTTTAAGCCACATGGATTACCATGAAATCTGGAACATATATTGATGGTCCCCAGAGGATGAATATTAATGATTTTGGTGATCCCTTGACCTCTCCACTGGTGCCACTAGCAGGACAAAACTTTTACTCATCTTGTGCATGGATTGGCTCTCTGGTACAGTCAGGGTTCCCAGTGGATGACCCCCAATAACTTTGGTGATCCACTGAAGTCTTTGTCTTGCACTGATTTCTTGATAATGACTGCATGATGTGAAATTAAAGTAGGTACACATATTCATGTCCCACTAAGGATGCATTGGAATAACTTTGGTGATCCTACTACTCTCCATCTAGTGCTTCAGCTCTATTTTGTGTGTGAAAATTAATTGTTGCCGAATGCAAGGTTATATTTTCTGTCCAAGTTATTTGTTCTCATCCATAATAAGCTTCATAATTCATTTTCGACCATGGTCCTTTCTTCAGTTGAACCACATGGTTTAATTTCTCCCTAAATTTCTTCTCCCTTAAACTTTTCATACAGTGGGAGCTATAGTACAGAGTTTGCCCAAATAAAGTGTCCTGCAATGTAAGAAATAAATTACCTTACAGACAGGGACACAATTTTTTAAGCTTTACATATTACATATGTTTTAGCTGTACATATCCATCAGAAGTTCCAAAGACACATGATTAGCATGTGATTAATAGTTTCCAAAAGGTATGTCCAAGCCTGTAACTATATCGTTTCTAATAAAACAAGATTAGAAGTTCATAGTGTTGATGCCAAAAAATACCCTAGCCTCTCTAAACAGATTTAGTGGGCTATGATCCAGATTCCTTGATTACAGTCAGAGGTGTGGAGAGGAAAAGACAAAAGCTAGTGAAAAGTAGAGGAATACGAGACGTGCATATTGGTTTCATAGCTGAAAAGCAAACACTGAGCCTGTCATCCTGGCTACAAAGCGTCTAGACTCTGATCACCACCAAGTCCAGAACCAGAGTATGAACTTGTGTCCAACCCTTCCTACCCTGGTATCCTGTCTAGCCCTCCCATCAGCCTGTCCATCACATACCAAGCCCCTTCCTTATTACCCAATCCCAGAGTGCCCATCATACTTATACTGGTTACAGGTTTTCATTCTTTCCTGTGTGAGGCCATACCATGAAGGGGGCAGGCTACTGATACTGTTCAAGTCCAAACCTGAAGAACTTCCTGACTCCCTACCAAAGAGAGTGGTGTCTGGGTCTGCAGTTTTCTAACTCACACGCAAAAAAGACACCATGCAGTTTATTAGGAACACCTGTACATCTGCTTATTCATACAATCATACAGTCAGTCAAACATGTAGCAGCAGCACAGTGCATAAAATCACGCAGATACAGGTCAGGAGCTTCAGTTAATGTTCACACAAACCATTAGAATTGGGAAAAAATGTGATCTTAGTGACTTTGACTGTGGCATAATTGTTGGTGCCAGATGGGCTGGTTTGAGTATTTCGGAAACTCCTTATCTCCTGGGATTTTCACATACAACTCTCTGTAGAGTTTACTCAGAATGATGCAAAAAACAAAAAGATACAGTGAGCAGCAGTTCTGTGGATGGAAATGCCTTGTTGATGAGAGAGTTCAGAGGAGATTGGCCAGACTAGTTGGAGCTGACAGACAGGCTATGGTGACTCAGATAACCACTCTTACAACTGTGGTGAGTAGAAAATCATCTCAGAATGAACAACACACTCACAAGATCTGGTCAGAACAGATATCTGAGGCTGCAGTGGGCACAGGCTCACCAAAGCTGGACAGCCTGCCTTGTGTTAACAGTCCAAGTGGTAATTGTGGTGGTGTAATTGTGTGGGCAGTGTTTTCTTGGTACACATTGGGCCCTGTAATACCAATCAATCATTGTTAGAATGTCACAATGTCTATCTGGGTATTATTGTTGACCATGTGCATCCCCTTATGGCCACACTTAACCATCTTCTAATGGCTACTTCCAGCATGATAATGCACCATGTCATGAACATGACTGTGAGCTCAGTTACTTCAGTGGTCACCAGATCTGAATCTACTGGAACACCTTTGGGATGATTGGCAGAATCAATTTGCAGCTGATAAATCTGCAGAAATTAAGTGATGCAGTCATGTCAACATGGTGAGGGAGGGACTACCCAGTATTAGTATGGTGTTCCCAATAAAGTGCTCAATGAATGTTATGCATACAGTATACTTTATGTGTATGTTATTTATGTTTTGGACATCCAGAAACCCTGATGCTATAGAGCAGGGGCAGCACCCTGAGTCTTCTGGGATTCCACTGGACCACCGTTGGCTCCCTCAAGATAGACTGGTAAAATAAACAGGCAATCCCACAAGAAATGAAAACAATGAAAACCAACAGTGACTGACACGACATCAGTTTGTGTGTGTGTGTCTGTCTGTCTGTGCTTGTGAGCGTGTTTGCTCACACATGTACGTCACTGATATCTCTGGGAAAGTGTTCTCTCACTCAGGCCGGATCTTCACTGGCAGATGCATTTGCCTGGTGGGACTGCCGGGATGTGTGTGTCTGTGTGGAAGGAGCTGTAATCGTGGCAACTGTAAACAGTCACTGGTATTGAGTTCTTCCTTCTTCCCTCTTTCACTGTGTACTTCCCGCGTTTGTTGCGTGCCAGTGCATGTGTCTGTCTATGTCTGTCACCGCCTCTGAGTAATGTCCAGATCTCTCTTCTAATAACATTGCATGCACAGGGGCGCCTATGACGTGAATGTGACTACAGTCCAGTTATATCAGTTTGGATCACATCTGAATCAGGGTCAGTGAAAAAGATAATGAGTCTCCAAACCCTGAACTAAACTGAATCTAGCATATCATAAGTTATCCAATAACTTCTCAGATTCAGTCAGGTTGTATGTCATAGATTCACATCAACACTCAACAGGCAGTGTAAAGCAAAAGTGGTCTAACATCTGGGCTCAAAGTCTGGGCTCACTCCTCAAAGGCATGTTGCTTCAATTCATGCAATGACCCCAGATAAAAGGGAGCAGTGATACTGAGAAGAAATTTCATTCAAAAATATTTATTCTGTTACATAACATGAAATACTCCACATGGTGTAACATAAGGTCCAATAGCTGCTTACGACACCTGTTCTAATGACAATTCCTATCATAATCCAGATGAGGAAGGAGTTTGCCACTCACAGTGGAAGCTGGCGTCATTGTCACGTTTGCACTTACACTGTGAGAGAGGAGACCCTGACATGAACCCAAACCACTTGCTGGCTTGGCTTCTGGCTCCCACCACAGTAAAACAACAACTGATCCTCTGAGTGTTTCATTAAGTTAACAAGCTCTATGTCTCTCTTTTTTCTCTCCTTTTTCTCCTCAAACCCAGAGATTTTTCCTAAAAAAAATCCCTAAAACCTCAGCAAGCAGTATTGAATAACCCAGAAAGTTCAGGAGCTAAGCAGCTACGTATTGAACTTCGCCTTCCAAAAATGATACAAACTGTCAAGATTTAAGTTAACATTGTGGCCAACAGTAGGCTAATGTCTTTCCCAAATGCCATTCCTTAAAACTGAGAATCAACCCCAAGACAAAAACACATAATAGAGACTATGAATTAAGGGTGTCTGCAGAATGTCTATTACTGTAGCTGGTTTGAGAAAAAATATGTAAAAAGAAGTATCCTCATAATATTCAGAGTAGAGGGAACTACGTGACCCAGGTGAGAAGGTGAAACCACTGAGTGAATATATCACAGGGCATCCCAGGAACTTGCACATGGACAGTAAATGTGATAAACTGTCTGGACAAATATAAACCCCTCTTTTTGTAAATATGAATGTGTACTTTGGAAATATAGCTCTACAGCTAACTACCAAACCACTAGTCCAGACTAGTTCACTTAAGGCCAACCACCTGCTCAGTTAAACAATTTGAATCATTTTGAATATTGAAGAAAACTAATTGATTTAGATTGTATGAAATCTGAAAAATCTGTGTTAAAACTACCAAGTGAAGAATTTGAAAATAAAAAAAAATCAATTAATGAACCCTCACGACCCTCATCACACCCCTTGGTGACTCTGACTCCAGTATGTCGAGACCAACTTGTAGACTTTTTACCTGGAATGATATACAAAAAGGTGAAAGTGAAAGATGCCATGATCACTTAAACTTACTACATGTAGTGGCTTTAAGCTAGAAGCTAGCTTGGGGTGTGGTAGGAAATTGATTTACATGTCAGCCCCTATGTTGTAATTGAGCCAATATATGACTTCTGTTTCTGTCCACTAGTAGTGCTATGGAGCAGTGGGTATGGATGAAATGCATTCAACATGTTCATTAAAACCTCATGGATACACACAATAACTTTGTTTATTAAAAAAAAAAACGCCATGTGGTACCTTTAAAGTCCTCTAAAAACAGGGAAATTGTTTGTGTGGATTATATTTTGTCTGCATGGAAAATATTTGTGCTACGATCCTAATGAATCACTGCAGAGGCGGGTGGCTGTAACTGGTTTAAGTCCAGTCTGAGTTAGAGAGGGTGGAGCCAGCAGAGGGCTAATGAAGTTTCTGTTGTCCATATGAGGTCACAACAGAAAGCCCCATCTGCTCTTTAACCTTGACCCCAGCGTCAAATCACCCTCAGCTGTGTGTATGTGGATATGTTGATATATTCACATGAGACACTGGTGCTGCTACACTACCCTGAGGGTTTAAGGGTGGGGGGATGGGTAGGTGCCGCTGAGGAGATGGAAAGGAGGAAAGGTGGCAACCTTTGACTTTCCTCCATTTCTGTGGACTCAGACACACAGCCACAGCTGCAACATCCAGCAGGTGTGGGGACTCATTTTCAGCTCAGAACTGCAACTCTGAGGGCTGCAGAGGCGTTAAGTGTCGAGGTACGTGGAATTTGGGGCTCTGTTTTCACCAGAACACTGGAGGATGATAACAAGACTATTACAAATTAAAATAAACTGGGAAAATGTTTGTTTGCATGGCTGAATACTTTAAACTTGAGGGATTTCATATTAACTGCAATTTTATGTAGTTAATCACTAATCAGGCAATTACAGATTAAGTATATAAACATTCAAAGGTAACTTTTCTAACTGAAATAAACTGTTGTACTAAAGATTCAATTTCTTATAAAGGACATATATCTATTGAAGATATAATATTGCCACCATGGAATTAACTCTGACATCTACAGTATATGCCAGAGCACAACGTGTGGCTCCAACTGTGGAGGCCCAATTTGTACAACTAAGTACTGACCACTAAATAACACTGGAAAACAAACCAAAGTAACACACACAGACCAATATTATATACCACATACAAAGAAAAAATAGATTAAAAAATAGATTTTAACTTCTGTAAGAATTTAAATTGTAAACAGATTGGGTTTCAGTCTGTGAGAATGACCCAATAACTGGAACCGTGTCCAGGAAATACAACGGCATCAGTCGCACAACACCCATAATTAAAAGAATTGCTCATATTGATGCATGCACTGAAGCATCCATTCTGAGTGCTCTACTGGCAGCTGGTGGGGGCAGTCCACCCTCATGGCGGTCTTGTGGGGGCTAGAAGGAAATCTCTCCGAACAGTGAACACTGTGGCTGTGTGTATGTGTTTATTCTTTCAAGCAGTCAAGATTTACACTGCCAGTATATTGTACATGTTTTTTACACAGACAAATGGCCCACACTAACATGAGTGTAAATATGTCTTTGCTAGCCTGTGTGTGTTCATGTGTGGCAGATGGGCATGCTGTGTGCCAGGCCTTGCCAGGGGGCTGTGCCACGACCAGAGTTGCAGTTGGGCCTTGGGCCTCAGCCCCACAGCACAGCAGCCTGGCAGGCAGCGCTGGCTCTTGGCTGACCTCTGCCTCCACCAGGCCGCCCTCACTCACTCACCTCATTAGCTTGACAGGAGCGACCAAACAAATTGAGGGCATCATGGAGCTCACAGCAGTTCCATGGGAACAGTTTTTTTATACCCCCCCCCCCTTTCTTTTAGTCATTTTAGTGAATGTGCTGTACACAAACACACACCCACGTGTAAACACTGATTTCTGCTTAAGAGGGTGTCAGAGTTTGTGTCTGAACAAACAGACGGACAAGAAGACGCATGTATATGTAGGCATGCACGTCTCTCCCTGTGTATACACATGCAGGGACACATGAATTTAACTGCATCCAGGACTGTAGATTGAAGCCAGGTACAGTATTAGATCACTGTATATTTGAACCCCACCTTGAAAGTCTCCCATGCAAAGCCCCCTTTAATTTATGTTAAGCACAAACTATTGTAACTACACGCATGACTGATGCCTCTGACAGCTTTATAAATGGGTGAAACCAACTTTAAAGTCATGATGTTGCTGTGCAAAGATGAGTTATCATTTCTACTTGTTTAGATTTGAATTTTTTTCTCATCAGCAATGTCAAATAATAATAAAAACATCTCCATTTGGGAAGAAGTATACCCTGGAGGCAAAGTTGAAGACATACTGCACTGCACATATGAAATAATGGCAGAAAGGGTACTGACTAGTTGAAAGAAATCTAGTGTGTTGGTTCTCATGTAACTGGGGGATACCAAACAATAGTGTGATTTATTACACGTAACACCCTTCTGAACCTTCTTTGTGAATTGTGATCCCATTGTGCAATTGTGTGGATTGCACACATTTGGCTTTGAGATCATAATGTAACTCAACATGCCCTCATACACATGGTATGATGTGTGAGTGGCTGTCAAACACACATTCAGGCTCTTACTCATGTGTTATGGTGACAGAAGACACATATAGGCTGATTTGACTTGATAAGACAAACATTCTGTTAAGCAGAGGTCAGGCTGTGGTGTGGATACAAAACACACACACACAAGTAAATGTGTTGGCAAAATCTTCAGCTACTTGCTGGACAGTTTCCATGGATGTTTCTTTCCTACATAGGAATTGGTCACTATAGGAATCTGGAGTGTTTTATACTCAAAAGATGGGTCGGGTAACAGTTTAATTCAACACACAATTCAATGCAGGATGAATCTGACCCTCTCTTCACTGTTCAGTGCTTATGGTGGTAAACCTGACAAATGTCAGGAGGACGTTTGGACCATCAAGCAACAGGCTGGGCAGCGGGTGGTGTTTAAAAACTGGGACAGTGCTGGAGGTGAAATAAGTCACAGGTGGTGTTAAAGAGGTGTTAAAGAGATGGCATTCGGGAGGGAGACAGAAAGATGGATGTGTCCAGGCACTTCACAGCCAAGAGGGAGAAGAACTAGGGTGATGGATGAGGAGAGTTTAAAAACCATTTTCTACCCAAACTAACCATATTTATACAAAATGAAACCCTGTTTCCAAGTAATTTAACTGAACGAGCCAGTGAGACAAAAGAGTCAAAGGACAATTAATTGACCAGAAGGATGACTTTAAAGCATGATAATCAGTCCTCATGACCGGTGGATATAAAAGTAGGCACTTGTTTGCTAAAATATTATTAGTCAGTTGTGCAGTGGTCAGCCTCACAGCAAAAGGGCTCATGGTTGGAACTCCAGTTTGCCTGCAGCTTTTCTGTGCCTATGTCTCCCCGTGCCTGCATGAGTTCTTTCTGGGTAGCCTGGCTTCCTCCTACATGCAGGTGAGGTTAATTGGTGACTCAAAATTGCCCATAGGTGTGAATGTCAGTGTGACTCATTGTTTTTCTCTGTTTGTCAGCCCTGTGATAGACTGGTGATCTGTCCAGGGTGTGCCCTGCGTCTTGCCTACTGTCAGCTAGGATTGGCTCCACCCCCGCAACCTTTAAGGATAAGTGCTATAGATAATGGATGGATGAAGGTGTGTGCAACAGGCCTGCATTTTGGGGGGTTTGATTTGGAGTATTTCTGATTCCTTGACATCAACTTGTTGCCAACTGTACTAGACACAACAAGTTTCTCTGTCTTGTTAAAAGGTGTAACAATTTGGTTAATTGATTAGCCCTCTGACATTGTAGTTTCAAAGGTAAATGAACACCTGGAAAGCATTTCTGCTTGTTGCATCTTGGTGCCATAGGGCCAGCTACAAGGTCTTCAGCCAAAAGCACTTGTCACTGATGTTTCGCCCTGTTAGTTCCAGAACATCTTCAGGTGGTGGGGCAGTGGCAGGGATGTCTCCATACCATCCCCCTGTAGCTGAGTCTAAGATCCTTTCCTCACCCATGTTGAGTCTCTTCTTCTCAACCAAAGCCAGGTGCTGTCTTCCCCTCACTAGCTTTGTCCCTGACAATTCTACACCCCTCAGCCAATGGCAGGCCAATGTTTCCAGGTAGCTGCAGCACTCTACTCCCACAGGGAATGCGGAAGCCCTCCACCTTGCCTCTATGCCCACACTTTTCTCTCTTCCTTGGCAGTCTTCACTCCTTCTTCACGTTGCATAGTCAGCAATAGGAATCTTTGTCTCTGCAGACCTGAGTACAAAGATATGTTGTAGTGATCTCAGTGAAGAACGGGAGCTTGGAAACAGAAATGGATGGATGGGAAAGGAAAAGGGATGGGTTCTGTGTCAGTAAAAAGACTCTGACAAAGAGTTGTGCATGATTATGTGTCGTTCTGCCATCTGTGAAACTTGTATTGGCTTTTCAGTGATTGCCTTCTGAAATTGGCCCACAACATGAAAAAAGTAAAGAAGGAGACAAAGAGATAAATGAACAGATCTGGGTAATACAACTGATTAGTGGAGTGTGGAGACATCACCTTACATTGTCAGCACATATGAAGAGAGAGAAGCCCACCTACATGTGACCCAACAATAGCAGCTTGTAAACAAGTCAGCTGAATTTAACATTGCCCAGTTCAAGAAAGCTAATTTACACAAAATTTTAATATAACAGACAGTTGTTTGTTGACAGAGTCTCAAATAATAGCTGACTGAAAAACATTGAGGGGGGTGGAATTACCTAAAGACTTAAACAACTCATATGGTAAAAAATTGAAACTAGCGATAATCACACAGAGGTTCACTGCAAAGCATTTCTGCCACCAATATCTATTATGAAAGGCAGTTATAAAGTAATAATTTTTATAGCATATAATATCCAGTCTGTCTGTACTCTGCCAGCCTGTCTCTGTTTGTCTTACAGTTCAAGCTACTGTCACATGCTTCCTTATTCCATGTCTGCCATTCGTGGTCAGTGTTAACAAACGACCATGTAAACATGCATTGTGAATTTTTAGGCCTCCTGATACTGCTGACGTTGATCCACACTAAATAATTTCAATGCATGCGATGGGAGTACTACTGCAGCCTCAACCATGGCACATAAATTTATTTTTAGCATGTGGTCTCACTTGCTCCACACAGCCCATACCCCTTAACCATCTTCTTGATAAAGAGACATGAAATATGATTTGTCCCTAATGCGAAACATACTCTCCGGGTGTGCAAAGAGTGCGTTCTCTCCCAGCTCCCAAGCCTCCTGCACGCTCTGCTCTTGAAGAGGTTAGGATTAGAGTAAAAATAAGAGTAAAAACATATTCCATCTCAGAATGAACAGGCTCATCTGTTGGTGCCTTGAAACACGGGATCTCCAGTGAACTTCCCTGAGTGAAGCTAGGGTTCACTCTTCAGGCCACAGAGAATTTATTAAGCCACATCTGGGATTGCCATTACAGAGCTGAAGCAATGGTGAAAGGCAATGGGAGGGGAATATGATTGAGTGGTGTAGAAAGTGCATGAGGGAATAGAGACGAGCAAGGAGACAAAATGGAAGGAAAGATAAATTCAGAAGATTCTGTTTTTGTGTCAGAGTGCCATATTAGTGTAGGGCGTAATAACCTACGATAATTTATTCTTTATTTTCGTTCCTGCAATAATTTTTGCCTTTCACATTTCTCAATGGTTCTTGTCTTTCAACAAAACCTCACAGTGAGTAGCTACTGTATTTAAGTATTTAAGTCATAGCCGTGACCAACACAGCACCAAAACAGTCAAGAAGGAACACCTAGGAATCTGTTTTCAGTGTGCAGTATGTCTCTTAATCTCCCTCTCTCTCTCCCTCTGTCTTTCTCTCTCTCTCTGTCTGTCCTTTTGTGCATGTGTGTCCGTTCTTTCCCTGTTGCCTGGAATCACATGAAAGGTGGACATGAGAAGTTCAGCTTCCTGTGCTGGGTGAGGTCCAAGGACCCACTGAGCATATGAAAGGAACTGAGAGGAAAAGGCTAAACGAACTACAGTGGTTGAGACACATTAATTCCTAGACAAAGCCAGAGGTTTAGGATGAAGCTTCAAACCGGAAGATGAGTACAGAGGGCCGTTTGGAAAGCACCCTGAAAAGCACAGCCATCAGATAATACAGTGAAATTAACTGGACAACAAAGTGAAAAAATGCTACTCTGAAGCAGAGATTCAGATCTGCTGTGTAGTGGTTTTGTGTTTCTGCCTTTTTAAACATGCAAGACTGATGATGGAAAAAGTACTCACACACATGAATACTTTTTCCAGTGGCTGGCATTTGCACCACAGGGATCCAACAGGCTCTTTCATCTTTGCATGTGTCCAGCAGCAGTGTATTTGGTTGACCCCCGATTGTGTTGATGTGGTTGGATGCAGTGAAGTGTTGATGCCAGCCTTGTATGTGAGGTCAGCCAAGGCTATGTCAGAACAGTGTTGGAACTCTGTAATGGTGGTCCACTCACATGTGACCAGGACACATTCTTTATGTTGTATTAGGTCCACGGCAGGAGGTAGCTGCCTGGTTTTGGTTTGCTAAAGTCTGTATGAAAAAGAAAGAAGAATAAGCATTACAGCCCTTGCTCCATGAGGAACCTGCTGCTCCACTTTATAGATGACTTCTAATGGACATGGTGACCATATAATGGGAAAAAGCCTTAGCTCATTCTCAATGACCATACAGTGGAGAGTAGTCAGGGCTGCACTCAGAAAAGCCTTTTCAAATTAGTACCAGTAAGGAAATGGATGAATGGATGATAGGATGTAGCTACATATGAAGTACAATCAAAAAGCTCTAAGACTGCGCCTATAATAAACAAACACTGTATCTGATTTGTACACCATGTGAAGGAAAATCTTGTGAACTGGATAAAAGACGATCACCAGGAATTCATGTGTCTCAGGCAGAAGTATTTATTACAAGCTCTACACCGGTGGATAAAAATGATATACAATCCAGTGACAAGTGTGCCAGAGTAGTGCAACACAAAAGTTATGAAGATGTTGGGTTTAACTAACCCAGTTCCCACAAGGTTGCACTTTTCCATACCTTAGCCAAATAAGGACAAATTATGCTCTAAATCGAAAGGTGTGAAGACCCTTTTGGTCATGCAAAACTTAAAATAGTCATGCTCTTACCTAATAACTTCCATCACTCCCAGTGCAAGCATCATCTGCTACTCATACTGGATCTCCTACACTGTGTCAAAATGGCGACCCTTCAGCTTAAATTTCATTTTGAGGAAAAGGAAGAAGTCGCAGGGAGCCAAATCCGGGTGGATAGGGAACAATGATTGTGCTGGAAATATTTAATTTTTATGTTACAAGGGGATGTTTTCCAGTTTCAACACAGTGTAAGCGCATTTTCAAATTAGTAACAGTTTTTTTCCGCAACAATTTGTTCACTGAAATCTGAGGAAGGTCATGAGATAAGATCTGATCAAAAGGTAAATGACCATAATTACATTTATGTGTATGGCAATTCTGGTCAGAGTAGATTTTATTCCAGTGTGGTCACGCACTGGTCAGACAAACACAGCAATGAAGCCAGTGCAAACAAACCTAATGGACTGCTAAGAGAAGAAAGTACTGACTGCTCTAAAGGGAAATACCACTTAATCTTAAAAATATTTTTCTATGCACAAAGACCTAGAAACATGTGACTGATATTACAGACTGTGAACGACTGTACATCAAAGCTAAAACACAGAAAACCTGGATGTTATCAGGATGTAAAATTTGAAGTGACTTTATGCAAGATAAATTGAAAAAGGCAGGAAACAGAAGAATTTACTGGACATTAGGATACATTTTCCATTCCAGGAGTTGCAATAATGTAAAACAGGACCTATTTGAGTAAAGAAACACATGCAGGCATACAGTGTGCAGGTTCAACTAATCACTCTCCTAATGATTGTTTCATTGTTTACCCTCATGCAGCTCTAGGTTTTGACAACATCAAAAAGCTGAGAAATAATTATTGTTTCTTGTACTGAAAACAGTTCCTCTAACTTTAATTGTACTTAACCAGAATGTAATTCCTCTTAAGCTGCAGCTAGCTAGAAAACACAACCTGATGTCACCTCTGAATTTCAACAGTTTTGACATTACTTCGGAAAAAGTGAAGCCTCTATTGTAAACTGGCCATAGAGGGCTGAACACCAGCACTGCCCTAACACACACCCACTTTATCCTCATCCAGCCACAGAGCAAGAGCCAACATTTGATTGGGAATGACTGATAATGGTTGCTCTTTTGCACAGTTGGAAACACAAACATATTTGATTTCTATGATGTGATGAGGAGAAGTATTTAGCTTTTCATGGCAGGTCAAACTGGACAAAACTGAAGCCAAAGAGGGTTGTGATCGTCCTGTGAGATAATAAGTTTAATGTTTGTGTCATTAGGACACCATGGGTTGTTCATTACTTTGCTATGTGTGGAGAAGGATCTCCTCCCATAAACATAAAACTTAAAAGAATCTGAATTACTTTAATAAACAGAGCTCAAACAATTAGTTGATTAATCTGTTACTCAGTCAGCATTAAATTAACACTGCCTATTTTGATCATTCATTTATTATTTCATCAAAGTTTTTAAGCAAAAATGCACACTAAGTTGTGGCTAACATTGGTGTTAATCTCCAAGTCACTCTGTTCAACTGCTGGTAAATAAAACCCAGAACTCTGATTCGTTCTCAAGAGCTGTAGCTGTATTTATTTTCTGAGAAACTGTAGCTTACACTGAATGTTAACAATCACATTTGCAGCTAAATACTAACTCGACTCCTCCAATATCAAGCACACCTGCCTCCCTGAGTAAACCACTCTTTGTCTCCCACACCCACCACACTGAACGCTTCCAGTGAGAGTGCTCTAATCTGCTGTTTATGTCAGTTCTTACATTACATTTTGCCCTGTATCATGTTGACTGAGGCCAAAACGTGCCCCCACAACATGACATTTTTGTGCACCAGCTATTCAACGGCACCTGCTGCATTTCTCCAACATTTCAGTCATTTGGTTTATCCAGGTGGACATATATGGTCAATTATATTGCTTAAAACTGCTCTGTGAAACCATGCTAACTTGATTTATAAAATGAGCTCACCCACACACACTGACTGGTTGTGTACAGTTTTATGCAAAAGTTTGGGAACAGATCTTGGCAAATTACCTACTTTGTTGATTTTTGAACTGAAAGTAAGAAATTTGGGGTTTCAAAAAGTCTTCTCAATTTTATTAATCTCTGTTTCCTGCAGGGGTTGTAATTACTTATTTTTCACTTCAAAAATCAACAAAATGTGAAATTTTCCCAGGGCTGCCCAACCTTTTGCTGTATTCAGCAGTACTAGTCTGGAAGAATTATCAGACAAATTGACTACTAACTAAAATTAGGTTGGTGAGAGAGCCATTATACTGATTTTGGCTACATTTAGTTTAATTTCCAAGCCAGGCTGTACACCAGGTTGTGATACTTTTTTGACACCTTTCAAAACTAGACCAGGAGTTTTACTTGATCATGCACGTGTAGGAGCATTAACAATGTTCCGTGTCTTCATTTCAACAACTGTAACACATGTTTTAGCAAGCAGAGGGACTTTGAACAACCATGTCACTGATGCAAAACAAAGTCTTTAAACCATAAAGGCTCGGTGTAGGGCTTTCATGCTTACCTTCCAACAGACTTACACTGACACTGAAGCTTTCTGTATGCTGGTACCTTCATTCAACATGAAAATTTAAATATTATCAGACAATATTTACACAAGCCTTATCTATTAGACTGTCTTCTAAAACTGATTACATTGCAGTTTGGGGCTTTGAATCTTCTTGCGCTCATGTTTCTCTTAAGTCTATAGAAATGTGCCAGACACTGAACATTCTTCAGGTCTAGCATTAGTCTTGTATTCACCAGAGATATAGGGATAGACACATACACCCAAGGGGACCTTTATGTAAAACTATAAGAAGGAAAAATTGACTTTGAAGCTGCTGACAATATGTTGGCCCAACAGGAAGGTCCTCTGCTGGACTCTTACAGTCAAGATCTGAGGAGAGTCCAGCCCTGGTTACTAAGCTGTGGCCTGCTAGTGGACCATGTCTGAGTTTGAGGAAGTGATGGTCTGAGAGTACGTATCTCAAGGCAGACATCAATAGGATAATCTCTCATCTTGTATCCAGAATCAGTCCAGTAACGTCAGTGATGTTCTCCACTAAATTTGTCAGAGAGAAGCAAAAACTTTACCAAAACCACAAGGCCAAGATTTTTTTTTGTTTACTCCCGAATAGTGACAAATTGGAAGAACGATCAGTAAAACAACAGCTGTTCTTTACCATAAACTCATTCTAATTGAAAAGCTATTATAAACCACTTTGTATACTCTGCATGTGCTCTGCATGTCAACCTAAAACTAGTATTTTAGATCTATAATCTATCTCTATAATCTCAAAATCTTTGAGTTGTGAGAGCTATTAAAAAGTAATGAAAAATTCCAAACGACAATCGTATATATTAAAATTAAAGTAGACAGTCCTCAGATTTTAATAACTTTCTGGCAAAACATTAACAAAATTTGAAGGCAATTGAAATGGGGCCTGCTTGAATCCCCTTTGGTGGTATTTGGCTGAATTAGAGAAATTCATTTAGCTCTGTGTTGAAACTGTAATGGGGGGTGTTAACCTTTTGGCACAGCAATCAAAAATAGACCCACATTATAATGAGAAATTGATTAGATTATAAAATTGGTCAGTGTAAAACACTAACATATTTATGTTATTAAGTTTTATTAGCTAAAGTTTAGCACTTTTAACACAGATGTTTTGCATGGTTACAGAGATGCAGCACAGCATTATTTAAATGCTAATGCTTAAAATATTTCACTGAATCACCCACTCTACAATTTCACATGTGCAATGGGAAGAATAAATTAAAAATCAAAGTATATACAGAGTTTGAAGAAGATCTATTGAAATTTGTGTTTTATAAGAGGTGGTCTCAGCATTATACCTTAATAACATGGAAACATCTTTCTGCCGATGACAGTAAACATTACAATATCTTAACCTGTCTTGGTTGGTTTTTATCCATTCATCCATCCATCCACCTGTTCACCAATCCATCCATCCATCCATCCATCCAGGGTTGAGGCAAGGTGGCAGCAGGTTAACCAGGGTACTCCAGACACCACTCTCCCCAGCAATGTTTTCCAGCTCCTCTTGGGGTATCCTGAGGCCTTCCCAGGCCAGATGGTATAATCTCTCCAGTGTGTTCTGGATCTACCCCATCTTCTCATGTGGACGTTCCCAGAATACATCCAAAGGAAGGCGCCCAGGAGGAATCCTAATCTGATGCCCAAACCACCTCAACTGACCTCCCTCCGGATGTCCATGCTTGGTCCAGACACTCTATGAAGGAAAGTCATTTCAGCTGCTTGTATCTGCAATCTAATTCTTTCAGTCACTACCCAAAACTCATGACCATAGGTAAGGGTTGGAACACAGATCAACTGGTAAATCAAAAGATTTGCCTTCTGGTGCCCTTTTTTTACCACAACGGTTCGGTACAACATCCACATTACCTCTGACGCTGCACCAGCCTCCCTGTCAATCTCTTGCTCCATCCAACCCTCACTCATGAACAAGACCTCAAGATACTTAAACCTGCACTTGTGGCAACATAAAAACTATACTTAAGGTTATCTCTGACAAATTTTACACTTAGGTCATTTAGCTGTAAGTAAACTGAAGTGAATCAAGGAGGGGACAGAATGAATATTAGCTTGAAAGAGTGCAAATGTTGAAAGGGTCACTGTAATAACGTAATTGAAATACAAGAAAAAGAAAGTAAAAAAGAAAAATAAGTAACTGACAGCTGTTTTTACTAATTCAACATTGAAACATATTAGAGTGAGGAGAGGAAAGGAAAGGAAGTGAAGTAATTGCTGAACATGTATATAATGTCAATAAGATGCTTAAACATATCTTCAGATATGTTATCTTGTATCGTTTATGTGTTGTGTATCTTGGGCTGGCAGATGTTTGGATTCTCATACACTGAGTTCTGATGTGCTATATTCAGTTTAAAAAATAGACCATTGTGTTGTCCATTTGTCTTCTCTGTACTGTTCAACCAATTACAAATCTCCCAGACACTTTGACCTCAGCTCACTCCACAGAGATACAGCAGTCAACAGTGATTCTGAATTTTCACAAAACAGAACTCACCATATCACTGTGCTTTGTGGTAAACCCCACTGATGTCATTCAGTTGTCCTTCACTTCTTGCATCAGAACCATATGATGTTCCCATGTTTCCTCCACTGCTGCTGCGTCTGGGTCTGTTTGTGGCGTGTGTATATATACACCAGTGATTTGTGGTCACAAGGATACTTTTGTAAACATTCCAGCTTTAGTGCAACTGCTGCTTTCCATTTTAAGGCATCTGTCTGTTTGGGTATGCCTGTTGGAAATGCAGGTCTCTTAGGTGACTGACTTTGCTGCTTCCTCTTAAGCCAAATGTCAAAATTGTGGGGGTTGAAGACTACAGTAATCTCTTGCTCACAGGAAATGATAAAATGAGACTTGGTTTAAATACACAGAGGTGCCACCAACATATTCCAAAATCAACCAGTTTCATTGCGAGATATGTCTCCTTGAATGAACTTGCCCCACGCTCTTTGTGCTATCAGTAAACTTGGCTATTATGATTCACTATGTTGACCCAAGAAGGAGTATGCTAATGAGTACTGAAAAGATAATCATGACACAAAGCTGTCTGAGCAGTACTGTGTCACCAACACAAATGGAAAAACTGATTCACTGATTCATTTACTGTTCCATTTTGGACTGTTATCAAATTGTTTCCAAACTTACATTAATCGTGACAGATGATACTCTTCACTCACACTGGAGCATATAGAGAATAATTTTTCCTATTCACACAGTTTTCACTTGGATACATAGCAAAATGGTTGTACTATAGGGCCTGGCTGTGATAAAGGAGGGTTGCACTGCAACATTAGCCAACTGAGGTATTCAAAATACAGCTGGGTACTCTAAAGACAGGATGAGATTTTGATTGGCTGTATACCAATCGATTAAAATATGCCTGGATTGGTCCAAATGCCAATACTAGCTTGAGATAGCTCTTTTTGACCTGGAGCACAGATATTTTCAAGGGAAGTGGACAACTGCTTATTCTTCCTTGAAATTTAATGTGACTGCTTCCTCTCTTATCTAGATGGAGAGAACTGCTGGTTATCCATAAATACAATCCTAAGCAGAATTACACTAGTAGAATTACTAAATGTGGTGGAGTATGTGAGTAGAGAAAGGGGAGAGGGGATTTTTCTTGGAATGATCATGTGATAATGTCATGATAATGTGATAGTGTCTTACTGTTGTTGATCCTGATCTGGGTTTCATCCACTCGCTTGCCTTTGGAAAACAAGGTCTGTGGGTGATTTGCCATTAAACTGTGTGAACCTGTCGAAAATGACAAGTTAAACCTTTTTAATGCTGTCAGTTAAAACGCAGACATGCTTGGGTGGCATTAGTGAGCTGTTGTGTGTGCACTGGCACGTTTGCTGTCACTGGTGCACATCCTTATCACAGTGCCTCATGCATGTTTATACTGTAGGATACATTCAACATGTAGCTACAAGTTATCTGTGATCTCTTTACCTCTGTGCCCCCACAGGAGTTTTTAAAGAGCTAAGACTGAAAATACAGAGGACAGTATTTCAGCATTGTTGCATCATTTTAATTAAGCTTAGTGGAAATATCAACCAAGAGGGAGACCAATGCAACTATCAACTTCATGTGTTACATGTCTGTCAAACATACTGTACCTTTTGGAAGAATAAATAGGTACTGTATATTGTTTATGAATGTAGCATTTGTGTTATATTAGTCACACAAAAAAGATATTTTAATTTCTCTGCAGACAAACATGTTGACACATGCAAGAGCAAAAACATACATAACCACACACGCACACTAACTGTGAAATTCAAACAAATGGCTCATTTACAAAGTACTAAAAGGTATGCTTTCACCATCTCTCATGCAAAGTAGCCATGTGAATTAAAATGGAGTTGGCACGGCTGTTGCCTTCTTACGAGAAAGTCAACAAACTCAAGAGCTCTGGTTTAAATCTCAGAGCTGGCAAAGCACTCAGTCGCCTCCTCTCCTCCTCCTCCTTCTCCCAGACTGCATGTTCACTACTCGCCACATGAGGTTTGGTCATGGCGCTTGTTTTCTCAGTGTTCCAAACCTCCAGTGGTACTGGCACAGTGCACTTGCTGTGCCCTTGTGTTGCCATTGCCCCCTCCCCTCCTTGTCCTCCTCTTGCTTGATCTGTTTTGCCAGAGGTGTCTTTCTTCATTAAGACCAAATGCCCTCAGAAACAGTAACACACACAGCTGGCCTCTCCAACCTCCTCCTGTGAACCCCTCACTGCACGTTAGGATACGTGGCTTGTGTCTGCTGACTGTCCCTCTGCCAATCTACATGTGGCTGACTGTGCAGTGGTGAGCTGTGTGGCGGACCACGCCTATGTAGCCTTGATTTATACCCTTTCTTCCTGGGCAGCTACTTCAGACAGCAGCTAGTCTCGAGTGGGACCGATGATGGTTTCAGCTGAGGGCCAAGTCCAGTTCATTTGCCACTTTTCGCCTGCCACTGTGCCACACCTAGCATGAGAGTTGACCAGCCGAGACCAGTGTGTAGATTGGAAGATCAGTATTAACTGAAACCAATAAAAGTAAGGCTGTACAAACGGCTCCACAGCCGCCGCAGGCCTCTGGCATGTCTGTCTGTCTTGCCAATTTGTCTATGTTCTACCCGACCATTTCCTGTCTCACCCGTTAATGCATAAATTTGCACGCTATCGCACTGAAGCATTGAGAGTCAGGGGCCATGGTTCATGGGCAGATGCGTCTCATTCCTTTCTCTTCTCCCATTCCCATTTTTTACCTCTCCGCTTATAGGCAGAAACATGCACAGGGAACATTCTTCCAGTGTATTTCCACCTTCCATCCCTCAATAATTCCCTGAGAGGGGAGAGGTCTGTAGACTCTTTCCAGTGTTGTCTGAGCCTTCAGAGCACAAATGACCCTGCTGTCTGTATTTAGAAAACAAAGTCACAAAATATATTCCCCAAGCGGAAACATGAAGAGAGGCTAAAAGACAGCAATTGAGGTTGTCAGCGCCTATATGAAGTGCAAAAGTCTAGTTTGACTTTGCTGATGTGTTTAGCAGTTTGTATATTGCTGAGTGCAGTGCTTAGAATTTTTACAATTTACAGTGAGCACACTAGCAATAAATTCGCTGATGAGAAACTGAACCAGTAAAGACGTTGTGTTATCATACTTATTGTCTATTAATTTTCTGTCCTTTCCCCCTATTAAGTGAGTAAACTTACATGTTGACTGCACATATGAAATGGGTAAAAGAAGCTACAGTTCTTCATGCAAGGTTCACTGGATAGAGACAAACACACAATTACATCAAAAAGTCAAGATTATAACCTATATTGTTGGAGCCCATTCTCAGGAAGCAAATAAAATATATGCTGCTGTCTCTTAAAATGATCATGTTAATCATAGAAACACAGAAGTGCTATGCAAAGGTTATAAAGACACATCCCATTCTAATTGCAAACAGTTGAGACAGTCCAAGTCCTAATAAGTCTGCCCTCTGGCACTGTAGAAAGTAGACAGCTCGAGAGGGGTGAGCTTCTATTACATTCCAAGAACTGCTTGGTGTTTTAAGGCTCAAGCTTAAAAATCCCACAATTCCAACACACCCTCTCATCTCTCATTTAGCATGTTGAATCTTTTGCTGATTGATGGCATCAAGCAGCACATCACTGCTTTGGTACACACTATGATACTTTTTTACTGCTGCATCATCACACCAAAATCTTACCAAAACTTTGCATAACATCTCTAATTTCTTTTACTTTATTACCTTCTATACTCTTACCTTTAAGACTGGGGGTAGGTGTGGGGCTGCTATAAAGCTTTCATCTTATCTTTTCATTTTAAAAAAAGTTGTTTGATATTTGATTATGGTATACATAACTTCAGGAATATTTTATGTTGTATTTTGCAGTAGTGTTGCTGTGCTTTTTCTAGTAAAGACTTATCAACATACCAATAATGTTACAAAAAAATTAAATGCAAGTATGTATTTGTATAAAAGAACAACGATTGAGCAAATAAGAACCAACCCCTGACTAGAACTCGTCCTCCTAGAAGTGCTGTTTTCACTAGTAAATTTAATGCCCCAGAGATACTTGGACCAATCGACTGGTAATTGGGACAATGTCTACTCTTTTCAATGTGACAGCAGGCCGTTATACACAGACTCACACATGCTCAAACATGCCACACTAAGTACTGGCAAAGAAGGCACAGGATCTGCTGGTAGCATGTTTCCGCAGGAGCTGGCTGACAGATGGTGAAGCTGCCCCAGACCTTCCAGGAAGCGTACTCATTTTGGCTGTAGATGGTCCCGCAAGGTGGAGGAGGCACATTAATCACTTGACAGGTCAAAGGGATAATCCTAGATAAGGGTGCCTACACTGACACTAAATGCATTACTTTGTGGAGTGATCCATGTACTTGCAGTCATCATGCTCCGCCGCTTGAGCCTGTATATTTACAATAAATAGAAGGTGAAAAAGATGACTCTTAGTCGTTTAGTTAAAATCCAACATAGCCAATATCCAATAAAAATTATTTACAATACGTTACATTTTATCATATTTGACATTTTTTTATGAAGGTTCCCTAGTAGGTAAAACTTCAGTGGTATTTAACAGGACGATTTTTCAAATGTGTGATGTAGTGTGTCTACACTTCTGTTTTGCTCCTGACACAATGCATAACAGAGGTACAGTTCTCATGGATATTTCAGACAAACACTTCAGCCTCTAAAAAGGTTCAGGAATATAAACTGTCATTCTCTAAAGATACAGAAAGAGAAGAAAAGGGATGCTTTCTTTAAGAGGGAGCAGTCAGAGAGAATACTTACAGTGCTAATTATTCTGCCAAACAGCAAAACTGGCTTGTCTAATTTGTGTGTGTGTAGGCATTTTATGTCATTTGTGTCTGCTGACAGTTTTCACTGACTGATACATTATTTCGTGTGTACACATGTTAAAGGTGGATCATGATAATGGATTATTCAAGCATATGCAGAGCAAAAAACAAATTGTGTCTGCTGCCATTTGAGTGTGTATGTGCCAGCTCCTCTGAGCACATAAAGCAAGAGGTGCAGGTAGAGACATGACTGCTTTCAGTGGATTGTCTGTTAATCTGCGGTCTGACAGCTCTGCCGTTTCGTTGCCAAGGACATGTACATCATCAGAGAAAACTCTGCAGCCTGGATTGAGTGTATTATGGTCTGTGCATGTTTGCTTATGTGTATGGTTGTGGTGGGGGCAACCACAAGACCTAACAAGTTTGGTCTCTTCCAATTGAAGACTGTTTGATCTCAAATGTTAATCACCAGTGACATCTCACAAGGTTGTGTCATCCTGGGCAAGTTGATGCGACCCTGCAGACTTGCTATTCACTGTTTGTTCACAACAGAATAGTTCCCAATTTATTGATGTGAGTCAACATCAATTACATTTATTGTGAGTAGCTGTGTTTGGAAACGAATTAATTGTCTTTATTAGCTCTTCTATCAAAAAGTATTAGAGCATCTATTCAGCATCTTTACAAAACTTCATCATTTTCGGTAGTTGTAGATATCTTTTGCATACTCTACTGGGGAATTAAGCTTATAGGGCTTGTTGGCAAGCATGGAAACAATGTTTAAGTGTTTGTTTAGTCCCAATAATACGTACTGTGTTTTAAGGACTTTAGATGTTTTATTTAATCCTTCATCAGTACCATCAGGAGGTGTCTGATCGTCCCAGATTAATTCACAGCAGGACAATGAAGTCCAAACACACAGTCAGTAAGCATCATAAAGAACTATCCTCGAGACAAGTAGACAAAGAGTCCCAGTAGACTGTCTGACCCCCAATAAGAGCCCTGATCTCAACATCACAGAGCCAGTCTAGGATTACATGAAGAGACAGAAGATACTGAGAGCCTGAATCCAGAGGAATTGAGGTAACGTCTCGATGTTGTCAAACACTGAGCAGCAATAGTGTAATGGAGGAGAACTGGAGCCGTTTGAAGGCAAAGGGTGGAGGGGTCAAATACAGGAAATACTGATTCGATTCGGGTTTTCAGTTGCACTTGCATGAGGTTACTACTAATAAAAATTAATTGCGGGATTATTTTTGGATGGCATCCTCACCTTACCTTGTGCCTTCAAATTGTACAGAATGTATTATATATGAGTTAGACTTGTCAAGAGAATTTTATTTTTTTAAAGCAAATATCTCACTCTTATTGTGTTGTAATAAATCAATCTATTCTGGAAAAGAGGAATAAATTGCTACCAGACACTGTAGACAGTGGATTTGATGCTCTTTTGAGTCAGCAAAGGTAGTCTTATTAAAAGCTCCTGCTCAGTGACCCTTTAGAAGCCAAAGCGTTGGCAGCTCCGCCCAACACACACAAAACACATAGAAGGAAAGTACTTGTCTTATGGAGGAAAGTAACACAAGGCATGCTTGAGTGCTATGCCACTGGAACAGAGGAGTTTGATAATAAAATACTCACCCTCATCAACACCTCTAATTCCCAACATGCAAGAGCCTTTGCATTGGAAGACCTACTGGCTTGATGGCAATTATCATAAAATTACTCTGCTTCTTTTCTCTAAGTCTTCATACTCTAGCCAACTTGTAATTCATCAGCTCATGTGTGTTTGCATCAAGGAGACTATAGAGGAAATGGTGTAACGCCCTGTTGCTATTTAAAGTCTTTGAACCGTTCCAGGTAGGCCCTGAAACTCTTTGGCTTACTCGACCATGCCAAACATTTACCAAAGGTCTCTGCCTGACACTCAGACCAAGTCATGCGAAAGCAATTAGTGAAAACCAAACACAGACATTTCATGTGTAAGGGCCACCCAAACCCATCAATTTACAGGACTAAGCAGTAAACCATTACTAGACGACAAAATTCACCAGCAATGCTGTTATTATTTTTAACTTAACTTATTGTAGACAAAGAGTAGACATCAAACGCCTGCATGTATGTGCTCAGTGTCTTCACAGACCACATGGTTCAACAGTCATCAAGTGTACAAGGCTCTGTGGATACATGTCAACTGTAATGTACTTCATACCATAATTGTCACATCTCGTGACATTTTTAAAGCGAGTACTGAAATGGATGTGCATGTGACAGTGGTTTGACCCATCCAGGTGTGGTTTGTATTTGGAGGAGAATCTATTTTAGGTCCGCTAACATGTGAGCTGTGTTGTCAAAGTTCGGCAAAGCTACACCTCTGGTGTCATGAGTTGCACACTTAGAATACACAATTAAGACTTGACAATGTACCAGCTGGGAAAACATGCACCCAGTATTCGAAAGCCATTCTGAACTGTTAGTAACTAGGTTTACTGCATAAGAACAATGTGTTCAAATACCAGAAATGACTAATAACAGAATATTACAAGATTTCAGTAACATGAATTATTATTATAAAAGCACCACTGTATTTTCAATGTTTTAAAGGAACAGTTTTGTCATTGGCAAACACTAAATAAATATAAGGTTACCTTCAACTGAAAATTAGACATTTACATGTTCACAACAGCAGAAATTTTCTTTGATGAAACAAGTAATGATTCTAACTAATTAAACCATTTAACCAGACAGTATACATATATTATATGAATGAAATGCAGTGTTAGCACTGTTGGCTCACATCACATGTTCAGGGCTCGGAACCCGGTCTGCTCAGGGCTTTTCTGTGCGGAGTTAGTATGTCTCCCAGCCTGTGGGTTCTCTCACTCTCCCGGTAAAAAGACATGTGCTAGGTTAATTATGTAAATGGAGGTGAATGATTGTTTATTCTCTATAAATCAGCCTTTGTATAGACTGGCCATCTGTCTTAGGTAGGTTATGAATATGTATAATGGATGGAATAACACATAACATGATCTTTGCAAATCAATCTTTTGGAACTAAAAGTCTTTACATACAAAACACCTTTACAGACAAGCTAACAAAGTATTTTGCCTATATGTCACTGGAGAATCAAAGACCCAAGCTATTTGTATATTTCTACATTCCATCTTGTTTCATCTATTCAATTATATAGTTGGGGACTCCACAGGCACATATAACAAAAAGCTGGCTCATTATGTATTTTCTGTGGTTCACAAATGTCCACATACTGAGAGGCATCAAGCTGCATTTTTTGCGTGAAAGGTGTAGCCACATTATTTTTCCAGGTAAACGCTGCCAAGTGCAAACTATGCAGGCACTCTGAAACAGACTTAGAAACTGGCTAATTTTGATCCAAGGAAATAGGCAATGCCTTGCTGGACCACAGATGCCATCCAGTTGGTCCCTCTGGCTGCACCACAAATCCCCTTTTATGGCTGCCAACCCAGAAGCCTGCTGCTTCCATTCTCCACTCCATCACTTTTAAATCTGATCCTTCTCGAGTCTTGATTCAAAACACGATTGGTCATAGTCTGGGCTTTGGTCCACCACAATCAAACACAAACTTCTCCTCAGCTGGTGTTTTGTCCTAAAAGTGGCAGACAGAACAGGAAAAGAGAGACTCTTATCGTCAAAATGAAATAAAGATGCATATGTTCACTCCGTCACTGTTGAAGACTTTCAGTTCGTTCAATAGCCTGCTCTCGGAGCTTGGAAGTTTCTGCACATGCTACATTCTCTTTGCTTGTTTTTTACAAACCATGTCTGATCCCTGACCAGTGATGGAAACCACCTGTGTTTTCACAGTACTGCTATTCTTGTTTTTTATTTTTAGGTTAGATATCTATTTAAAATTTCTGGAATGTTCTGTACCGACTGAAAGCTGCAGACTTTTGGATTTTGTTAGTATTTTGATAGTTCATGATCTCTATAGCCCTTTCTTAAACAGATGAACACCATGCATACTACTTAGGAAGTATGGCATTAAGAAAAACAAAACAAACTCTGCAGTGATATCGCCTACAACGCTTCCATAACCAAACTGTGTATGCCTATATGAATTAAACTATTTCAAGTGATAAACCAATGGAAGAATAACACTGCTAACTTTTGTGCAATGTCGGCATTAGGCTCTTGTAGACTAAAGAATAACAAACATCTGAGAACATCAAACACAAGCTGTCCTGTAAACTATGGAAGTACACAGCAACTCTAACTGATGACAGTTCTAGGGAATAAAAGGTCTAAAGAGCTGCTATGTCGATATGTACCCTGAAATACATAGAGTCTGTACTTATGATTCTCAAACCATGCCTCTTTGGGAGAAAGAATGAGCCAACAAGGATATGATTGTTTTGTTTATTAGAGGCAGTATATCAAATTCTGATTGAAACCTCCATACTGTAATATCAGCCTGGAGCATATACAAATAGGAAACATTAATGTGAGTACATTCCATACTGCCATGTACTTAAATCAGCTGCTGAAATGTGCCATTGCACCGTACAGATTCATCAGTTGTAAAGTATGCACGTGTGTGGAGCAGCAGACAAGAAATGGGGCACCCATTCATTTAACAGAGCCACCAAAGTTATCCATTGCAGGCACCCAGTCATTTAGATTTCTTGGTTTTGGCTGCACCAGGTTCAGCCCACTGCATTAAGTGCTGATCTTATGCAACCGCGGCATCTGTTGTGGAATGATGAATGCTGTCTGTACCATTCTGACAGTGTTACCGCGGATTCGCAATTCCAGACAATATGCTCCACCTTAGCGTTTGGGATTGAGGTTGGATGTTTGTACTTAGATACTTTAAGTGTTTGTACCATTACTGTACAAAGTGCCAGCTTGACACAAAATATTATCTACATTCTTTTCTTGGTATTCATGAGTCAAAATATGCTCCATCACTGTGTTATCTGTGGATGAGTGATGTGTACCTTTTTACATGAGAGGTCGACCATGCTACTGCTAGTTACAGGAAAATTACATACATGTTTTGTTTCGGTTATGTATGTACAGTTGACAAGAAATAGCAGATGGCGGTACATCACTGGGTGATGTGAATTCATGTTATCTGATGGAAAAATCTATTAAATTAAGCCTGAATAGAAAACAGACTCAGTGCAGACATCAGTCATGGAATCGTACTTGAATAAATTTTATCCAAGTTTATTTCTGTGTTATTTTAGAACCAAGTATTAACAACTTTAGCTAAAAGGATGAAAGAAATGCAAATGAAAGATAAGTGAAAAAGTTATTCTAAAATACCATATAATTTATTTACTTTTTTCTAACATATATCACCTGAATGAAACCCTTCAGCTGTAATATCAACTTATAGAACCTAGTAAGCAAATGAAAAACACAAGGGAGTGATAGATGTTATTTGAACACTTACGGGAGCATTTAGAATCAGTTTCTTCAGTCCAAAGGGTGGATACGAGATAAGACCATATAAAACTTACTGTAAAGTAATCCACTTCCAAATCATACACCATCCTCGGGAGATGAAACACAGGGACAAATATTCTGAAGAATCACACCATATTTTGTAGAGCATGAAATGGACTGGCTTACAAAAGCACCCAGTCCCTTTGCACCAAATGTACACTATACAAACTTTAAAAAACAAACAAAAAGGTCTTAAAACTATAGAAGTGAACAAACCATTAAAACTGTGCTGTCATTCAGATAATTATGTCGTTGCTCAAACTTTAACACTGTAAGCTATTACATAAATCTGACATTGTAGTAACAAAGGAAAGCAAAGTAAACAAGAATTTCCTTCAGGATTAATAAAGCTCCATTCATCTTAAAGCACATTTCTGCTTTTGTTACAGCACAGCCTTGCTCCTGTTAGTAACATATTACAACTCACATCACGACCCTAAAGCAAAAGGTCACAGTTTTAGGAAATCTAATCCCCATGAATAGGATGTAAAATTATAGTATTTCTGGTTGAATCTAACCAATAAAAAAATTACCCACAAATAACTTTTATAAGGAAAATAGTCACTTGTTTCTGGACTGATGTATTCTGTTATGCATGACTTGACTTGTAATTAAACAGGCAGTAAGGGAGTAGTCAAATGTGATATAAAGCTGTAAGAAGCTGTAATGGTTTGAGATGCAAGACCCATAGGATGGCCCTTTCTCCAGGCTGTAGCTAATCAAGAAGCATGTCACCACTACTTGTTATGGAACAGTGCTTATTGAGTTTGTGGAATGCACTTTAGAGCTCAACCACAGAGAACTGATTTTGTTTTGTGTTTGTACTGCATACAATCCACAGCTGGGTTCAAAATAATCGTTTTATTAGGAGTTGCAACAATTAGTCAAGTAATTAAGCTATGAAATAATCAGCACTCTTTTCTGACCAATCATGTAAGTCCCCTTTACAAAAACAAATGTTCTGGTTTTCTGTTTTATATCACTGTATATCACTGTAAACCGAACAATTTTGAGGTGGAGGGGGTGTAGACCAAAACAATCAAGAAAATAATATGCAAAGTAATCAACAGAAAATAATCTTTAGGTTGCAGTCTGTATTCACAACAATAAAACCTCATGGTCACTCAAAAGTGCCATCCTGAAAGAGTAATTTTCAGCATCACCAGATGAAAATATGTTCTTACATAAGGTATAATCTAGTTGATATTAATTTCTAATTAATACAGCTACACATTTCATGATATACAGCTGACTGGCACAATACAAATATGGTAGATACCTAACCCGACACATTTACAACAGGTGAAAACAAATGCAACACTGGGCAAATTTTATAAATATATTCGTTCCCCGGCAGGCAATACAACCAGCCTAATTTCTAGCCAAACACATCCACATTTAGCCACACAACTCTTCATAACATCAATAAGTACACAGTAACAATGACATTTCACAAGTTGTAATAAATTACAAGACAGCTACTAGCTAGCAGAGCAAGGCCACAAACAGATGATTTAATGATTTAATTTAATGATTCTAATTTATTTATAAGAATATTGAGGTTTTGACTGTTAGTTGAACAAAACAAAATTAATTTGTTATTGAGCTCTGATTACAGAAGGGTACTCTATTATTTTCTGGAATTTTATAAGTACAAATGAAACCATTAATTTTCTTCATTAATTAAGAAAATAGACAGCAGCAATCAATATTTTTACTTTTGATATTTTAAGTACATTTTCAATGAAAACATGTAGAATTATTCTACAGTACAGGCCATACATTTATTTAACTAAAGATCTAAAATGCTTCCTAAAACCACTGCTGATAATTGAACTGACCTTACCAACAAACAAAAAATCTGGAAGCTAGATGCAAGGGAAATTATTTAAACCTTTTATTATGTGACACTGATAGTTATTTTAAACTAGGAAATCATATTTCCTGATGATAAAAATGCAGGAGAATGCTGAGAGCTGAGGGAAATTGTTGCCAATGCTGAAAATGGCAGAAAGTGCTAGATATGAGACAAATGAACTGCATCCTGGAAACACCTGAAAGTTTGAATTTCTTAACAGTTAAATGGAAAGAAATAGTTCTCAGTGTGTGTGTGCATGTGTGTGTGCATGTGTGTGTGTGTATGTGTCTGGTTGTTCAGTAAACAGCACAGAGCTACCATCAGCTGTGTATAGTAGCTCATAGCAGCTCCATTAATGGTTGTTGTTTTCTTCGGGGCTCTGCCCTTGGACCCACTTAAACCAACTCTGTCCACAGGGTGTGAGGGCTCAGTTTTAAGGGCAAGACAAGCATGGAAAAGAAATGATTTACAGCAGAAAGGTTAGTCATGTTCATGTATATAGGGTCTACACAAAAGGTTACATTTTGCTAATGATATACAATATTGCACTTTCAGCATAGTGACCCTGTTCTAAAAACATCAATCATACATAAAGACAAAAGTAAAAGACCTTTTCCTGTTACCTTCCAGTAAAACATTATTACGGAATAAAATAATATAAAATAAAGATGGGGCCAGTTTGTTACAGGAGATGTTTCCATTTAATCATTTTGACACATAATTAACACCCTTAGAGAAATTAAGATACTAAGTGTTTTTCTTTAATGGAGCCTATTATATTTGCCACCTCCGGTCATTAATAATACTACACACAGTCCCGACCACAGCAGTGACCAATATTTATAATTGTACAGTAATATCTAACACCCCAGTGAGTGTTTACAAAAGGCAGTGAACACATGAGCTTGTGTGGGTTTCAGCCACTACCTAGGTGGCAGTGACAACAGGAAGATGGCTAATGGGAGTCTAGACAAGGTCTGGGTCTGGAGGCCTGTAATTAATGTGTCCACTATTGTCTAAAAATTAGTGCTACACTTACCAAACTTTTCTTCATGTTAAAAGGAAAACTTTGCTCTGTTTTCAGGTTTTTGTAGGAAAAAAGTCTAAGCCACACTGGGCTAAAATAATTTTGTCAGACTTTATGATTCACTCTAGTTCGTACTGACTGAGAATCGCCAGTATTTCATCATTATTATTATTCTTGAGATTTGGAACTGTACTGACTTTAGTAATTTTCTTTATTAGGCAAAATCCATCACAATCTCATTTTGGGATCTCAAGGCAAACCCATGATTTAGAATAAAAAATAGTTGTTTCCTCTGGACAATATGACAAATTAATGACGGTTCAGTTCCTTTCATCTTCATTGGCAGTGTTGTGAATATTTCATACACTTGGGCAAGCCCTAGAATACACTGGCAATGTTAACTTATAGGACACAGCTTTGCCTTTTTTTCAGTTAGTTCTGGGTTACATCCACTACAGACAGCTTGGCTAGGCTTGAGAAGCTGGTCCGTGCTACCTCACATGTTTACTGTACTGTATAAGCCTGCACGCACAACATGGGTGGCCCGCTAAGCAGTCGCCTTTAGCCCCAGTGGAAAATGCGGCAGTATTATGGGAAAACACCGCATCTGGCCTGGGTCTAGGTTTTACCCAGCACATAACAAGGTCCCTATCCTGCACATGCATTATATGGTTTATCTCTTTGTGGATGTGGGTGATATCATGAATGGTAGTTGTCTTTCAAGGCCTGAATTGTCATTTGAGCATGCAGCCCACGCCTCTTATGCAAAGGTCGACACCCAAGAACTGCTGATTATTGTGAACTGTTCCTCAGTTAAAGCTTTGGCCCTTTAGTGGCTTAACAGCACCTCAACAAAACAATGTAGCCGGCAGTCTATGCTCAGTGTTCTATCACCATGCATTTTGTATGTGAGAGCTCAAGGAAGAAGTTTGCATTATAAATGTGATATGCTAGCCTACAATGACGACAAGTATAGCAGAAGGTGGTCCTCCAGTCTGAATAGCACTGCCACATTCCACGTGACCTCAGCAGACCTCAGCCAAAGCATTCCTGTAAATAACTGGTAGTCCTTAAAGGAACCTGGGGTACAAATACATGATGGATATGAAAAAAAGAAAAGAAAATACAGTCAGTTCAGGTAATTGACCTGATCCTACTGAAAGCATGTATTATCTGAACCCAATTTGTTGCACCACACCAGGGATTTCAAAACTAAGGTTCAGCCTGGAGTGGGGTACTTAAGAGTCCTTTTAGGAAAATGAGCTATTCAATTTCAGTGTGGTGTTTAATTTCAGCAGCAACTTTTAGCTTAAAATCACAAACACAAAATATTTCGAACACACATGCTCACTCACATGCTCACTCACAAGAATAGTTTCTTTAAATGGCCAGTGTTCCTGTAATTCATTAATCACCCAAGGACCAGGATGACTCACAGGCTTTTTCATTTGTTTTAAGTGTCCAGTACAGCGACAGATCCAAAGTCTCTTGCAAAATCTGGACCAACTGCTGAGCTGCTCCTCATCCGCCTGCCCTGTTTTTACAAGGGCTCAAACTTTATGGACTCTGCACCCAGGATAGGTCACGGGTCAAAATTCATCAAAAGGCTCAGATGGTAGTCGTTCAATTTTCCTCTCCCTTTCATGTGCTTTTCTGTATGTGTGGCACTTGCCGTTACAGCCGTTTTCCAAGATAACAACTGTCAAACAAGACTAATTATAATGGGAGGGGAGGGGGCGGGGTGTCCATACGTTGTTAGAGAAAGAACGACTGATGTGATTAATGGTACAGTAATGGAAAAGTAAAGTTTCACAGCGCCAAAAATGTTTAATGAATTGGAACTGAACAAGAAAGGAAAAGTGAGGTGGGAACGCTGAGAGAAAAATTGGGAAAACAAATGGAGGATGAAAGATGGGTTTTCAGACGACGAAACAAAAAGAAAGGAGGGTAGTGGTGAAACAGAGTAGCAAGATGAGAAAGTTGTTGTATGAAAGGGCAGGATAATAACCATGGTAGTCGATTAGAGAGTTTTCAGAGATCTGTTGAGGAATACCAAGATTTTGGAAAATAAACTTATTGGCCGCCGTAAGAGTTTGATGAAAAACGATCACTCTCTCATGTCTGCACAGTATTATATGTAGTTAAGGAGCCTGTTCATAAATCCAGTACTTGTAATTCATCACACAAGGCTGAAAAAGGAAATGAAAAAGCATAAATTTTGAAAACTATGAGGTGAGATCAAAGTTTGAAGATTTGTTCCTTCTAGAACAACCGTGGGCGTGAAAAATGCAGAAGATGCAAGCAATAACTTTCGTGGAGTCATTATTCCACTTCCATTTGTGACCATAAAGGGAGCAGCACCATGTTGAAGGCTGTGGAGGATTCTCATCAACAGTCTTGCAGTAAGAGCCTGCAGTCTCTTCCAGACTGAAAAGGTATGCTATGCTTGTCTTTTCTGACATCATGTGATTGTATACTATGAATTTGGAGCTTATTGATCGCTCCCTAGTATGATAATTTACTTGTGTGTTACTCAAGTAAATAAGTAACTTTCATGGTCACCCTTACTAATTACCTTAAAGTAGGCAAGACATTAAGCTGTGTGCATGCAGTATTTACTGACCATCATCAGCGAGCCAGGGTTGCTAACTTTCACGCTTCTGGGCGGTGACACACTGCCTCAATCTCACGCCTCATGCTGCCCAAACAGTTCTCAGGCCAACACCAGATGGAGAAAAATCGAGTTTAGTTATTGGTTATCTACTGTGTTGATAGACAGCTGCTCAAGCTCACAGCGCCCGAATCTGCACATGTTGCAAAAGTACTCGGTTTTTCTATGCAACTAGCTAGCTACTATGAATGTTTTCTAAGAATGACTTATAAACTTTTGTTATTCCACATGTTTATTGAGATACTTCTTAAGAAGGTAAAAGAGAGGCATGAGGGTGTTTGCAGCAAAGATTGCTGCTTACCACACTTACATCCATTTTGGATTCCAAGCTTGTAATTTGTTGTTATTTGTATGTATCACTATACCGCCTATAGACCAGAGAGAGAAAGTGTGTTAATGGAACTTGTGCCTTTATCGGGTAAGTGTATGTCTATTGTGAAATTTTGAGTATCTGCCTAGTCTGAGAATTGAATGCAGAGAGCACACAATGACATCAATCCTCCATGTAACTCCTGCTACACTCCAGCTGGTTGTACTGCCTTCTACAGCCAGTAGATCCTCTATTTCCCAGACTGTCTTTAAATGTTACCCTGCCCTTGTAACACTACTCCTCCTATTCCACCACTGGAAACACTTTCTGCTCCCCTGCTGTCTTCACCAACTCCCTACATTCTCCTAGCTCTGTGCTCCCCCACATTCAACACCGCTGTTTCTTAAACCTTTAAACTAGCACTCTCCTACACATGCCTATACTTTCATAACTATATCAAACACATACATGCACCTGCAGTGGATACTTTGCACACCCATACACCCCTCATAACCAAGTGATAAATCAAATGTTGCTTTCTACGACACGTGTGTTGAGGTTGTGATTCAGGGTGTCTCTTGTTTATCTTTGTTTATATCAATCGTTATCCATCCATGGGTGAGAACAAACATTTTGATTGAGTAAGAGATGAATAATAAAAAAATCTTGAAAAAGACGATCTTTTACCTACTTAGAAACACATCAATCAAGAGAATACAGCTAAATTAATCAGCTTGTTGTAGAGCACTTGTAAATATGGTTGGATAAGGTAATTGATTCACAGATAATTTAAAGCTTCAAGCACAGTGTAAATTTTAAAGTAAGATTCAAGACTCTTGCAGGCTGCATATAATCATTACACTGAACTTACATTAATTATAAAGAACATTGAATAATATTGGCTCTCCATCATGTGGTCACATTGAAGGCTAAACAGATGCAAACAGGGAGTCTGGAAAATTTGAAAAATAGCTCTGCTTACATCAGCAACACTGGGGAGTGATGTTGGCTAACTAGCTACTCCCAGGCACAGTTTGTTTACATAGACGACACCCAGATCAGAGTCTCTTCTTCTCATTACATGAAATATGCAGTGGGGGAAAATGTCATGAGTTGTATTCAATCTGCTGAGTGTGACAAGGCAACAAAGATCAGTGTGACAGAGAGTAATCATTATGAACTACAATTTGTGGGGATATTATTGGCATTAATTAACATTCATGACATTAAAAACTGTATGGCATATATTATCACTGCATATTGACGTTCACGACCATATGATATTTGAAAAGAATTTTTACCTGAGTAAATTACTTTTTGTTGAGAATGAGTATAATAACATGAATGCCTAGAGTCTCAAAAACATATTTTCTCGGATAAAATAACTGTACAAACTGACATATTTTGTTGACCTTTATTGACCTTTGGCAGAACTGAATGAATAAATTAAAGAAAAAGGGATAATGAGCCATCTAAACATCCATCCATTATCTATACCGCTTATCTATTAAGGGTCACGGGGGTGCTGGAGCCTATCCCAGCTGACATTGGGCGAGAGGCGGGGTACACCCTGTACAGATCGCCAGTCCATCACAGGGCCAACATATACAGACAAACAACCATTCACACTCACATTCACACCTACAGGCAATTTAGAGTTACCAATTAACCTAACATGCATGTGTTTGGACTTTGGGAGGAAGCCAGAGTACCTGGAGAGAACTCACGCAGGCACAAGGAGAACATGCAAACTCCACACAGAAAGTCAGAGGAGAATGGCCAGACAGGTTGAAGCTGACAGAAAGGCTATGATAACTCAGATAACCATTCTTAACAACAGAAACAACAGAAAATTATTATCTCAGATATGAATGAACAACACATCCAACCTTAAAGCAGATGGGCTACAACAGAGTAAGACCACATCAGATTCTACCCCCGTCATGACAAGAACAGGCTGTAGTGGACACAGGCTCACCAAAACTGGACAATTGCAGACTGGAAAAATGTCGCCTGGCCTGATGAATCTGGAATTCTGTAGATGTACACAGATGGTAGGATCTGAATTTGGTGTCAATAATATGGATTCATGGACCCAATCTATGTAGTGTCAGCAATCTGGCCTGGTAAATGGTAAATGGACTGAGCCACAGCCTCCAGATGACCCCTTCTTCTGCAAAGGAAAAACAAGTAGAGCTCAGTATCGCTTTAATAGAGTCTCAAGGAATCACTTTAAGGGAGTTTTTTGAAAAGCTTTTATTAGTGCTAGCACACTTTTCCACTTCCACTGATTATACTCTTACAGTATGAGCAATGAAAATTATCCTATGGTTAAATTGGACAGTCCTGTCATTTGATTTCCCTCTTGGGGGTTCCTTGAAAGTATCCCCTTTTGCAACCCTTGACCTGTCATGCATTGAGATGTGATCACGACATGGGCAGAATCGCCATTAAAAAATAACAATAAAAACCAAACACTTATTAATACCAGGTGTAAGGTGTAAATACAAAAGCATGTGAATATTTGTCATTATCCAGAGCACATATCATAGATTGCATGTTATTAGCATCTTTAAATGTGGGTTATGATACTGAATTTCTCAACACAATATAAGTCATGCACATATTTAAACACAAGCAAATCTTGGCTCAAAGGCTCTAAACTTTGTGATGGTGACACTGATTTATAAACAATAAACCCTTATTCACTCTCTCCTCTCAACCTGTTTTATTTAGTCCTAGAGATTGCATATCACAGCAGCAGCATATCAAACAATAACAAGTAATACTACATTTCTACGGTCCAGATCAATAGCACAGACTTCACACACCTGCAATTATAAGACACTCAAATCTTAAAACCAGATTCTCAAAGCTGGTCTATGATACAGATATTACAGGAAATGCAGAGGGAATAAACAACAAAAAATCCAACCCTAACAGGATGGGGGTTGACTGAGTAGGAATGTGGCATTTTTATAAGGAGGCCATCTATCATTTTTATAGTATCATTAATAAAGTGTCTGGAAAGAGTTTTTAAGAGAGAGAGCATCTAGACAAGGATTTCACCTTGAAACAGTTGAACATAATGGCTCTCTGGAGGGATTCCAATACATTCCGTCAGGGGACTGTAGTCTGTGGAGGGGCACAAATGTAACATAATATATCATTTATCAGAAACTATAAATATGATGAAAAACTGGTCAAAGAACATTAGATAATTGTGTACATATTATATGTGACCCTCTGATTTCAGAATGTCTGCAACAAGTTTATTAAAGTCAGAAATCATTGGTCTTACTATCTGTTTGGAGGATACACTTCTCCTCCTGTGCATGCTTAGTTTTATGATCTCAAATGGGACAACAACATTAATTAATTAATTATTCTTATTTAGCCTTTACTTTTTAGACAGTTAGTGTAGACTTAAAAGAGTAGTTCAACATTTTAGGAAATATAGTTACAGTTTTTGCTGTCTCTCTGAGAGTGACAAGATCGATACCACTTTGTTGCCTGTGTTTTAAGTGCAGAGCTAGATATGAGCAGGATTTGGTGATTAGCCTAGCTTAGAATAAAGACTGGAAGCAGGGCAAAAGAGTAGTTTTCTTAAAATAAAATACCTAACTAATTATCATATTCTATCTGCTTTGTTTAATCTATACACAAACAGAAATGTGAAAAACAACAATTTGTTTTAGGGGGAGTTATGTGCTGTAGCTATTCCTTATCAAACAACAGCTGGACACAGTGACTTCCTGGAAATGAGTCATCACAGCAAGGTTGCCAGTTGTGGTACCATCTGTACATAGACCACCTGTTAACCAGCTAGCTATTTCCCAATGCTTTGAGTCTTTATGCCAAATTAGGCTCCTAGCTATGTACTTGATAACCATGTTCTCTTATCACACTTTAGTAAGGTAACAAATAACATCAACCGCTGCTAAAGAATATCACTTAATGTGCCTTAAATGTGGTAGCTTTATTACTTTTTGCATTTATATGACAATCTGATTTCTAAAACACATTACATGATAAGTAAATCACTTTTTGAACTTTAAATGTGGTTTCAAGCCACAATGGAAAAGTTAACTTGGCCTCCTTCAAGGGTGTGATAGAATTATAGTGGATATCAAGCATGAGTTTAAGAGAGGTGTGTTACAAATTCTTTCTTTTTGGTGGATATTTATAAACGACCAAATCCTGGTCTCCTCTATACTGAACTGTCGACTGACCTTTTTTGGGACTTGAATCTGGAATATTAGACACCTGTTAAAAACAAATAAAATCTCACCTCAATGTTATTTTGGTTTTAGCAGTTTGACATCCTAATGTTTAGGATTGGTTTTTGGCAGGGCTTCCCTCCCAGGCTGCATTACAGTCAGTGTATGATGTGTGATTTTTTTTTTTCCATTGATAAGACAAGCTTTGAATTAGCTGAGCTGATTGGAGTAACTTATTTTGCTCTGCAGGAGACCAACCAGTATGCTATAGCTACAAATGTGCTCGGGCTTGACATGAGACTCAGTAATCCCAAGTAAATCCCAACATTACTGTTTCTCTTACCCCTGAAGTCTCAAGTGAAGCACTGTCTCACAGCTACTTGGAAACTTGTGAACAAAAGTGATAGTTCATTTTTCAAAGCCTGCTGTCAGTCTGGCCTCAAACCAGACAAGCTTTTCCAAGTTTGTCAGCAATGGAAACAGTTCACCGGGAGAAACACTCCCCAGGAAAGCATGCTTTTGACATTATGTACTGTCCTACAGCTGACCAAAATGTTAAGGGATAGCCCTTGCAGAAAAACACTTGAAATTACATTAAATACCATTTTTACATGTGATAAATTCACATATATGCACGTTATTGTCAGACAAGCAGCTTTTTTAACAATTCTGAAAAACTTTTGCTGTTTGACCTGACGACCTTGAGTTTTATCCTTTATGCATTAAAATGGCTCATTCCACACTGACATGAACCTGCTTTTTAGCAGGCAGTACCCTTTAGCATGAATGCCTATGTACTATGGCTTTAACTATAAAAGAAAGCAGAGACCTTGGATGGGTTTCAAATGTCAAAGGACATCACTTTTGAGTTTAAGTGGGGCTTTCTGTCAAGGGTAAGCCATCTACTGCTCATGCTATACTGCACAATATATATTATCCCTCATTTTCTCCTCTCTCTTTCTCCTTTCTCTATAATCACAGAGTGATGTTTTGACTGGCCAAATCCCTAGCATTTCTCCCGAGGTTAGTGCACAGTCAATCATAAGGGCTTGGGCATTTTTTAAAAGAACCTCCAGATTATGTTACCTCCACCCAACAGGCAGCTTCATTGATCCAGTCGCACTCTTTGTGGACTCCGCCAAGTGTGTACCACGTATGTAGACTTCACTTCTCTACCCTTCTTCCCTGTCATGCCATACTTTCTTTTCAGCAACATATTTAGGTTGGTAATTAAACCAAGATTAAAGTGCTTTTACATTTTAGAGGTGTGAGAAGGTAAGGAGTCAGCTGTTATTGCAAGACTTGGGAACCAATGTATAACACACAGAAAAAATCAAAAGGCAGGTTATGATAGTCAGTTTAGGGAAAGCACTATCGCTTTATTCTATGCTGGAAACATATAATCATTTGTAAGAGGATAAGGTTGAAGTAAGGACATTACTGGAGCCACACCTTATCAAAACATAGTACCTAATTGAGACACTGGTGCCTAAACAAACTTTCCCTAGTTGAAAAGAAAATGGCCTATAAAAACAATTCCTCAATTTAGTTGACTTTTGGACTGTATGTCTTTAAAGTAAGACTTGGTATTTGCCTGTCAGGGTGGTGAACACCCATGGAAGTGCAGTACAACAACATTACTCTATATTTCCAACAATGTTAGCTATGTGGCTTACATTTTCCCCTGAACTTCAGACCAGTGCACTGACAAAATAATGTACTTACATTCACCACAACTTATGTTACCGTTTGTAATGTTCAACCCAGATACCATTAACAATGTGATTATACACACACTTTAACTTGTTGAACCTGGCAAAAGCAAACTAATAATAACTTTATATTGGGAACAGTTTGCATATGGTTTACACAGTTTCCAAGCACTCTAATTTTGGTGCCAGTCTCCATATGAAGGAAATGTGTCTACAGGATCTTGAGGTTTTCTACCTTGTTAAAAGGTGCAGGAGACCTACACTTTAGAGAAGTGACCAGTTCATCATCAGAGTTGCTCCTAACCCAAACACAGCGTTTACAAGAAGGACAGAGGAAAAAGACCCACACGCCAGAGCGTGACTGATGTAAATATTATTGGGAAAATGTTTGCCACGGGCAAGAAATAGATAAGCAATAAAACCACAATGTATTGGAATGGAAATCGACATGGAGTCGCTTCAACATTGCATGGATGGTAATTTATGACTTTCTACTTGGCGAGATTTGAACTTGGCATCTGCTACCGCTCTCGTAGTCTGCTTCTAAGAAACCCACAGAGCATCCAGCACGCAAGGGTACAAACAATCACTCCCTAATACTCAGGGTAAAATAAACGTGGATTGGATTTCTACTGAGCCAGGAAATTCTTGGAGATAAGAGAGCAAGAAGAAATTGGAAAAGGGGGAGGAACAAAATAGTCATGAAGACTATATTTCCTCTGAAATATCATCATTATATTTGTCCCCATCTCCAGTTGATAGTTAACTTCTGAAAAACCTAGAGCATCCCCTAAAAAACAGCTTATAAACATCAATGTAAGTCATCTTATCTATTTTAACGGATACCTCCACTATCCTTACAATTGGTTAGAAACTAAAAGGCATTTTAAGTAAATGAATGAAGCTATTTTAACTTGTTTTCATGCATATGTTTATTCATACATACACAGTTCTACCTGTTACATTCAGGCTACATTCAAAGAGACACATTATGTTAATCTGATGAAAAAAATAACACATCTAAGGCTGCATTTTTTATGAATCTAAGTCTAGTCAAGCCATATGCACCCTTGTGGCACAGGTATATGTGGCCAACATATCTTCCTGAATTTGATCAGAGGCCCAACCTTTCAACTTTTCTTTACAATGACCATTATAGCCTCACTGAGCCACTAACATGGCTGTAGACTCTTAGTCTTGTGTAGTAAGAGGAATACATTATTTGCAGGTAGAAATGTGGTAGAATGACAGACAATCAAATCAGGTCTTTTCAGGTCCTTTAAGGGCAATTCACTCTCAAATTGTTTCCTACAAGGTTGGAGGTCATTCCAGGCTGGCTACCCCTGAAGGAAAACTGCCGGTGCCAATGTGAGACCATACACTAAAACCATACAATCCAAATATGCTGTCAGGTGTGATGATGTCACTTTTTTTGCTCCACATTTCTTCTGGAAACTGAAAAACCTGTTAAATCTCCCCTTAATCTTCTCTGTGCATAGAATACCTTCTGTTATTTGGCTTCACTGCAATGCCTTCATTGATGTCTGTGATCCTTCCACTTGTACAGCTTTGTCAGCGGCTCTGAATGTGTGGTTTGTGTTTTTCTAAATGCCACCTCACTGAACAAAATGGCACTTTATAATCGAGACGAGAAGAACTTTAGCCTCTTACTGTGCTGACTATGGAAAAATGCAGTTTTCACTTGAATCACTTCTTATAAAAGTCCCCTTCAGTTTAATCAGTTTGCAGCTGGTTGAAGTCTCTGGTTGTGCCAGTTTTCCTTCCTGTAGTTACGAAGACAGCCTGTCCTCTCTCATTATGTGTTAAGTGTAGGATGTCCCAGAGCGGATGACAAACCTCAGTTTTTCAAAGTGTGGAGTGATAAAAAAACAAACAAGGAAAAAGAGGAGAAAAACATTTTCATTCTGAGCTCAGTCTGGTAAGTCATAGGCTGAATGAAACAACAGTAATGCACTCACACATCAGACTGAAGTGCAACAAAAAAAGTTAATGTATATTGTCATAGTAGCACTGAACCATCACAGTCTGTAGCATAATATTATGTCTTCCACTATGTGTGTTTCATATCAAAAACTCATAATTTTATTTTGTAGAATGGCCAGTAAAGTGTTCTCTTCTCTGCCTTTGTTCACCCTTGTTTTATCAGATTTAATCATTTTGCTAGTGACTACAATACATGACAACACTCAAAAAAAAATAAATTGTTGGATGAACGTAATTTCATTATGCCACTAAAGTCCCATCTAAACAAATCAAGTACAACCAGTCAATCGAGACTGTGTTGGTTCAACACCATGTAAATTTGTTGGTTAAATGTAATGTTAATATCTCAATTCAATGTATTTGCCTTTCATTGGATTAGAATATTCGTCCTTAGTTTGTCTAATCAAATTCATTTAAATTCAGTTAACACTGGTCAGACTGTTCAGTATGAAATCCAGCCTTGTTCTATGAACTACTACAGGTTTCAGGTTCTTACTGAATGAGTTAAGGTGATTTCTTTTGATAGTGTTACAAACATAAACCTTATTGTTTCAATTATGGTACTATCTATGTTGTCTACATAGATAAATCATAAAAGGTATCAGCCTAATAAATTTTAACAACGACATTTAACAAAAAAATTGCATTTCAGCTAAATCATTAAACCTCAATGATGCAAATACACATTTGTACATGTGATAAACAATGACAAACTTACCATATAGTGGGAGGGTGGGCCGGGGTTGCACAAAAATCTGAGAACAAGGGGACACTGCTTTAGTTTGTGACGTATTTCTGGGAAGAAGAAAAAAGAAAAAAAAATACTACAATTACATTCACTAAGCATATGACTATTGCACAACTGTAATGTAGAGAATCCAAGAGCAGAAACACAACATGCAATATTCCACCTAATTAAAAAGATTGTGATTTCAAAGAAGGGCTAATAAAAGCTAATTTAGTTTGCTTGTCTCAATCAAGATAACATAGCTGCTTAACTGCTTTCATAGCATCATATTTTCCCTCACTCTCACTCGCCCACTCACTCACTCCACTACCTTAATTAGCCCTTAGCCTGCATGCTGCAGCTGAAACATTAGCGTAGTGCCTCAAATTACTAAGACTAGTCTTCAGCACGACTGCGTTGGTTTCTTCTTTTTATTTAAAACACTCTGTTGTCCTGTAACAATACTATCTGCGGTTGAGTGGCAGCTTTAACATAACTGAGACAAACGTACATGACAAAATTCATGTCTGAGAGAAAACTATCCAACTGAGAAAAGTCTCAGAAATGTCTCATAACTGCTATTTATCATGTAGAACTAAATACATTCCTGTAGATACGTAATAATTACTTACCCAAAAGATGAGGTGAAAGTACAAGGTTAGCATTAGCGTCCGCTCCCGCCCGCACGAAGTATTTCCGGATATGCTGGAATTGGAGCGTGTGCAATAGATCATCATATCAGAGTCATTGTTTTGAAGAACCTCATTCTCATTGGACTGACATAAATTACATTCATTAATCTGATTTTTCTTTTAGCTGTGTCCAGCGAACACAAACCAATCATTTAATGACCACAAACAGAATCAATTTACTTATATTAACATATCTCTAGTTTGCTAATCAAACACATGCCATAGGTTTTTTTGAATGAAGAAACGGACACAAGAACAGAGTTATGCTGTTCAGCATTGATGAGCTTTTGTTGAGAGTTTGAGCTATGTATTTTCATGTTACAGCCCCTTCAAAAGAAGATAAATCTTAAAACTTTGTTTTTATATGATCTAATACCCTGAAATGGTACCTAATGCACTTAAAATATTTATTTTAATATAAAACCTGAGTAGGTTAGAGGCCTCAGTGTTCAGCCTGTCTCTACACTGCCATTAATCTTTATAGTCGTACTGCCAGTCACAGGATATTCCAATACTTCCTCTAAGCCTTGAAACAGGAATGAAGATCAAAAAGCAAAATTTCCTGATATTCAGTTTGCTTACAGCTTTGATGTATCCAGCTTTATCCCCGATGAATAATCCATATATGGCTGATTTAAGCTGCCAAGGCTGTAAAGCTATCATAACAAAGCACAGAGTTATCTCTGATGGGTGCTTGTGTGGAGAGACCCGCAGAGTCCAGCTTCAAGAGAGGGGAAGAGACTGAGAAGAATGACGCATGTGATGGGATTGAACTCACAACTGGTAACCAATGTTGTGGTGCCCAAACAGCGGGCCATGGCAGGAGGTGGATGTTTTCTTAAGCCTGCCTGGCTCAGACAATGCCTCTGCAACCCGATGCTGTTGTACTGTTTGTCACATCATGGCAACACCCGCTACTTAGGTTAAACAGTGCCAACAGAAGCTGCCAGGCTTGGTCACAGACTTAAGCAGGAGAAAAGTGAGGTTGCATGCTGGAATAGTGGATGTTGATCTTTATCTTACTCTAACCCAATATAGCATTTTTTAAATAAAAAGGCAATGCCCTGGTCTCACAAATTAGGTCTCACAATATTACATAGAAACAAAGGTCATAAGTAGCCAAAAATATCATATCCATACTCACTCATAATTTACATAATTATTAAGTCATTAGTCTAAAAAAATCACTTTAATTGTGACTTGGATACAGTTGGGAAAAATGATAGCTGACATCTGTCCTATGTGTGGTAGGTAATGTGGTTGAGACGTTTGTACTAATTCCAAAAATATGTCCTGTACACTTGTCCTAGCAAAGGTTTGCTAACAGAGGAGGCAGATGGTGCAGCTGCTTCCAATCTTTCTATGAATGAAGTCTGGGAAAATACAACTGATCAATAGGCTGTAATAGGAAAGACACACCCATACTGTAGACAGTCCATATACTCTGTCAACATCTGCCAAGGGTGTGGTGGTCAGTCTTTACATCCCCTTCTCTTTATATTCACTTACTCTCTGTCAGTTGTAGTCATACAATGTTTAATTATATTTTATTAAAGACATTCAAGATGTCAAATAGCACCACACATGTCCATGATAATCATCAGCTCTTTGCCTGGAGTTCACAGTTTACCTTAAAGGTTTAAAGACTTGGAATTTTGTACAGCAGTGTCCATAACAGTCCTGCTAACCAGGTCCACCCATAGCACAAGAAACAGTTTTTGACTTTGAATTTCAAGAACTTTATAGACTCACTGAGTAAATATTAAGTTGTATAATGAAAGCTGCAACAATTTTTCAAATGACAAAGGTTTAATTTTTATATCAAACTTATATGTGCTCACTTACCCTCTAAAACTGCTGCAGCCCAGAGAGACTTAACTACTGTACAAGGCTCGGGTCATGGGATAACTACAGTGATGAGAAAAAGAGGTCCTGCAGCTAAGAAGTCGTTAGAAGGTTGTTAAAACACATACAGTATGTTAAGTGCTTCATAGCAAAAACACAAACTCTCCCTACAAGACTTCATCTAATTCCCCCTTGGTTCATGACTTAAGTTTTGGAGAGTTAACATCTGCAGACTGGATTTATTACTGGAGGAAATAGTTTTGAACAATTCGCAATCAGACTTTGGCTTGTAGTGATGGTCTAGTTATACTTCATCGAGAGTGTGAATTCAGAATAGCATAATGACACTTGAGTTTTTGTTGTGTGACTTCATGCAGTTGATAGTGATGGTTATAGAACTGTTTTACACTGGGTATTTGACCTGAGCAATGCTGGTATGCTCTTTGGTAACTAATGATGACAAGTTTAGAGCAGATTTATAGAGTAGTGGCAATAATATTGTTTTTTTTTCTGTGAATCAAAGAACTCCCTATAGTAAAAGAATTGCTGTTGCTGCTTGACCAGCTGAGAATCTGCAGCTTAGTCTGCATAGGGAAATGACAGGGAGCCAATCCTAACAAAGCAGAATCTCAGAGGACTGCCATGACCTGCAAGGCAAGGATCATGTAACCAATGGGAACATCTGAACGTGTCAGTAGCCTCACTTTTGGTAGCCTTGCTGACTTGTGAATGAATACTGTGGAAGAATTGAAAATCAGATGAGTACAACTTATGCCACTATGATTTTAAGGTATTTCAAAACAGTACTGTTGAGCCTGCAGTCAGTGTGGTCTGTGAAATAACACTAGAACTGCTTGCACAGCTAACTGTGGTCAGCCAGTACACAACATGCTAAAGATTAGCTCACTAATCGTAGTGCTAGCATGGCTGGCGTGTCTGTAATATAACTCTTGCCATGCAGTTCATAGCAAATTGCTGGTCCATCTACCATACATCAGCTGTTACTCCCTATAAGTGAAACATTAAAGACAATGTTTTTCTCAGGTATCTGTGGCCCAAACCTGAGCTACATCATTAGTTAATATCCAACTCAAATTTTATAGATCCCAGGTAGGAGGATGCCCATGTTGCTCTCCTGTTTAGGAACATGACTCTTTTAGCTCTAGTAGCATTGCTGAGGCTTTCTCTATGAGTCTTTTCTCATAGAATGGTTAAAATGTATGGTTATGGTTGCAGTTTTAAGAATCGTCAGACAAATCGTTTTGTTTGGTACTGGGACCGAATGCAAGCTGCATTGCAGGTTTAATATGGAATGGCATTCATTCAACATGCCATTCAAAATACAACTAATTGTTGTGCTTCATTTTTCATTTTCCTTTAACATTCCATTTCAAGTACTACAAATAAACAAAAATAAATAAATATAAAATAAATACAAATAAACAAATATACCAATATATCCTGACAAAGTAGTTTAAAACACACACATTAGCACAACCTTTCCATTGAGAAGAGACACTGTACAGTTAGGGCTTACTTATCTACATTACACTGCACGTTCTTGTAAAGTATGGGAAGGCAAAGGGAAAACAGACAGGTATATACAATAAAAAGGCCTTGAGACAAAAGTGCTTCCTTCTGTACTTCCCACATATTTCCAAGCCCTAAATTCTTTATTTCAAGTCAACACAGTGACTTCCTGACAGATACAGGTCTTTAGAGCCAGTAGTTTGGCACTGAATTGGCATGGTGGAAAAAAGTCAATACAATACTACATTTAGTTCACTTCTTTCACATCTCAAGGGCACTACAGCATCTTTCAGCTCATTGCCTTACTCATTGTTTTACAGCCTGCAACTTTGATGTTTTGGTTCAGTCTCACTGCTCTCTAAAGAGGAGCTATTAATGCTCATTATGCAGCTCTATGTATACTCTATTGTACTGGCATTTTATTGCCTCACATACCTCAGGTCTGTGTAACCACGATTATCAGTCTGTCTTCCAAGATATCTTTTAAAAAAAATCTTTGTTGGGTGGTCAGAAATGTGCTAATGTAGGTCAGTATGCGCTGAATGAGTAGGCACATGTGTGCTAACTCATTTGCTGCAACCCAACCGGTCGAGGCAGATGGCCGCCCACCCTGAGTCTGGTTCTGCTCGAGGTTTCTGCCTCTTAAAAGGAAGTTTTTCCTTGCCACTGTCGCCTAGTGCTTGCTCATGGTGGGATTTGTTGGGTCTGTAAATACCTATTTTAAAGAGTATGGTCTAGACCTGCTCTATATGAAAAGTGCCTTGAGATGACTTTTGTTGTGATTTGGCGCCATATAAATAAAATTGAATTGAATTGAATTGAACTAATCCTGGCCACCTGAATTATGAGTATCCCTTTCACTTTCCTTTTGATCAACATCAACAAGATCTTTCATCTACGAATACATTTTTGGGGTCATAAATTCTAGGCGTTTGACTAACTAGATGCTAACTGTCTGCTGTTTGGTGCTTGGCAGGTAGCACATTGTAGATTTATCACAGCTTGTTTGCTAAAAACAGCTATGTGCTTTTGCTGAAAATTGAGTTTCCAAAACATTGAGCTAATAAATTCTGAAATGCTAAACACAGTTTCTGTGCTGGGTTCTCTCTGGGGTCATATTACTGTGTCTCAATACACATTTTATTTGATACAGGAAATGCTAATTTGTGGGCTTTAACTAAATGTACATGTTGATTAACGTTGAATGAATAAATATTTATTTATATTTAGTCATTCTGTTGTTACATAGTCCAATATATTCTATTGTCATGTAGTTCATGATGTTGGGGGAGTAGACTTCATATTATTCTTGCCTACAACATGCAGTCTGCAGTTTTTATGAGACTGTGTTGAAGCCATATTACGGAACAATGTGTGTTCCCTGTAATGGAATTTACTGGGTAAGAAAACCACAGGGGGCCCTCCCACAAGCTTGACTATTTGCTCTGAGGCTATAGGGAGATATGAAGTAGTGAAGTTGGAAGAATTATAGAGCCCACCTATGGACTGACAGTGCTAGACCAGCCAGGCCTTTTAAGGGCTGCCCGAGATCCTTTGGCTCTGCTTAGATCTAGTACACATGGTGAGGCGCACATGTACAAGGGATGCAGCCAAAGATGTGGACACATACACAATCACTACACACACGTCACCAAAGCGCTGTGCCTAGAACATGACATCACATGTTTAATGGTAGTTGAGCTAAGCACCATCCCCTCCCTGCTCCAGCCTTTGACAAGCCTGCTCTGTCCCGCAAAGAATTTTAGCAAAATAATATTGATGATGATGATACTGATGATGATTAACAGGAGGTAGGGTGGAGGGAGGGATGGGATGGGGAAGTTGGTCATTTTAATCCCTTCCTTCCAACTGGAGTCTTGGCTTTATGAGTGTTGGGGGTGCGTGGGAGGGGTGTGTGATTGTCACCTTTTCCTTTTGACTACAGTCCATCTTCCTTCCTTCCCACAGCTGTACATGCACAGGCCTTCTCATCAGCCAGCAGCTGAGCTTGTCAGCCAATCAGGCACCTGCATGATTACCAACAGCTGGAAAAGTAAAAAGCAGTGGGTGGAGGGGACTGGGGGTGGGAGTGGGGTGGGGGTGAGGAAAGCAGGGCTGAGGGGCAGTTTAGTGAGGTAGGGAAGGGTGACTCAGGAGAGAAATAATAAATAAGAAAAAGATTAGTTGTATAAAGTCAAAAGAAATGAGTTGGGAATTTCAGTGTGTTTTTATATCACTCATTTTCCATATCCTCTCTGACAGGCCAGCTAGTGGACGCAATGTCCCTTTATATTGTGCTGTAAAAATCATTATATCATTGCAGATGTCCTTTATTGCCTTGTTGTGGGATAATTATGTGAGGTCAGACATTTGAAGGTAGGGACCCCTCAATATGAAACATTGACCTTTGGGTATAATAGTATTTGCTGGAGTTAATAAATTGGTGTCAGTGACTTGCGCTCTGCTCATGGACATTCAGACATTCTGCCCATTTGAAACCATCAGCTTTTTTCTAATGGTAAAATGAGTCATGCGTACCTTTGTAAGGCGTCAGTGACAGTAGGGTGAAGTTGTTGAAAGGGAGTAATGGTGTTTCCTCATTTCATTTGCCTGGGTGAACTGGTGATACCGGCGCCTGCACTCCAAGTAGTCACAAGGAAGCTACTTCTGTCATCCTAAACATTTTTTTCCTCTCCGGTCGCCTTGTGCTTGAGGCTAGTCTGAAGCTCAATCTTTTTCCCCATGACCTCTACAGTGCATAATAAACCCTGCTTTGCTATGGCTTTCAAGTTCTTAACCACCAACATAGTGAGTGTTTACTAATGACACTTCTTTTGGTTGTCAGACCCCAAAGAGCACCCTCACCTCTTGGTAGCCCTCTGAGACTCCTTGGTTGATTGCGCTTCTCTATAAGCTCTGAAATCCCATGCGGTTATGAGGACATTCATCACTCTTGCCTCAATGAGCACAAAAGTTTCCATGGGGAAAGGAACTTGGTGTGATAGCGGTTAAGTCAAAAAAAAAAAAAACACTACAAGGGATTTTCAATTTGAGAATTCCCGCCTCTTTTCTGTATCCTTCGTAGTCATGAAGATTACATTTTGTCTCTTGTATTTCTCTGCCTATGAGTGATGTAACACAAAGCTTTGTATTTCATAAAAGTATATATTTATCAGATTTATACTGAAATTGTATGCAATATAGTGCGTGCTAGGAGATCTTACAAATCAGCTAAATTTGTTCATTTTCTAATATTGAATTGTTTTTTCTACCTTTGACACATATTTAACTTAAGCCATATAAATATTCAGAATAATATCATATTGTGTCATGTACACAATTAATCAAATAATTAAGAATATTTTGTATTTTATATTACCTTCAAAACAGAAAAATGAATAATAAATCGAGATGGGGAGGTTTTACAGTGGGAAAACATAGCTCCAAAACTGCACTGGGTCATCTTGCATCATAATTTAAAAAAATAAAACTAGAGATTATGTACAATACAGTATATAATAAGGAGGAGACCTAGATGAAAATTAAGTTGGTCCTCCTGCTAAAAAAAGAGATTGTGACAAAAATCTGAAAAACTCTCTTGGCGTTTTGTTCCGCTTTAAGACAGTTCATAACCAGCTCCACAGTTTCCCACTGTATGAAATTCACTGAAGTGAAATAGTCTTCATGAGGAACATCGTCCAAACTTTATGTTATACCTTGTAAATCGGTAAAGACGGTGAAAGGATGAACCACTTGCTGATTGTCTGAGTATAAAACTACCTACACCTTTTTGCCCTGTAACCTATTGGCCCTGCATCATGATATATCGCTGTACTACTTTAGCTAAGCAACTCCTAATTTGATGTACAGACAAGCTGTAATCAAATAAGCAGGTAACATCTCAGAGTTATGTGCACACATACACATGGAGTGTTCCAAACAATGGTGACAAAGGAGCCATCTGGGACAAAAACACAGTGGATAGGACCAGAAACACTTCCTGTCAGCAGTTTCAGTAGAAGTCAAAGATTGCTTGATGGGTTAAACCTTTCAAACTAGTGTTGTTCTGGAACATGCAGCATAGGGGTGAGATAGAGAAGCCAGAGGGGAAGAAGACACAGTGTCAGGACTGCAGCCTGTTTCCTGTATCAATCTAATCTGGATGTAAACACAAGCTGCTGTTAAGAACTCATGCATAGCTCATATCTTGAGCTATTTGTGAAATGAACTTTGACCCAGCAATAAGCCTATTCCAGGCGAAATACGAAATTCCATAGTGGGTATGGCATGTCATTCCTAGAAGACAGGCTTTGTCTGTGAAGCAGTAACTTGTCTGCCTGTTCCTCTTCCCTCCCAGCCCACATAGACTTATATACATGCTGGCACACAGTCGCCCGCACATACAGTATAGCTTGTACAGTAAAATATTCCTTATTCTTCCCTTCAGCATACACCTACACACACCAGACCATCTGGCCTTGGTGAATATAGCATGCTGCTGAGTGAACAAAGCAAAGGCCATTACTACAGCAGGAGAGAAGGAGCAGAAGCAAGAGATACTAAGCGGAAAAGATGGGAATGGGGAAAAAGTAGGGCCATACAGTTTAAAGACAGTTCTATACGGCTCCAGCATTTTTTATTTATTTGTTGCCATGGAGTCTGCCATGGATGAATACCCTCGAATCAGGTAACTTTTCAATGGCATTTTGGGGATGACATCATCCCTTGGTGAAAAGAGTGACTCACAGGCTAAGAACTCAATGCAATGCCACCCCTTGAAGCCTTCGCATAATGCATTTTCTGTATGCACCTTGTTTGAGAACAATGTGTGATGGAGACAGACATATATAAAGGGAGATAAAGCAAAAAATTGACTCAAAATAAAGTACAAAGATGGAGCGAGAGCAATAATAAAGATCAGTTAGATAAGGATGAGGTAGTTATAGGAAGGAAGAATTGGAAGAAATGTTTCTACAAGGTGTAATAATAAAAAGCATGAGGGAAATACTAAGAAGGAAAGATGAAAGGATGGTCAGTGGGTTTTCCCATGATTCTTCAACTTTAAAAACCGAGAAAGACAGCAGTGTGAAGTTCAAGAAACATGAAGGCAGCTCTGGCGGATCCGATTATATCAAGAACACAGCCAGGAGGCATAACGTCCAAGAAATAAATCCAACAAAGTCATTCTGCATTCGAAGAGAGAGAGAGCAGGACAGAGGAATGGATGGTTACTACTGATTGATAATCCTCAGAGTTTCATAAATGTTTTCTTTTTTTGGATTATTGGGGTCTTTTGGCCACTCTTCTCTTGGCTGCTTATTGTCTGTGAAGAGAATGATGTTGAGAAAACACCTAAGACTAATCTAAAAACACAGATGTTTGACAGGAAATTAATTATGTGATCACTCCATGCCTACCTTCCCAGAAATCTGGGTTTATCTTGTGTTGAATTCACAAGAACATAACAGGGCTGGTAGAAAGTCTGTGCTTGATGTGAATAAATAAATAGCTAATTAGTTTAACCCAGCCAGGAGAGCGGAAAATCCCAGATCCCCAAATGACTGCAGCACACAAATAGAGTCTAACTATGACTTTGATTGATTATGGGAAACAATAATATGCACAATTTCTATGGTCACTAATGGAAAAGCAGAGGCTTTGCAAGTAATGGTAGAGAGCGTAATGCCCGTACACCCACATAAGTGCATCTCAGTTGCATATTAGCATGGTGCTGCAGGGTGAGAGGCCTGGATGGAAGCACTGTCTTAAGGGTGGATTTGCTGCTGCATTCAAGTGAAGGTTGGTTTTGAAAGGGGGAAGAAGCCATCCAAGAATCAGCTGTCAAGATTTGTACTTTTACATGCTATCACCCATAGCCCTTAAAGTCTCCATTCCAAGACAAGTGCAGCATTTACTCATCCAAGGCAGACATTAGAAGCATGTGCAAGGGTATAGGTATTGGCCTGGTGTTAAAGGAAAACATATGAAGAAATTGGGCAAACTTGGTAGACTATGATGGAATATTTGAATATTAGAAAAATGAATTGGTTTTGGTTTCAGAGGTTCTGAGATCTTAAATCTCCTGACTGATCACTAGCCAACAACCCTTTTAAAATAAAAATGATCTCTACACAAATGGTATAATTTCCCTTGATACCCATGCTAGTCAGCCTTACTAGTTTTGTCAACATGGAAGCCAAAACCTGCAAGAGGAAAAACATGTTGGATAGGATGAAAATTCCCCAAATCTCTACTTTATATTCCAATCACAAGGTCATCAATTTAGAGGTTGGCCTAAAACCCCTCATGCTCTGGCAAACAATCATAGTGGTATCACCACATTTCATGGATAAAAACAATCTGAGAGATGCCTTTATTTACCCATCATTCACCTGTCTCATACTTACATGTCTGCAGAGAAGCATTCAAGTTCAAACATGCTGGAGGCACTGAAACACAAAAAGTGACAGGAGCCCCACACTTTTTATGATATACTCTATAGCTTCAGTTGAGTCAAGAAACATGGCATGAGGAGATAGGATTGCTTTACCAAGAAAGGCCAGTATGGGTGACAAGGAAGTCATGACCCACAGTAAAATTAACAAGGGGGAACAGGCCACAGTTTGACCAAAGGATGACCTCTCAATTTCTAAGGTCTCCCACCCAATCAACAGTACTTATTTAGAGCTAAGATTACTCATGGTTAAGAAAGATACCAGTCCACATTAGCCTGAGAGGAAACACAATATGAATAGACCGTTTTATTTTAGCAGCTGACAGAAAATAAGGGCGATGAGGGCTTGAATCACTAAGCCTCACTTGAGCTGAAATTAGGCCTCCATCCTCCTCATCCATGTAATGGTTGTAAATTTCTCTTCTCCCACATTATAGGAGGTTTGTGTAATTGCTCATCTTGTTCAGCAGATGTAGAGGTGGGAATAAATGTTCAGTTGGCTAAAAGTAAAGGAAGGGAGCATGTGTTTCTGAGAGCAGGCAGCATGTGGTTTGTGGTAACTCTAAGGAGGGAGATTATCTGTTTGTGCCAGCTCCACATTTCTCAATGTAAAGTTTGGGTTTCATGTTACCAGACAAGGTGAGAAGGGGTTTTGTAATTCAATTCCTGTGCACACGCTGTACTTATTTGAAGTAACCTACACCACTTAGTTTTAATTCTTCTCAGTTAAGATTGTAATAAACAGGCTTGGCTTGCACTACTTTAGTTAATCAAGTTTACAGCCGTGAAAGTTCACGATGAGGCTAATGAAAAAGGAATATTGTGGTTTGCAGTAAATGGCTTGGAATCTAATCTGAGGTCCTCACTATGAAGTGAAAGGTCTTACATTTTAACCCACTGTAAATTTCTTCAAAGTTCACAAGTTGTTGGGAGAATGAATGAAATCTAGGTCCAAGAAAACTAACAGGACAACAAAATAAAACATAAAAAATACACACTTCACAGCTCTGAATGCATAATTTTAGTAGAACAAAGACTGTGCCTGGACCGCTGAGCTGAGCTACTGTATATTGTAGGGAGATGATACAATGACTTAGATCTGAATAGTCACAATATTTTTTTCCTTCCATAACCTCTTATCCTAGATCTCAATGGAAAATTATTTGAGTTCCAGCAACAATTTACAGGATAATGTTACAGAGTTAGCAGAGTTGATGCCACTGAATATAGCCTATGGTAATAGAAACATGCAGTGGTTAAAAATGTAACAAGTAATATAGAAATAAAAGAATATGTATTTAAGGATATATAACAAGATATAAGAAGTAGCTAAACATTATGCATTTACTTTACGTTTGATGATCAAACACAGGTGAGAATCAGTGTTTTTAAGTATGAAGCTATCCAGCCAGGAGAACTTTTATTGTTGTTTAAGTGGATCCCACTGGTCACAATAGTGATTGTAAAAAATATTTTCAGTTATAAGGCCCTAAAAATGTTACTGAATTCGGTGCATTTCCAGCAAATACTGAAACAATGAAGGGTCTCAATGAAATATGCCCAGTTTCATATGTTTAGTGTAAACTGTCACATGACCAGAGCTGTTTATTTCCAGGTTGCACCTGGAGAGGAGGAAGGCTGCATCAAAGCCTCCAAACAAATGGTTATTATATCTAGAATTGATATATGTATTTGCAAATATTCAACTTTATTCAGTGTGGTCATAGAATGAGTAACCATGTTGACGGCAACAACAGTGATAGGTGGGATAACACAGTGCATACACATACTTGTGCATATACATGGGTTTTATTCTACCTAATGGTCTACTCTGTTCTTTGTGTGAGTTTCACTTTGATTTAAGTTCTGAATATATTGAATCTAGGTGACCACCCAGACAAGGCATACCCATTGACATAAGCATTCTGACCCTTTACTCAGTACTTAGTTGAAGCACCTTTGTCAGCTTTGAGTCTTCTTGGGTATGATGAGAAGTGCACTGCACACCTGGACTTGGGATTTTTGCCATTCTTTTCAGCATATCCTCTTAAACCCTGTCAGATTGGACGGGGACTGTCAGTAGACAGCCATTTTCATCTTTCCAGAGATGTTTGATTTGGTTCACGTCAGGACTCTGGCTGGGCCAGTCAAGGACATTCACAGAGTTGACCCCAAGCCACTCCTGTGTTGTCTTGGCTGTGTGCTTAGGGTCAATGTCCTGTTGGAAGGTAAATCATCAGCCCAGTCTGAGGTTCTGAGGTCATGATCTGGACCAGGTTTTCTTTAAGGATATCTCTGTACCCTGCTCCGTTCAGCTCTCCATCAACCCTGACCACTCTCCCTGTCCCTGCCACTGCATGATGCTGCCTCCAATATGCTTTACTATTAGGATGGTACTGGGCAGGTGATGGGCTTTCATGTGTCTTTCACAGAGGAGAGGCTTTGTCTGGCCACTGTGCCATAAAGCCCATATTGGTGAAGTGTTGCAATGATGGCTGTCTCTCTGTAAGTTTCTCCCATCTCCACATAGGATCTCTGGAGCTCAGCCAAAGTGACAATCAGGTTCTTGGTCATCTCTCTTACCAAGGCCCTTCACCCCGATTCCTCAGTTTGGCCACCTCTAGGAAGAGTCCTGGTTGTTCAAAATTTCTGCCATGTAAGAATTATGGAGGTCTTTGTATTCTTGGGAACCTTCAATGCAGCAGCAAGTTTTTTGTAGCCTCACCCAGATCTGTGCCTAGACACAATCCTGTCTCTGAGCTCTGCAGACAGTTCCTTCAACCTCATTGCTTGGTTGAAGGAACTGTGAAGCTGTGGGACCTTTTATAGGTATGTAGAAACATCTCTAAGACGATCAAGAGAAATGGGAGGAACCTGAGCTAAATTTCAAGAGTCATAGTGAAAGTTCTGTTTTCACTTCGGTAGATTGATAAGAGGAAAAAAATCATCATAATGCTACAACACAACAAAATGTGAAAGGGGTCTGAAATACCTTATGCATACACTGTATCGGTGTTGTATACGGGTTTTTCACATATTAATTACTCACACTAGAATGTGTTTTAACATTTTCTGGAGACTGTCAGTGACAGAGTTTTATATGTGTTAATAAATGGGCTGGGATATAGGAATTTTTAGATGGATTAATAGGATAAATATTGCAATAGGAAAATAATTTGGTATGCAACACATTATCCCACTGGTCACAATTGTGACCGACCATAAAATACACTTTTTCACCTACTTTTCCATGGAAATTAAAAAAAAAAAAAATTATTGAGTATTTCAAATGGTTACTAATGACACATGATTTGGATATTTTCATGTCTGGGAAAAATTTTGGGTTAAATGGGTTAAGTTAGCTGAGAATGCTAAGCTAACATTTAGTTAACATAAAGACTGGAAGCAGCCAGCATGGTTCTATCTAAAGTTTATAAATACCTGTCCGAGTTAAATAAAGATACAACATATTTACCAGTGAGCTTTGGAGGTATCGGTAGCTGTATTTTACAATTTTGCATTTCTTCACTGGAAAGTAGCTCAAGCCAGGTCAAAATGTTTCTAGATTGCTATTTTACACTATGCAGCCACATGAACACATTTACAAAGTTCAGTGACTCTCTTCAAGGTACAGTAGTTAATGTCTGGCCAAAAAGTCACTCAGTTTGCCATTAGGTACAAAATTAGCCATCGGCTCTGGAGAGAAGGTTGCTACATTGGTAACATGGTTGCTGGCTCCAGCTCCATATGTAAAGCAAAGACATGGGAGTGAACCATATTCATCTAACTATTGGCAAGAAGGCAAATAAGTGTATTTCCTGAAATTTCAAACCAATCTTTTTAATTTAATTCAAGGTAATGGTGACACCATCTGGGTCCCTATGTGTCCAAAGTACACACAGCACAGTTTTGACTACTGGCATCTACCACCTTAACAGCCATTTCTGACATATGTCAGTTCATCTGGGTCTAGAACAGGTGACAGCATCCACTTTAATGTGGGATATGCAAAGTACTTAATCTCTAATTAATTCATCTTACGTTCATTCCTCTATCCTGGACACAATGTTGCAGGGGGAATAATAATGAGGCTTTGCTGGCTGGCTAAAAAAATACCTACTATGTCTACTATGTATTACAGCTGAAAAAAATAGTTTAAATTTAGTCTAGGTGAATGATAATGGTGCCAAGCTACAGCTGAATGGTGAAACATGCTACTGTTCTTGCTTTCCTTTGTCATTCTTCTACTATGATGAGTGATAACAAAAAAAAATATTGGCAACCAGTGTTTTACATAGCAAAAAAAAAAAATAAAAATAAAAAAAAAATCTTAAATGCACCCTCTGGGGTGCTGTGGGTTAGCACATGGATTAAAGGGGCCAGAAACAGAATTCGTTAACCTTAAGGAGAAAAAAAGAGACAGCTCACCTTCTTGAATAAGAGAGGTATCCAAGCAACAATAACTGTGTCGTCAGTCAGTGGATGAGAAATATCAGCCTCCTTGCCGGTAGTGCAAGGATGAATGTCAGGACCCATGCTTTCCAAGCAGAACATTGTTTTGTGATCAATGTTATTCATTTCATCTGTCAGTGATTTTAATGTTGTGGCTGATTGGCTGAACTGTATGATGATGATATCTTGCCACGCTATCTGAGTTCTATGGTTGGTATTGATACCAATACAGCCTTTGATGACTGTAGTCATGAGGGCAGTTTGGTAAGTCTTGACAGTACTATTAAATGAAATGGGCAGATTATGCAAGATTGTGATACTTTAACATGGCAAGTGATATTATTTCTTACTTTAAATGTCCTGTGACTGTAGTTTAGTTGCATTAAGTAGTCTTCTAGCAACTTTTATGATGCCTTAAGCAAGTGTTATAATGTTTCATAGCATGTCATAGCAATCCTTTCTGAAATATTCTTATTAAACCTAGCAAACTGAACAGTGAGCTATGTATTGCAGGTTTGCTGGACTGTTAAAGAACAAACACACCACAAACAAAAGAAAGATTGTTATGAAGTTCTAAGAAATACTTTGAAATTATTCCTTCAACGTCATAATACTTTCAGCCATTCTATAGCCCATTCTATCACACTAAGTGTTTATGAATGCCTCCATTGTGCTTCACGTTTTAAATTATATCGCCAGCTGAACTCCAGCAAACAACACAGCCGTGGCTTGCTGACATGCTTCTCACCTCATGAAGGGAGAGGATGTGGATGAGCAAAGGAAGAAGAGGAAACAGAGCCACCACCCATTCTCAGGCTTCCACACAGCTCCTAGCATTATGTCCGGCTCTGTCATTCACCCACATCACAACTCTGTCTAGTTGTGCAGTTTTCTGGGATAAAGGTCAAGCTTAGTTCCAAGGATTTTCTGTATCTCTGTTGAGGCTTTGAAGTGAGCGCAAATTAATACGAAGGCAGAGGCATGTCTCAAGATGATTGAAAGAAAAACCAAAAAAGTTCAAAAAACAAGATGTATTTTCTTATGTATTTGAAGTTCGTGTAAGCAGTAACAGTCATTCCCATCCATTATAATACATCTTATACACCAGGCAATGAATCAATACTGCCATACACAGATTTACAGCAGATGATAGTCTGCTTATCTTTTCAATTGAAAATGAAAACAAAGGTAAACTAAAACTAGAGTATATAAAGTGAGTATATCACTATGGCCAGATCTATCAAAGTGAGGCTCCAAAAAAATTACTTTGTTAAATAGTGACTCATAAACTAACTGTGTGTTTTTAGATTATTTTCTTGTTGTATATTTTCTGCAAAAGAACAGGCAGTTTTGGACTTTAAGTATTTAATGCCAGAATAGTAGCCAAAGTTTTGCAATATTACACATTTAAAAGTTTTAATTGTATGCTTTGGATCTTGAAACAAAGAAACCTTCACTTTTTGTTGCCCTCAGGGTGAAAAGACTTTGAGAACCTTTCTGTAAACTTGACACAGGGGCTGTGTGATGTCTACTGTTGTGGATAAAACATTTGCTGCTCAGTGGTTTTCCCTCCAACATACACTTGACTCATCTCCAGGAGATGCTGGGATTCTATTCCCTGTGGATCTTTGATGGAAATTGATCTTGGCACATGTTTGAAAGACTTGCTACAGGGGTATGTCATTTACACACTTGCTCACTTTCTGTCTGTGAGAACATGCTCTTCACTGTCCATGTGAACAGTGTAATGGGCCTGGGAACAAAGCAACCATATCAAAGTAAACTGAAACACACTGGCGCTTAGTTACCAACCAAGCATTTGTGCAATTAATTTTATTATTAGAACATAACAAAGGAATAGTTAATTATTTTTGGGAAATATGCTCTTCTGAGTGGTAGATGAGAAGATCAGTACCATTTTTATATCTGTCAATTAATTATAAAGCAAGAACATTATCATTCTGCAGCTTAATTTTTCTCTGGTTTCAGTGCTAAGATAGTTTTCACACAATTTAAAGTAGTCTGATATTTACTCTTATTTGATACCTTCCTCAGTGTCTGATTAGCTTGGCTTAACAGGAGGACTGGAAAAAATTACTTTGTTAAATAGTATAATCATAACTAACTGTGTGTTTTTAGATTATTTTCTATATTTTCTGTAGTGAAATAGCAGCTGACTTGGTATTTAATACGCCAGAATAGTAGCCAAAAGTTTTGGTACATACATTTAAAAGCTTCGAATTGTAAGGCTTTGGATCTTGAAACAAAGAACCTTTCTACTTTTGTTGCCTCTAGGGGAAAAGACTTTAGAGTTTCAGGTGAAGGCATTTTAGTACTTGGTTCCCCGTCCCAAAGTCAATGGGTATTTTAAGTGGGCATTGGTTAGATGAAAAAACATTTTCATGTTTTATTCTACAACATAAGATCCGTCAGGAAATACCTTACATGATATTTTAAAGCTTTTACATTGTTAAAAAAGGCAGATGCTAACAAGTGGCTAAATGAGAGAACAGAAGTTATCGATGTCATAAAGTCATAAATGAAAACTGATCTACTGACCGGTTCACCTTTATTGTTGTGTTCATAGTCGTGCTCTTGCTAACTATTTTTTCTTTCTAAGAAGAAAGGCTTTTGTAGAAGAGGTAAATGTGCTAAATGACAAGTTAGAGGCTTAGTGGTGGTGACTTTGAAGCAACCATGGTATGCCTCATTTGTGACCTAACATTAGCTTTTTACTTCTGGTGACTGTATTTAGGCTTCAAAAACCCTAAATGTGGTTTCATTTGAAATGACTGTCTTGCTGAACAAAACATTTAAGTATCATTAAGTATCAACATTTGTTGGTCACAGAGCTTATTATCCAAAACCCCATCTATAAATCCCATCGGCTCACATCTTCATCCATGACTGCATATGCGGGAGCACCCATCAATGTCCAAATCAATGCACTGAACCAGTGTACCAGGTGTAGTGCTTTGGGAATAAATGAAAAAGGTGTAGAAGGTGGAGAAAATTTGATTTCTGAAAATCCCCCCTTTTATATTTTCTCTGAGGGGGAGAATGTTACTCATTCTCCTTTCCCACTCACATTTTCCAAGCTCATTTGGGCTAATACTGGTTTTGGGAAAGAATTTGATCTCATTGGGAGTTCCTCTGTTTTGCCAAAATGGTTTCACAGTTTTAGATTAGGCCTGTTTGTGGTGTCAGCTTTGACAAATTACCTTACTACATTTCCAATGTCATATATCACCCCACTGCTATACGGCACATCCGGAATTTCTGACTGGGCGCGCCCCTCACTTTGTTCCCAACCCTGTCCCCATATCACGCTAAATTATTTGGCAGTCACTCAAAGAAATGCATGGATTAATGGTAGGGGAGGAGTTATATATACTTTTGTTGGGATTTAGTTTTACCTCTGCAGCTCAGATGGGAAGTAGCAGATTCACAGAATCCAGTCAGAAAGTTCAAAGTTGAAGCACACACAGTTCTCCTCTTCCCTGCAGGAGCTGTGGTCTCCTCCAGCTGCGCTGCTGTGTTAGAGGGCTGGGTCCACTGCAAGTGCATCCAACAGTGTTACAGACAAAGGAGCACTCCCTTCAAACTTCTCTGGGGGGAATGGAGGATGACTTGTCTATGTGTGTAAGCCATTACACACCCCGCTGACAGGCCAGTCAGTTCCAGCTCCACGGATACACATCACACAGATGCTCTGTATGTGTGTCTGTGAGTAGATCCTGTTGCTTCTGCTTATCAACACAGAGCAACTTTATGATTCATATCCAGGATGAGTTTAGGTTGAGGGTGTTTATCCTCCACAGTGGTTTTAAAGTGAACACATGCTTTTGTCTGACTTTGAGAAAGCATAAACTTTACTAATGTCTCATAAACTATATCAGTTCAAACAGATGCAAAGATAATAAACCCCACCTTCCACGTTATTAGTATTATTGTTATGTGCGGAGATATTGTGTCACGCTCACAGGAAATCAAGGAGATCAGTGCTGTTTTACGAACTGTCCATAATGTAAAGAACATATTACATCTTGCATGTCTATAGCCAAATTTTCTAATATATTTCCCATTTTTACCTCACACTTTTCTTCTTGTACCTAACTGAAAAAATAACAAATAATAATGCACTGCAGAGACTCTGCTTCTATCAATGTTGGCTCTCAAATGCAAATCAAGATCAGTAATAGCAGGTATTTGAGTAAACTGACTCCATTTTTCTAACATAATAATCTATCATTTGTTGTGGTTATAGTTGGTTAAAGTGCATGGCGTAGCTAGATCTATAATGGGGATAGCCACCGTTCCAGCTTCCCTACTAAATACAAAGTAACCATTGTTTGGTATTTGTGCACTGTAATGCATGCAATATTGTTTCTCTTCATTTGTTTGGCAAACAAACACTTCTCCAACAAAAATACTCTTATACAAACTGTGGCCAAAACTGTTGTGTTCCTTTTCTTTGTTTTACAGGCACATGCAAGTGAACAAATAAGGCCAAAAAAGTTTGTTTCACAACAGTGCATGGGTATGTGTGAGTGTGCGTGAGGGTGGCCTTTTTACACTGCAGTTTGATTGCCGTTGCACAAGTGAAGCCAGCTGGGTCACTGGTCTCACTGGTGTGCAGATGATCGAGGAGCTGACTCAGCACACAGCAGCGAGAGAAAACTTGCACAGATGAAAGAAGAGACAACTGTTTCACTGGGTTGAATGTGTTCTGTTTTGTTGGTTTGATAAATTCCCCTACACTGAGTATGCCTTTCACACTAAGTGCCAAACCACTGCAGCCACAGAAGCTACTCCAAACAAAACTACATCACAGCCTCTTCTACTAACTGCACTCTGACACAGTGGCAAAGCTAAAGTCAAATATGTATACTTGTGCATTACCAAGCTTAGTTTACCAAAAAGAGGTGGTTGAGATTTATTCACTTTACATGAATATCACAGTGACATAATAACAATAACTGAACAAAAGTAGGTGTTTCCTGACACTCAAAGATGAGAATGCAACACAGCTAAAGGGTAGGAACAGAGTGTTATCCTGCTGTATGTCTTGTGGAAAAACTACAGTCTTTGTAATAGATTAGATTGTTACAATGGAACAACTGTTCTAAATGACAACTTGTAAAGTTCCTAGCCAGATTCAAAGTAGGGATGCTGTGGTTCATGACTGGCACCCCAAGGTTGAGGAGAGATTGTTGTAATGGTTAATAAAAAGGCAAGCATTAAAGGAGTCCGGTCGAGTTGCATTTTGTAGATTCTTGAGGTCTCACAAGTGTGTTAAACACGTCTTTTTTCATAAAACATTTGCAAAGATTACTTTTTTTAATATTCTGAAATCTGTATTGTTTACATTCATTGTCATGAGCAAGCAGTCCTTTCCTTGCATTTATCAGTGGCATAGTGTGAAGCAGTTGGCAGAAACATGAATTGCGTGCATGTGCATCCTTGTGTGCATACACAATACAAACACACCAGGGACCTTCTAAAAAAAAACAAAACAAAACAAAAAAAACTGCTTCATAGTGCTACTGGAGGCCAAAAGCTCCACAGGGTACCTTTAATTGCAGGGCTGTGACAGGACACCAGCTCTGGTCTCCTGCATCAAAGTCAGACATGGTACACACCCATCTACCACTCTGACCTCCATACCCTTACTTTCCACCTTGCTGCATAAAAGAAATTCTACTTCCTGCACACTGGGACTGAACGTGAAGGCTGGATGTAATTTTGAATTCAGAATCATCAGTTTAATTCCCAGGGATCTGTGTGGAGTTTGCATGTTCTCCCTGTGCCTGCATGGATTCATCCTAGGTACTCCAGCTTCCTCCCACACACTTGCTTTGCAAGTATGTGTTCAAACAGAATTTTTAGACACGGTGGACACCAGTTTACTCTGGGCTGTTTTGGGTTATATGGCAAAAAATAAATGGGATTGTGTTTGACTGCTTGGTAATGCATTCATTTTGAATTTACAATTTAAAAAATCTATGGCAAATGCTGGGAGAGAACAAAAACATAACAAAATAATAATGATAAGACCTGCACTTGCAAGGCTGTTACCTTTATGCATGAAAAACACTGGATAAAGGCACTTTTTTCTTTTCATAGCTATTTCATACTTGCCTGAGAAACATATGCGTATACACTCTGACACACGCACTCCAGTGACAGTGACTACGCAGACCAAGCTGTTATCTAGAAAATAACCCTGCAATGGTCTTGTGGGCAGATATAAAGGTGACATTAAAAGAAACAAGCAAAGAAAAAGTAGAAACAGGGAGGCAAGTTTGCTGTATACATTATATACATTTTTTTTTCAGTCCATAGTTTTTGTATGTGTGTATACACATTTTTTCAGGATATAGGGACTGAAAATGAAAATATACATAAAATAATATCATCAATATGAGATAATGTTAAAAAAATATTACTAATATTTCCTGATTTGTTAACCACAAAAAACAAAACAAAAAACAAAAAAACTCTTCACAAAAATGTTTCTGTTGCATTCATTCTGTTAATGTTTCCACAGCTATGAAACTGAAACTCCAAATGGAAACCTGCACTTGCCTTATTAATTACCAGGAATGCACTCTCTGAATACCCCTCCAAAACCTGAGTGCTGAAAAGTATGCCATCAAGAAACCACATGTGAGCTGTTTGTTCTCCCTGTCCAACCAGAGTACCTACGCTCCGGTTTCAGTGGAAGAGCCAAACTATCTGTGCTGACTTGTTTGAGTTGGAGAGCTGGTGTGGAGGCAGAGTGATTTCAAAAGGAAGGGGATGTGTAAAAATGGGGAGAAAGGGTGGAGGAAAAAACTGTCTTTGAACTTCAGAGCACCAGTACAAGTGTTATACTCACACTGTCAAACTTCATGGCTTTAGTGGAATTGAGAAATACACATAAATGAACATGACAACATAAACACATACATAACTTACAGTAAAGCCACTGGCGGCATACTATGTTTCACTTTGCTGTACGATTCTAGAAGGAAAGTTACTAAAGGCAAGGCAGTATTTAGTGGAAATACGCTCTGTCACATTCAACCATTCCATTCACTACAGAAAGAAAAACAAAAACAACAGGTGTTATTGGACATCTAGCTTCACTGAGGTCAATAAATCTACCTGTAACATTGAACTGAAGAAAGAGTTAGTGTGCTAACTCTGTTCCTGCTGTTTGTGTTTTCTAACATCGGCCTGCTGTCTGCCGACAGCTGATTGGCTATTTGGTAGGTAGAGACAAAATGAACAGCATAGAAGCCATTCCATTGACCCTCATAGCTTCATGTCTCGAGATAATTTCTTGTCGACTCAAAGCAAGAGTGCAGATTAGTACAGTAAGGCTTTTTAAAACATGTTCCTCTCTTAGAAGCAGCTGTTGAATTCACTATTAGATAGTCAGTGGGTACAGAGTCCGGGGAAGGGCTGGTGAGCAGGTGAGCAGTGTGGGAGAGGAATGGTGGAGACTGACTTATGGCTTTAAGGTGAGTGGTGCAGGGAGGCTGGGCTCTGGACACTGCAGACTGCAACCAGGTGAGTGGAGAGGAAGGGGGTGGGGTGGGGCAAGGCATTAGGGCGAAAACAGACAGAGAAACAAAACACAGAAAACACAGGGAAAGTCCTGAGGTCACAGGGGCACTGTAACAGTGAAGTGTACAAATCTGCTAACCAGCTGAATCAAACTGTTCCTGGAACCAATTAATACTTTGTCACTGTCTGTTTTTTTTTTTCTTTTACATGTTTGAGGGTATGATGAATAAATAAGCTTCAGAAGCAAACACTGCCCCAAGCACAATGCTGAGGCCTAGAAATGATGTTTGCTGGTGCAACAAATCTGTTAGTCTGGTTAATTGTGTGTTGGCAGACTCAGGTCAGACCACAGTGGGGGTTTGGGACAGGTCTCATTGGATGTTTAGTTGAGTCAGGCTTTGGGGCCATGGTGGAGCTGCACTTGGGGTCTGGGCCAAGGTCCAGGTGTGGGCTATTATTCTCCATCTGGACAACATAACCTTGGTCCCTTGGGCTCAGCAGGGAGGTGGGGCAAAGCAAACCAGAACATGCACTACCCAAATTAGCTTTATGATGTAATATTTTGCCCCCCCTTGTGTTGCCATGAAACTACTCGTGCATCAAAGAATTCCTCCCATCTCCACTCTGTTTAAGGTTTTTTGTGCTTATTCCCATGTGCTGCTGATGTCAAGCCGTTAGGAGTCATTTTAACAATTTGTAAGGGGGAATTTTATATTTATGTAATTTCTGAAGTCATCTAATTTACATCTTCATTGACAAATGTTCCTAAAATCTATAAGAAAGAATAAAATAAACAAGTTCCACTCAGGATTTATGACTATTGGCTGCCTTGTTTCTTGTTTCAGAGACATATTTTTCATATTAAGATGCATTTATGCAGTCTACACTGTTGAGTTATGTTTTTAAAAAAAATGACATGACATGTTTCTCCTAAATGAAATTATTCAACAACAGTCCAAAGCATGCAGCTACGTTAGACTTCCACATTTTAAAGATGACATTTCATGGAAACTTGGGCTAAAAATAGACCCAGACAAATTCAAGAAACAGACAGAGCTACATAAACATACTGTGATGACAATCCTCCCTTTTGTTCCAGGGGTTTTTACAAGGTATGTAAGTACTTTCACACCCCTGCCACTCAAATAAGTGCCATTCTGTTAATACACATTGACACACGCACCTTTTCTAGGTGATTACTTTTGGGTTATTACAGCAGTCTAGACAGAGAGAAGACAGGGACTCTTCAGAAAGCTCATTGTGGCACAGATTCAGGTGTCAACAGCAGCTTAACCAGAAGGTTGGAGAGTAATCCAGAGTTATGTTTCTGAATTGCCTAGTTTATCAATGTCATTTTAACACACATGTCCACATACATGGCACTGATAATGTAACATGACTGTTATTCCAAAAACAAACAGAAAAGTGTGAAAGGGAAATGTCTTTTTTTCATATACCTCCAGAAACTTGTGGCATTTGAGCAGATTTAAACTAATGTGTGAGGTGCTACACTCCTCCTGCTTCATGTTGGTATTCATATCACCCAGCACTGAAGAACAGACCTGCTGTACACACAATTCCGGAGTAACATTTTTGGTCTACTCTGTGAGTTCTTCACACAGAAATTCTGATCTTCACAAGTGCTTATCCTTTGAGAGGGCTGGAACCAATCCCAGCAGACATTGGGACAGTCTATCACAGGGCCGACATACAAACAACCATTCACGTGCACATTCACACCTACGGGCAATTAACCTGCATGTCTTTAGACCATAGCAGGAAACCAGAGTACTCAGAGAAAACCCACGCAGGCACAGAGAGAACATGTTAACTCCACAGAGAAAAGCCGCAGGCGAACTGGGGCTTGAACCTAAAACATTCTTTTTTGTTATGAGGTGACAGTGCTAATCACTGCACAACTATGCCACCCAAAAGTGCTACATTTGCCAAAAATTATTTATTCTTGTTCTGCTAAAACACACATTTTTGTAATCACACATATTCCACATCTTTGCTTGTTACTCCATGCACTCAATGAACCCTGATAGTTCAATAAAGACACAGAGTAAATGTTGCTATTGTGCATCATTGTCCATATTTGCTATTTCATAAAGTTGAGATAATTTGGGATTTGAACAGTGTCATGTAGTTGTCAGCTTGTAAAAACTTTGACTGTAAGCAAACTGTGGCAAATTAATCAACTTTTTACTTTCCGAGCAGAAGCAAGCAGCAGGAGCAGACCTCCGGCTGCTGTAAGCTGATCCACACATTTTTCTTTTCAAGACGCGTATTTTTCTAATTAAATCTGTCACTGTGCAGAGTTTTAATTAAAGTGCAGAGGCTTGAAAAGTATCTGTTATGCAACATAATGACACTGTCATTGCTTATAAAAACTCTCTGACTGATGCGTGATGAAAAAAAAAAAAACTTGTTTAAAAGGCATTTCTCATTAAAAACATGCCCCTACCACACAGTGGTGTCTGGAGGCACTGTTGTTTTTCTTAAGCTCGCTTAAGTCAAAATTATACCAAAAAAAAAGGTTTTTATGTATGCAACACCTTGTTAAAGTACTCCAGAATCTGCATCCTTTGAAAACAGACATTGAATTACTCAGCGTCTCATTCATCAGAGCAGAACATTTTGAACTACAAGCTCAATTAGGATGTGGTCATGTGTGTTTAATTGAGAAGCTCTGCGCCAGAAAACTGACTAACGAATTGAAGCAGTGGATCCTAAATTTATAGGTTCTGATGTAGTAAACCCTGAAGGAAGATACAGAGTTTAGTACATACACACGCCCATCACCAAACAATAATAAGAAATATAATAAGCAATATACAGGTGATAGTAATACTGTCACCTATATTACATGTTCGGTTTGTCACCCTTGCATGGCTGTAGTGCAGTATACAGATTTTGTTCCTGCTGAATACAAAAACTTTGTATACACACTTCAGCAAAGTTATGGATGCTTGGAGCAGTGAAGACTTAAGTAGGTTGTGTAACATTTAAGGTTAAGTAGTGGAAGGAAACACACACTGCCAAAACATTCAGACATTTCTCATGCAAGATGTTTGCCCATGTTATTCCTGCAGCATTTGTTAGAGAATTAAGGAAAGAAACCTTAAACCTTACTTGACTGGATATGAACTAAGAGGACATTCATAATTACAGCTCCAACAGGAGGGAGTCATTGCAGAGGAAGAGAGGATTACATACACTGACACATGCAGTACACATCAGGGAACTATGCAGTTTTACCACAGTGCTGTACAGTCATTGGGTAGTTCAATTTGAGTGTCCATTGAGAGTTCATACCTTGCTCAAGGGCATTTGGAAAAGCAGTTGAGGAGGCTATTTTTATTTATAGGTGCAGTAGAAAGTTACAAAGCAATATTAAATGTTTCTCAATGAGCTGAGAAGAAAAAAAACTTCTCGCAGTTTGTTCTGTCAGCCAGAGCTGAGTAGCTTCAATTGTTTTATTTATTTATTTATTTAAATCCTTGTGTTTTGTGCTTAAAGGTGCAATGTGTACGTTTTTGCCATCGCTACATAGCCAACATTGGCATTAAGCATTAACTGTTGACTTACCTAGAGCTTTAGTCATTGCTGCATTTACAAGACAAGAGGTTAGAATACTCCCTCTGGGCAGGGCTACTTCTCCATCCACTCATGTTGGACTGAGGGCAGGCTGGACGCTACAGTAGTTCTGTAACAAAACTGTATCATGAGATGGCATAGCTGGCTGGTTAGCATGTTAAATTCTGTAGAAATAATGCTAATGTTGGCTGTGTATGTAGGCTAAAACCTACATACTACCTGTACTACAAACTAATGCAGTGTTGCCAACTTGATGATTTTCTTGCTAGATTTGGCTACTTTAAAGAGCCCTTTGGCACCTTATTTTCAAAAAAGTACTAGTTATTGTGACTTTTTGGGCTAACTCAAACTTCTGGACTGGATCCTCTTGATGGGCGGCACGGTGGTGCAGTGGTTAGCACTGTCGCCTCACAACAAGAAGGTTCCGGGGGTTCAATCCCTGGTTTTCTGTGTGGAGTTTGCATGTTCTCCCTGTGCCTGTGTGGGGTCTCTCAGGGTACTCTGGCTTCCTCCCACCATCCAAAGACATGCGACTCTAAATTGGCCGTAAGTGTGAATGTGAGTATGAGTGGGTCTGTATATGTTGGCCTCCAATGACAGCTGGGATAGGCTCCAGCCCCTCCGCGACCCTTAACGGATAAGCGGTATAGATAATGGATGGATGGATCCTCTTGACTGATGATACTTCCACGGTCTGTACAACAGCTTACTAAGCTTCTTAGTAATGACGGCATCTTTAGCTGCTTTCTGTTGAAAGTAGTTTGCAACACAGGGCCAACCCAACAAAGAGATGGAGAGCTCAAAATGGAGGAAGCATCATCATGTGTCACATCACATTTTATAACAAGAATGTTGTTTTAGTCTGACTTCAGAGAGAAAGTAATGCCTGAGTAGCATATTTTTTCTGTACTGATCTTTGTACTGGTCTTTTCTTAGAAACTATCACACTACTCCAGGAAACCACACACTATGCCATGCAAGTTTTCTCTGGCAGGTTTTAGTACAGAAAGTTATCTTTAGCTCTTGTTGTTGAAATAAAACACAACATGTACTTGAGCAAGTTCCCCTCCGATCTTTTTAACTCCATGTTCTGGTTTCTCTTGTTGATTTTATCGGAACATTTTTGAGCGCTTGGTGTGAAGTATGGTACAATATTCCTGTACGGAAGAAGGCAAAGAATAAACATAAATGTGGGTGCCATGGAATGATTCAGAGGCTATTTTCAGTCAATGAATGGAGGAGATAGGAAGTGAGAAATTGTGAGAGGAATGTGATTGGTTTCACTGGCACTTCAAAGGCAACATGGCAGACTGGAGCTGGATGGAATATGTTCTGCTGGCACAGTAGAAACAAATTATTATTGCAATTTACTATAAATACAGCACTCAGTTTTTCTGGCAGGTTGTAAGGAAACAAACCATTAAGAAATACTACCCTAGCTGACCTCTTGTATTAATATTTCCTTAAACGGAAAGGCTGAAGTAAGATTTGCATTCAGTTCTCAGGAATTTCACAAAAAAGCACAGAATCTTTGCTTTTTGACCTTTTAGACCCATTTTGCACCAAGGCCAAACCGTAAAGAAAGCAACAGCAATACTCTGCTTGCATAGTTATTCATATAGTAAGCTGTGCCTGATTATACAGCAGTATTTTTTCAGGTTTTTTTTTTCTTTGTCTAAATATTGCTCGTCAAAGATATCTTCTTTTACATTGCATGTGTAACCTCAAAATAACTAAGGAGGTCACAGTTTCAAATAAAAATATAAACTGTATCACCTCAGTTCACCTACTGATTGGGGCTTTCTGTATGATGTTTGCTCATATTTCTCCCTAGCTTCCATCCCAGAATCCAAAGATGTGCAGATTAGGTGAATTGGAGGGTGAATTGTTTTTCTGCTGTCAAAAAGATAGAGTCTTTATGAGCCCAACTTATTTCTGTAGTTTGTGGACAAAGTGTAAAAAGTAGCATAGCAAAGGTATTTTGTGAAATTGCTAAATGGTTCCTTACTTAGTAACTACTTGTGGAGCTAGTCAGTGGACTACTGTAACTAGAGAACTAATGGCTAGAGTCCCAGTGGTTAACATTCTCAGCCTAGAACATGCTATCCAGTCGCGGACATCTGGCTGGCTAGCTTGCTAACTGTCATTTAGCTTGCTATGTTAGTTGTTTGCTAATGGCATAATATATTTACACAGGTTATTTGACCTCTATCTCATAAATGTCTGCAAACCATGATCAAAAGAGAAACAAATCATTAGCTCAGCTTCTGACTGAACTCTGAACTCATCAGAAATCCAGCTTTCCCTGTTATTTCCCTATAGCATATTTTCTTTTTTCTCTCATCTCTATACATTTATGAAGCAGATTCATTATGTCCCAGGATATGCTCACTCAAGTTCAAACTCATTCAGCTTGTGCAGTGGTGGGTTTATGTTAGTTCATGCTGCTTCAGGAAAACGTTTGTCTAACTGTCTTTCCACTGACTTTGTATGCAGTTATGCTAAAAAAAAAAAAGCTTAATGTTCTGTCTGAACACATAAGAGGCATGTTCATTACACACTGTCTACCATTTGAAAATGAAGGCAGGCGTTTGTTAATGAGGGATTTTTAAAAATTCAATATTTGTGTTGTAATTTTGTAGAAGCAGTGTAACCTTATATTTGTGTTTACTCTGAAAAACCATATGTTTTACCAGTGCATCCCTCTCCTGTAAACTCCCATTACCTCTATCTCTCTCATATGGCACAGTTTTACCTCTTTCTGCCTTTCTCTCTCTCTCTCTCTCTCTCTCTCTCTCTCTCTGTCAAGTTAACAGTAGACTTAAAGGAATGAGAAAGTTGTTGGAGATATGCTTTCAGTGTTGTCCACACATCATTACATACATCAATCTTGTTGGAAACAATTACTTAACCACTGCCACATGTGGGTTAAAAATCATGAAAAACTGTGGTGTAATAGCTTTTCCAGCTTGCAGGATTCATAAACAGACAAGCATATCATATATACATAAAGGGATTTGTATGGTTTTACAGAGGTCTCTTCTCTGCAGGAGTCTCCACCACCCATTGTGATGAACATAGCATACTGTAAAAGAAAGGCTCTTAAACTTTCTGTTTCAAATCCAAAATTGAAATTTTGTGTCCCAAGTTCGTAGATGCAGTTCCATGAACAACCATTAAATTCTACATTAGCTTCAATAGAGGCTAAAACAAATAAATGCAAAACGCTCCCAAACCATTACATTTTTTTTTTTTTTTTTAAATAATCATTTTTGCCTCTGGGGAAAACCTAAGTTAGGCTTCTGCTGTTAAAACGCTGTCTGTCTTCTGAAAACCCCCCAAGAATTTGAGAAGGCCCGCCTTGAACTTTTCATTGCTATAGTGAGCCACACACTTACATCAGGGAATTGACAATTTATAACCAATGTTTACAGAGAAAGATTTGGTGCAAATGGCTGTGCTCTTTGAGGGAACTTTCAAAGAATCCAAGGAGCACCAGGGATCAGGCTTCTGCAAGCTGATCATTAATATTTAAACCAACAGTAACAAAAATATAACACATAAGGAGGAGGCTTGGGTGGTGAAGTGTGCTGTAGCTCACAACACTAGTATGCAAATAGAGTTGACATGGGTGTATCCACAGAGTAATAGTGATAAGTATCCACACTGTCAGCTGCTAGCCTCACAGCTGAGGAGTGAGCCAGTGATTGTGAAGCATGAATAAAAAAAACGATGCCAATCAGCTATTGCTCCTTCTTCCTGCTCAAAACACACAGCAGGCACTCATCATTGTCTAAGTGCTCTGGCAAAGCTATGTTAAAAATATGTCCCTTTATTTTTATGTTTTGAAATGTTGATTTTTTAAACACATGATACTTTGTGGAGGGTCTGAATATTACTCATACAAACAGCACAACCATCATTCACCTTACCAAGGCATGGAGGGATTTTGATGAAGATTACATCACACAATTCACATGAAAAAAGTCCCATGACACAGTATCTGAGCAAGGAGGAGCCACTATGGCATTTTGAACTTTCTGAGCATTTTGACCAAAAAATATATATCAGGATATCACATCAAGACCCACCCATAAAGGACTCTTGACCCATTTTGGGTTGGGACCAGTAATTTCAGAAACAATAACATAAAACATGGGAGTATCTGTGCACTGTTGACCTGATCTATCCTGCCACTGCACCTCAGGGATAATATTAGCTCACTAGCACTTAGCTTGTACCATGTATCTATCTGTCAGTTTAGTCTTACTGTAGATGTCTGAACATGTTATGACAGCAAGAAACTAAAGGCTAAAAAGGATGTATTTCACTGTAAAAGTATAGACAGACTTAACTTAGAGAATTCCTTGTGGTCAACAATTGATGAACAGTGTTTTGGAAGTAAAAATAACTGCCATGAAACTGACAGTGATCAAACCGTGTTACTGGATTTAAATGATCAAGTGGCTCATATTATTGACTTCAATTATTCAAAAGAATTTTTCAATAAACATGTCACCCTCTGCTCTTTCACTGCATTTTGGACTTGTGATGAAATATCAATTAATTCACATCATTACCACATAAGTTATGTTTTAGGGGGAAAAAAGGCTTCCATGAGTGATTCATCTGCTCTGAAATCTGTGCAGAATAAGCATGCGCACACACACTCACATCCATTAGCAAAACAACACACATGTGTACAGTATGCACTCCAATAGGTCAGTGCAGCTATCATCTTTTGATAATGGATGTTCCAGCCCCAAGTAAGGGGTTCCATCTGTGGTGACCAGTGAAAATATTATGATTAATTAATAACAAGATTGATTGTGCCAAATGTTCCCCACGAGGTCAGTTCTTACGTCCAGAAAAGATCCCATGGTACCTTTTCCAAGAAAGCACTGTAAAAGATTGGATGACAGATGTAAGTTGAAGAAAATGGCCGTGATTCAAGCAGCTGTCACAAGGCATCAGTGAATATTATTTTTTATGTTTTCTAAACAACTGTCACAGACATGCTAAGTAAGTGCATGAGTCCACATGGTGAAGCTCAGCAGAACCATGTGAGCCTTGGCTGAAGACTGGAGCAGAGGTAAAAATCTGTCACTCAGCGCTGAATGTAGAAGGTCTTGCAAATGCTGTTTCAGTGATGCAGTATAATTAATTTTAATGCAGCACTTTTATTCATAAGCAAATGCAGTAGAATTATACTCAAAATCTTTTGGGACCTCTTTGTATTATGGAAACATTTTGCAGGATATGTCAGTGAGTGACACTCAGCCCACGTTGCAGGGAGCAGAAACAACCCCAAGCTGGCTCCTTTCCCTGCCTGGCTTGGTGTGATGAAGAATTGGCTGCAATAAGAAGTGTGTGTATGTGTTTAGCAGTGTGTGTATATGTGCACACAGTTTCAGCATCACTCCTGTATAATGGAAAATCCAGTTGAAATAAACATGTCTTTGCTCACATTTTTGATGTTTGAAATTAAACAGTGGAAGCTTTACACACCTGAGAGTAGGTAAACAGCTGTGCAGGAATCAAAAAGTTCTGATACTGCTCCTGGTGCAATAATGACTTATGAGTCTGTATTCCTCACTATGTTGTGTAATCAATATCTTGACCTCGGATGTGTTTTTGTGACTTCTTGCAGGTGCGCATTTGTGATTTCACCATGGAGCAGAAGAAGCACTGTGTCAAAGGCCGTGACACTCTCATTGTCAATGGGCCCAGGATGACGCAACCTTGGTGGCAAGGATCATCACTGGTGATGAGCGTTGGGTTTATGGCTATGACCCAGAGCAGTCTTTGCAATGGAAGAGCCTGTAGTCTTAAAGACAGAGGAAGGTGTGTCAGGTCAGGATCATAACCAAAAGTATGCTTGTCATTTTCTTCAACATTCATATTGGGTTGTGCACTGGGAATTGGTTCCCCAGGGTCAGACTGTCAATGCCGAGTTCTACTGCACCATTTCAAGGCATCTAATGGAGGACATTTGGCGTAAACGTCTTCACCTGTGGTGGGATGCTAGTTGGGTGCTCCATAATAACAACACCAAAGTTGCACCAAAACAAACCACTGGATCCTACAATGTCCGCAGTGAAACTTGATAGCATGTCATACATGTCCAAGCCTCCGAGCTTGTATATTACTATGATGTCATCAGAGTTTTTCCTCAGAATATTGAAAACGGCAGTGGACCCTATACATCTGTTTTCACAAGATGAGTTGTATGATGATGATGAGTAAACTGGCCTGTGCCATGTGCAAGATTTGTGGAGTGCCCCTGACATATACTGTATAAATATACATATAAACTATGAACCTATCCTTGAAGTTGAAATTAAAGTATATCCACTGAATTCTATGAAGCTGAGGATGTTTTACTGCTCATCAGTGGTTTCTGCAGTTCTAATGGTGGGCAAGAAGTCCCCACAGATTTTTTTCATGTCAAAATTAATGTCTCAACCTGTGCACCAACAAAAAGAAGCCATTTAACCATTTGAAAAGGGTTGCTCTATATATCATGGATATTAATTTATTGATAATCAATGTTCTGAAACAAGACAAAGGTAATGCATGCTAAAAACTGTAAAGTTGAAAATAATTGAAAATATAACATAGAGTGACCATCGTCAATTATTATGCTATGGCAGTGAGGTCAAAAACCATTCCTTGAGAACTGAATGTCTATTATTTTGCAATTCCTAGGGAGCAAGATTCCAAACTGCATGATACATAATTAAATAGGTAAGAGCTTTTTTTTTCATCCTAACTTTGGGCATGCATTTCTTATGTAGCTCATTGTCCAAAGCCAGCTCTTCAAAGTGACCCTAGGTCACCAAAAATCTAAGAAGCTCTTCTAAACTTAAATGAAGCTAGACTCCATTAGTTTGTAGAATAACCTGATTACAGTCCATACAAAACTGAAATAAAACCCAAATTGCTGACATAAAACAGCTGATTGAGTTAAAAACATATTATTTCACATATCATTGAGCACAACTACAATAAATACTTTTTTTTTTTAATAGAGCACCACATCTATAAAAAGTGGGTTTTACTTGGATACAGTAAAATGACTATTGGGATCTGAAGGTTGTGTGCATGTATATGTTCTCATGGACTTTCATGATCATGGTTTGTGGCTATCTAGCCAGCAGTGTGCTTTAATAAGCAGTATTGTATTTATATATCAAAGATCTTTAAAGCAAACACTTGATACTCAAATTCCTTCCAGGGCTTCTGTCAAATATACAAGGCTTATGAAGGAATTGGCCCAGAATATTGAAAACAAGCTTATTTTGAGTAAAGAGAAGTGGAGTCATTACCAACAGCACTGAATATTAAACACGATGTTTCCTGGAGAGCAGAAATGACTCATGATGTTGTCTCATGTAGAAATGACCAGTCATAAAAGACCTGTTTCACACGCCTTAAATCAGTTATACCCAGGCCGAAAAACAAATATTTCATGTGATGTTTTTCCCTCCCTGCAACATAAGACTAATTGTACTACATACATAAATTACAGATCTAAGGTGGCTTTAGAAGCCATAAGCTTACTTCAGTGCCAATGACATCACAGACCAGACATGTAATGTACTTCAGACACTGGCCTAAACACACTCAAACACCATACTCTATAAATACAACCTCTTGTAATGTGGATTTCACAGAGCTTACATTAGTATATTTTTTTACACCCATTCTTTAGGTCTGTTAAACCCAGACAGCATTACCAAGTGTTGGTCCAGTGTTATGTGGGCTACATTTTTTTCTTACACAAAAAATGAATGTGTCCTTATCAGTCAGCTTCTGTGGAGCTACAGTCCACCACTGATGTGTGTTGATGGTGATGTGCATTTTTATCCTGGCTGTATTCATATAATATAAAGCATATGCTCTGCTGAGGCCTACATCAGGGGGAAGACGTCTATCCGTTCCCTCCCTATGTCAGTCTGTCCTTTCCACAGCTTTCCATCCTAGATTTATTAAGCTGTAAACACAGGTCAAGTTGACTTTCAACACATCAAAGTCTTGGCCTTCTGCTGCCAAGTTGGACTGAAATGGCCCTTCCAGAGCTACAAAGGCACCGACTTCTATCCTGAGAGAGGAAGTGGAGCTGAATTTGACTCTATAAATGTAATCACGTCCATTGGCTCTCTCTGTGGGATAGTTTGGCATTGCAGGTTCGTTGTGTTGCTGTGGGATGAGATTTCCATTCGTCAATTCCACCAGAACAGGTCTTTTGGGACCTTCCAGACTCCTGTTTCTCATTCAAGAGTGCATTTGGTAGATATAAATTAAAAAAACTGTGTGTGTTCATACTTTTTTTTGGGGTGGAAGGTCTGTTGCCAATGTGTGTACTGTATATTGTTTAGCTTAGAGTAGCATATATTGTGAAGCTTTTATACTGTTTACTATGATTGAGCTAAAACTTATGGCTATAGTTGGCTGTCTAATGAATCCTAACATAATAATCATCCATACCACCCTATGACCTAACCATGTTTTTTAAAAATAAACTATAACGCACATTTATATTCATTGTGCTGCTGTATGACCACCTGCAAGTAACATACCATCAACCTCTGCAGGAGTGATTAGAGTTGTTGTATAATGCAAGAAAGAACTATGGAAAATTAGAAGTATATCAAACTTACATCTCCAACAAATATTTGGCAACCAGTTATATAGTTTAATGTGTAATTTGTAAAACAAATGTGTTTTGAGGGAAATCTTTTCAGGTATCTGATCAGTGTAGATTGAGTGAAACTGAAATGAGGGATTTACAAAGGGTTTGCAAAACATTTAAATGATGCATTATCTGCAATGGGGACAGCATGGCGGTGCAGTGGTTAGCACTGTTACCTCACAGCCAGATGGGCTTTTCTGTGTGGAGTTTGTGAGTTCTCCCTGTGCCTGCGTGAGTTCTCTCCGAGTACTCCAGTTTCAACCTACAGTCCAAAGACATGCAGGTCTGAATGTGAGTGTGAATGGTTGTTTGTCTCTATATGTCAGCCCTGTGATAGACTGGCGGCCTGTCCTCTCGCCCAAAGTCAGCTGGGATTGGCTCCAGCCCCCTGCGACCCTTAAGGATGAACACTATAGATAATGGATGCATGGATAATCTGCATGGGCAAAACAGACATGACCTATAAACACAAAAAAAGTGTTGGACCAGCGAGCAGAAATGTAAAGTGCTTCATAAATAGTCACTTGGTAGTGTTATTTGCATCAAGTACTACTTAGTTAATCCTTGCTCTGTGGCTTAAATGTTCACCACGTCACTGAAATTTGTTAAGTAGTTTTTCTACATAACAGAAGTGTGGTTCTAGGATTTGCAGTATATAAGCACTGTCATCGTGAGCATATTGATGTTAGCATTTAAGTACAGCTTCACAAAGCAGCTAGCGTGGAAAGAGACTTATCTTAGCCCTACCGATATACCCCCTTGTTAACAGACGAATAAACAGACAAACAGAAACAAAATCTAACCTCTCTGGCAGAGGTAACAACACAGAGTGTACTTTCAAGTTCTGGATTTGTCCTCATTTGAAATCCAGGACCACTGCCTGTGACTTTCCTCCTCAGTCATTGCCATATTGACCAGGAAACTGCTGAGATGTTACAAAGCCACACTGAAGTCATGAAGGCTCAGCTCAGCGTGACTCCCTGCAAGAGCCAAGTCAGAAAAGTGTCAAACAACAAAGTAAGGAACCACATTCAGGCTTTCTTGTGTTTCCACCATGTATCACCATCACTTTTAACGTGGTGGAACACCAAACTGTTGTACTCTCTAAGTAAATGATCTGCAGGTTAAAATCAGTACAAGTAGTGTGAAACACAAACCTTTTTTTTTTTAAATCAGAGGTTAGGAATATAATGTAATTTGTTTTGCATTTTAGCTTCTTTTGCCGTGATGTTATGTTTGACATCAGAAAATCCATGAGTATTCTGGAAAATAATAATGGCTTTACAGTATGGTTGTTACATTTCATGAATTCATAATTCCTGAGGTGTTTGCATACATTCACACATACATCACAAAGGTGGAGCCAGGTAGAACATGCGTGAAATCTAGTTCTAAGGTAAGTCTAATAATGAGTGTTTTTCTATGCAGTTGAGACATTCTATCAGCAAGTTAAATACAGAGAGAGAGAAAAAGAGATGATAATCTAGAAATAAAGCACTTCAGAAATCCTCTTTTCATCTTCACGATGGAACATCGGACCCGGAGCGTGGCCTGCAGTTCTCATCCTTAATGGATTGAGATAATGGCTGGACAAATTGTTCCCAGGCACTGTCTTCACTCTGCCCCACTGAGTTCAGGGATCCAGGGAGTAAAATAATCCGATTTTTCCTTCCTTTATCTCCCAGACTCCAAAGAAGAAGCAAGGGGGCTTTGAAATGCCATGTCTACTTGTCACGACCCCTTTTGTGTACCCTCCGCCCATCTGTGGACCCGGCTTTAGACGCCATCCCTTTTCCAAGGGCTCACTGTCACGGCCTCAAATAAACCTGCTGGAAGTGCCAGCCCTGTTTTCCATTTTCCTGTCGTTCTTTTTTTTCCTCTTTCTTTCTTCCCCAATGTTTATCAGACTCTGGCCTCTCCCAAAATGAGGAGTCTCTCATGGTTAAGTGGTAGAGTTCATGCTGAGGTTCGTGGAAATTCACCAGGTCTCTTACAAACTGTTGTGGTGAGAAAAAGCTTGAGTCTGATCACCGGGATGTGAGCCACGCCAGGCTCCCCTGTGTCAGGAATGAGTATACAATGCGTAATAAGCACTTCTGCTGCGTGCTAAGTTGGTCCGGTCATGACATCCTTAAGCCGAGGGCCGTGCCAGCTCTCCTGTTACAAAGACAAATTGTGCATGCGGAATTTCCTGGAGTGGCTCCGAAAATGCTCCCCCAGTCTTACAGCCAGGCCCAGACTCTCTGCGGGGAAAGATTTAGTGCCATGATTTCGTCCTTGCCCTCATCTCAGCCCTAGCAAAATCCTATCAAACACAGCCTAAGCCACCTGATTAGCTCAGCAGCAGTTTTCCACAAGGAACATTCAGGTCTGATGCTGAGACAGCCTCAGGGAGCGATGGTCGATGTAGGAATCTCTAACGATAAGATGGAGCCCCACCCTGGCAACCAGGAGTCAAAACAGAGTGAGACAACTTTAAAAGAATTCTGGTTTCGGCTGCACTCTCTGTTTTAACTAGCAACAGGTGAATCCTGAGTAATCACTTCATGGTGTGTGCAGTGCAGTGCTGTTTGTCGGGTGATGTTCCACGACAATAGCAAGATGGAAATACAATATCTATAAGGAGTACCTCACCTTTATTGAAACATAGACCTCTGCTAATTTTCAGATTGACTTTCTTGTAATACACGTATCCTAATCTGTGCTCCATGATATTCAAGTTAAGTCTCACAAAAGATGGGAAGAAAATCACAGCATATGAAGCAAAAAAGGTTGGATTGCCTCCATTCTCCTGTGCAAGTCAGTGCTGGATACTTACGAACTCTTCTACAGTTACTCATTCTCATTCCTATATTCTCATAACTTGTTTGTCAGGGTTTTAAAGTCTTAACTATCCCATGATATTTTATGATTCTAATAAAACAGTGAACCCCAGAGGAGTGACGGGAAGTTATGTGAAATATGCTGAAAAGTTGTTTTTACCCTGAACTATGTGGTTTTGGAAAACCTCCCCTGGTACTCATTAGTCCCAAAACATATTTAAGTGTTATACAAGATCACACAAAAAAATATAATTCAGTGGCAGTAGCCTGTATGTTTTGATGTACTGGGCAGGGGTGACTGCCATCTGAAAATCAGGTATTTTCTGAAATACATGGTCAGGCAAAGCAACCACAGGTTAAGTGCTCTCCTCACAGGCACTTTATGTTGAATTGCTTTCCCCATACAAATTTCACTCATTAAAAAAAACAAAACAACAAAAATCAATCTAACAAACTCTGAAATGGTTATCAAATGAACGACTTTTGGTTCCAGTTATTAGGTTCTCATACATGATACACAGGGCTTCTCAGGTAGAGAACTGATAAATACCCTTAAATTTGAGAGTCCACTCACAAATCCTGGCAAAGGGACTAGGAAGGGTTTTCCAAAAGAAATTCAATGACATGCAACATGACGCATTATGCATAATGCTTCACTGCTTGAACTGTGATGTATCCCTCTGGTTCCCAAAATGAGCTTACTCATATTGTATCCTTGGTGAGTCAGGGGGGAATCAAAGTAAATGACCCGTGGATAAAGTACATCACGTCATCTCTGCAGCCTCAGCCCACCAATCTTACATTCCAGTGACACAACCTTATTTTTTTCTCAGACCTCAACAGATCTGGTTTAAATGGTAAGGACATTGCAAGGATATTCTTCTTTATTTTAACATGCGCATTTGTCCACTTTTGGTATTCTATGTGAGGTCTAAGTACATCTGATATATTTGCCTTTAGTAAAACCTTTGTCTATATAATGTCTTTGGCAAATGAATGTAATTTTGAGTCCTTAACACAAGGCATGTACTGTTCACTGAGATGAATGTACATGTTCATTCTCCATCCAGTTCTGCATCATTCATCCCGATTGGCTACGGACCCCTGATCAAACAGTGTAGCTCATATGCTCCAGGGCGTGATGGGCTGGCTGCCTCTTGCACATGGTGGTATGAGCTATTCATCCCTCATCTGATACTGTGGGTGGTCCTTATCTTAGTGATACATGACCAAGAGCCTTTGTAATTTCAAACCTATTGAGAGATGCCTTATGTGTTGCCCCTTCACTGCCTTTACATTCTTTTAAACTTGCCTGAAATCCTTGCTTTTTACCTTTGGCCATGCAGGTCAAAGGAAGTGTTATAATGATATATTTTCCATCATGTTGTCTGGCACTTACGTGCAAACAAGTACTCACCAAATTACGTACGTTTTGGCTTCCCAAAATCCACAAGGGCGCAGACCCTCAATTCAAGGGAAAAGCACACTCAAACACGTAAGACTGTACTGCAATGCATTTGTAATACAGTTTGTATTCCTAAATGACATGATTTCATGTCAAGGCATTTCCAGTGCAGCCACAATGGAGTGTAATAGGAAAAACATTTAAATCAAAAGTACAAAATGTCAGGTTTTAGTGTCAATATTTCAGCTTCCAGGCACTTCTTTGTGTTCTCACTGTTTCTTACTCACATGTGACACCCATACTGGGATAAATCCTCTGCTGGACAGAAAGATGTTCTGATTTCCTCACTGACAGTACACACTGTAATCCATAACACATCATTCTCATTCCTCAGCTGGCAGGAGCAATTAGTATTAATGTCCCCTCTGTCCACCTACATATTGCCAGCAGAGTAAAGTTTGATTTTGAGTTTGATTTTATTTCTGAAGTAGAGGCAAGTAAAGCATGCTGGGAATGCACCATAATAATAAAAGGGAAAGGGAACTAAATTTGTTCATTTAAAAATACATTTCATCACAGTTCTGTCCACAGAACCCCTCTGCACTCTGCCAGTTTATTTGTCTCTGCAATGAAAATGTGATGTTCCTGGCATCTACTGCAATCTAATGTCTCTATGTTTAATACTTATTTCAAGTTCTCTTGACCAGGGTTCAGAAACAGGGCTCAGTTTTGTCTAATGGGGCCCACAGTGACTTTGAAAAGGCCTTGTGTCATGCAAGAAGTGGTAAGGCAACAGTAGAGACAAAGATGCCTTTAGTCTGGATTGTTGTAATCTAACAGCTTGGACTTGATGAGGAAGCTTGGCTTTGCATGCATAAATTGTAAACTGGACTCAGAAATGCTTGAATTCTTGAACCTGAGGTAACCAGGCCGTTATTCTACTTGACTTTGCCATGGAAACAGGTTGGAGCAGCAGTTGGGTGAGATGGTGCTCACTATGTAGTTTCCACTTCTCTATCTGGTCTAGCCAAAAACACTCACACTACTTTTTCACCACCACCTTATCTTTGTAGGTCATGTCTGGGCATGTGCAGTGACTGGATCGCCATCCTAATGGGTGTCCCATGGGCACTCTATGTAAGTGCGAAAACTGGATTTGAATTTCATTTGGCATCTTTGGTTTCCCCTTTTGTCACAAGCTTTAAACACAAGCAAATTACATAAATTTAGCAAAAAGACTACTACAACATTGTCATAGACCACTGGAGAATAACTTTAGAACCACAGCCACATTTTATGTTGTAGCAAGTTGTTGTTTTAATTGTAAAACACTTATTTTCACCCCCATATTTATGCTTGCTTCCCAGGTCCAAAATATACAGTATACTTCTTTTTTTCTCTCTGTTACCGACTGATCAGGCCTCTGGTGGGACACACTTATAATCCATTACAATTTTCCTTCCAGTTTCCATTTACTTAACACTTAAGAGTTCCCTTACATTTTTTTAAACACACCTTCCCTCTTTGGTTATTTCACAGTTTCAGATAGTCAAGATCAATGCAAAGGCACTATTACTGTTTTGCTCTCTGTAGTCCTTTCTCTCTGTCTTTCCCCTTACAGTCTGTGGTCTTTTCCTCTTTGCCCCTCTTCATCTATTCCCTCCCCCTTCCTACTTTTTTTTGGTCATTTTTGGCAGTATCACACAGCAAACCTATCATCTCAGACTGCTCTCACCAATCATGACCTGCAATTGGAAAAAGATATCCAAACAAAGCACAACCTATCATCTTTGCATCGTGGCTAATAGGAGTATTGAAGGGGTGTTTCCAATAACACAAACACAGCTCTGAGTAGCCACATGAGTTCACTGGGAGGTCGGAGAGACCGCAAAGGGAAGGGAGGGGATGAGCAGGAGAGAGAAGCGAAGAGTGAAAAAGAGAAAGAATGAGAAAGTTCAAGGAGGGGTATACAGAAGGACAAACTCTAGAGCTGCTTCTTCAAAACTGGGAGATAATGCTTTAATTATGAGTGAGAGCTGGAGGCTGGAACCTCATAATCGCAACTTAACACCACAGAGTTTGTAGATCCCTGTGTCAATGACCACAGTGCTGTAACAGAGAACCTCCAGAGCAGCACTTAGCGAGAAGAAAACAGCCAGGGAACCCAATGAAATAAGTAGGTGTTATCAGCTCATGTAAGCAAAAGTTTTCTCTGATATTAATGAGGTTAAGACAACTAAAAGTTTTAACCTCCAATAATCAGTCAACAGGGCTTAACAGATATCTCTGGTTTGTTTGTTCATACAATGCGCATAAGCTATGTGTAAACAAAGAGTTGTTGGTTGCTCTAATCAAGTAACATAATTATACTATAAGTAATAATTCACATAGCCTTAATTTCAAACAAATATGCATTGTTTGCTTGCCAACTAAGAGTTACCAAGCTTGTCAGCTTGGTTGCTAACAGTACAGTGAGTTCACACAGTTTATTTGAGAGATGCACTGTGCACCATGCCTCTTCTGTGGAGCATTCATACTCTGACAGAAGAGAGTTAAATAAAAATGGCTACACAGCTAAAATGACTTTGCCTCTGTCAATACTTTTCGGGAAGAAATTAATGTGTCACAGTCATAGAGGTCACAGTTCACCAGAGTTGAATTTGCTATTCAGTTGAATATCCTGATTTGACTCCTGTATATTTATTTTATTTTATTTTTTTAGGTTCATGCTTTTTCTTATCTATAGATGTTGTTTTAAGTATTCAACATTATTACTGATGAATATCTATTTTATCCATCTCTATACTAATATTAATACACATCACCTACGATTATGAGAAACATATTATTCATTCCTCTGCCCAGTGGCAACACAATGCCACATATCTACAGAGTAGCTACCCTGTGCTTAACTCCTGTAACAGTCTGTACTAGTTATCATGTTTTACTTTTAAGACTTGAAAGACTTTTAAGATTGTAATACCTTACATCATCATCTATGATGTGAAATATTACATTTCCACACAGAGAAATGTGTGTCCTGGTCCTAGATCAGTTATAAAATCTTAGCACACCACAGAGCATCTCCTGGCACCTGTTAGTGTTGTCAGCAGACAAGTCAACCACCATGGACACCAGTAAAGGAGGTTACACTGGTGTCTAGCTCAGAAGTGGTTCAGCTAACTTAGCTAACATTGATTAGAGCAGCCAATAGAAGCAAGTCACACTGTTTGGTGTCCTTCTGCCCTAGGTTTCCATTGTAGTTAGCTTTGCAGTGATGTAATTTTGAAACAAGACTTGGTTTGTTAAAAGCCTTCCACACTGTTAACCTGTGATGCGCTACGTACACTGCTGTAGCTAAAAAATGTGCAGTGATTCAAAAAAGTTGTGGATTTTGGGGCTACTCAACAGATGATTCAAAACACTGACTTATGGGGCAGGGACTGATAACGCTTCTGGTACTGTATACCATGTGAGTATTATATTAAAGATAGACTTGACTGAAATATCAGAAGCCATCCTTTAATAATTTCATACAGAAGTGAACACAGGTTGTGATTCAAAGGTTTAAATGTTACAAAGCACATTTATGTTCATGTATGAGTCAGAAAGAAAGACAAAGAAATGGTGACATTGTGACATGTTCCTAAGTCACATGAGAGACATGGCATATTACATCAGAGACTATTAAGTTACCTATGTCTTTTTACTGAAAGACAGATTCTCTCTGTCTGTTGCTGTGATGGAGGGTGCCTGTTTGTTTTTGAGAGTGCGTCGCCCCTATGGCTGTCTTCCTACTCATGCAGGTAGCCCTGAGGGGAAGAGAATGGAGCTCTTTGACGGGAGAGAGGAGGGGGAAGTGGAGGGGTTACATTGCAACCACCATCTACTCCCTGTGCCTGGGCTCATTCTGTAATGAAATGGCCTGTGTCATGGAGGCCTTGTCTAAACAATGGGCCTATTCAACACGGAGAGGAGTCTCTGTCAAGACTAGGCTGAATATGATACCTCTGAATCAGGACTGCAGTCCCTCTTTCTTTCGATCTTACTATTTTTTACTACCATCCTCCTCCTTTCTCTCTCTTTCATTTTACCCTTCAGAGGCTTTGCTTTCTATCCTCTCTCTTTTCTGCTTTCTAAGATGTTAGTCTTCAGAAACAAATATGAAATAATGTTACACAAAGAACTCAACACACACTGTACTCATGTACTTGTACTGATGTATTATATTTCATGTTACTGAAGGGTTTTTGGTGTCTATTTATTTCAAGTGTTTCAAGTTTTTATTATTATTTGGCTTTGACTGCCTAGTTCAAATTATATTATTCAGTTTCCCTCTTTGTCTCACTCTTGTCTTCTTCCCTTAGTTTTTAAACTTGTACTGCAGGACTGCTCCATACTGCTAGTGGAGAAAGATGTACATTCTCAAGAATTTAAGACCAAGCACTTACTCTTGCCTACTACCTATATTTTTGCTATCTTTCTCATTTTAAATGATGGTCAAGGTGATCTCCATTTTTATTCCTCTGAGTCATTCTCCACATTCCCTATCTTGCAGCCCATTTGTACCAATTAATAAAAAGAAATCCACACAGACTAAACCAAAATAATTCAAGGATGTAGGTTTTCATTCACTAACATCACAGTCTAAAAAGTTGTTCTTTGCACTTATCTCTTTGGACTCATGTATGTGTCCATATATCTATTCTCCACTCTCTGGGTCTGGCCTTTGGCAGGCTAATAAGAGGCACAATCAAAAAGTTCTGTGACTGTGCATATAACAACCAAGAAAGCTACCTGATATAAATTTGGCTGCCATCGAAATAGTCACCTTGTGCAGCAATACACCACTCCCAGCACTCTGCCATGCATAGAATGCTCCCTGGAAGCGCATCAAGCACCATTGTGTGCTGGATCTCCTCCACTCTGTCAAAGCAGCAACCTGTCAGCTTGAATTTCATTTGGGGGACAGGAAGAAGTTGCAGGGAGGCAGACAAGTAGGTGGATAGGGAGCAACAATCGTGTTGGTGCAGCCAAAAAACCTGGACAATTCAACCTGAGAGTGGTGCAGTAGAACTCAGCGTTGACCCTGGGGAATTAATTCATGGTGCACAACCATACGAATGTTGAGGAAAAAGATGAACATACTCTTGGCCGTGCTCCTGACTTGCTCCCCACTTAGTATAAACCTTAAAATTGATTCATGCTGTTCACCTTAAGCAGCACAGATGGCCCATGAAATTACTGATGCAAATCAAAACTTAACCAGTTTACTCATTGATTGAGTTCTAGTATTATTCCTAAGCAAATCAATGCAGATCAGCTTCTGACAGTCAGGCAGTATCCAACAAATAACTATGGTCAAGGCAGAGGTCCTTGAGAGTTTTGCCAGAACTCACAGTGGTTAAATTCATGACTTAAATGTTGAAAAGAAAACCTTGGCTAATATAGACCCCACGTCAGAGGACATTTGGAGATTGGGTTTCTCCCACAAACATGGAACAAGAACCTTTGATGAGAAAAACAGAAGCTGAAACAAATGTTCTCTAAATTGAATCAGCTGGATGCTCTGTTTCTTCAATTTAATTTTGTAGATTCCAGGAAAATATATGAATATGTGTGTTAGCTCAAAGATATATAGGGTAGACTCTGATTTCTGTCTCTACTCTGGTGTATGTGTGTGTGTGTGAGAGAGAGAGAGAGAAAGAGAGAGCAAGAGGGAGACCATGGATGCCTGTGCCAAGCAGGGTTGCTTTCAAAAAACCCTCAATTACACAGTCAGGCTCCTGGAGACATTCTGGCTATTTGTTTGGAGAGTTTTATCAGCATGTCAGACGGCCATGAAATGGACTCCCAATTAAATGGCAGTGCTTGGCTGTCGCCGCACACCACTTTTGTAAACAGTTAAGAATAAACAGCCATAAAGCCCTGGAGAGACGGGCATTGGAAGCTATTAATGCATGGTTGTAGGATATCTTTAGTGAGCTCATACTGTTCACAGAGTTTTGGCACAGTTTAGTTTGTGTTTTTTACTTCTAATTTTAGGAAACACTGTGTTTTTAAGTAGACATTTTGAAGAAAGAGAAACATCCAATTAGAATTACAAATACAGAGTCTTTACTGTAAGTTTACAATTTGACTACAGTGTAAAGATCAAGTCACCTAATCATGGTGAACCACAGTCGTTCTTTGCTACATTGCACAGAAAAGACTGCTTTGTGTTGTATGAATAAAATGAGCTTGAGGTAAATCGCTAAAACCACTTCCTAATCTCCAAGTAAAGGATACCATTGTATATCTGCTGCAGTTGGTGTAATGCAAAACCTAGATTGCCATGAACATGATATAACTGTTTAACTGGGTTAAACACATAGTGTAAAGATACAGCGAGCTGAAGCAGCGCAATCTGATCCCAAATTGTACAGTGAAAGGTCAACTGTGCACCTGTCATTATGGAGAAGGGTGGTGGTGATGGTGGTGGTAGGGTGACCGATGCAACTCCATCTCCCTGCCCCTCCAAATCCATCTTTCAACAGATATTATCTCAGATGACAAACTGAGGTAAATGGGCCTGACAAAAAATAATGGATTATCTGACAAGTACACAGCATCCTGTGTGTTCCCAAGAGGGCAGTGATAGCTTTAAAATGCATTTACACTGAAGCAGACCCTATGAAACACATTACAGGAAAGTTACACTTCACTGTCATATACAATGAGCCTCTGATGTCTGTTCCTGGAAATATTTTGCACTGCAAGTGCAATACTGTATCCATTTGTATTCACTTTTTCTGAGAATAACTACTTTTGCTTCAGGTATCAAATAACAATTCCCAAAGTGACTAACACAGATGTTTTCATACATGTAGTTTCAAGTGAGCAATATTAGTGAATATTGTCACTATAATACAAGATTACCCTCTCAAAATGCAAAATATATTGTGATTGCTTAAACTCTTATGTATAAAGGCATAAGGTATATATTTTGTTGAGAGGTTTGTATCTCTGTCTCAACAATGCTGAACAAAGTGTAGTGTCTAAGAAGAAATCCTTGTGAGACATTGATACTAAAACCTGATGCCAGAAGAATAAATTATACAAAAAAAGGTTTGTAATGCCATTCCCTAACATAAACTGACATTTCTGCCTACACAGGAGTTTGAAAAATGCCAATGTGCATTTTCAAACCTAATTACTTATGTGCGGTCAATTGTATCATGCTCTTTATTGACACTGAGGAATAATTTTATTTTCCTGTTAACAACCTTTTCTGTTTCTGTTGTTGTAATACACCTTGTTAAGTTTATTTGATTATGAGCACTATAAGATAACTGGTTATCGCTGACATGTAATAATGATAACTGTGATATCATTACTGATGATTCACAACATGTAAAATTCCACTTCCTCAGTCTCTGTTCACTTTCAGATTTAATCAATGATGGAAAAATTGCCACGCAAATGCTGATTAATTGTGTGTCTACATCTCTTTATGGTTAACTGTGGGAGTGGAAATCAGGCTTGTGCAGGTTTGCCCAGTTTCATAATGACTGATATTAATAAAGCAGAACGAGGTGTTGGCACAGCTTTATAAATCTGATTTTTTTTTTTTAAATGTGCATGCATAAATCTGTCTCTGTACTTACACAGAATTTCAGTCATATGTTATGCAGAAGAAGTAGCTCTAAGACTGACAGGCCAGTTTACTATTTCTGCTCTTCACTGGTTATTCATTCATTGCTTCTCAGCATAGTATATTTATTTTGGTTATTAGTAGGTGAAGGTATTCCAGCATTACTTGGTCTGGTGTTACAATGACAAACGTGTTCAAGGAAACTAAAAACAGAATTGCTTAAGACCTGCTTATGTAGAAACACTGGTATAGCCACCTAGAGGCAAAGAAGTAACAGCTTCTGCAAGTTTAGCACTTTTGCCACTGCAATGAGTGTAAATTATTTTGTTTTCCTTTACAACATTACATTTTATGTAACAATTCTTATAACAAGTAAAAACGTTCTGCGAAGAAGGATCAAATCTTTTAGCTGAACCTCTGAACTTTCCATATGTTACATTCCTTCAGATATACTAAGCCTCATTACCATTTCCCTTCACATGAATTATTTCCATCTTTGATTTATTATGTTGATGCTGCTTCTGTTGTGTGTGGGTGGGAAACCATCCAATCATTCTGCAAATTAATTATGATGTGTCAGCTCAGTGTCAACTGCATGATCATGTTGTATCCAATGACAGTGCATCATGGGAGCTGAAAGGTAAAGGCTGCCAAGAGTTTGCAATACAGTAAAACTTGTAGGATGTGAGTGGTTGTGGCTTGTGCTGACTTGAAAATGTAGTTTTGGATTCTCATCACTCTTATTTCCCAGCATTCTTGCATTTTGGTCATGTTTCTATATGTCTACAAACCATCTACAACACAAATACTTTGGTTTACTCTGTAGACAGTTTTGTTTTTGGTTACAACATTCCCTACATTGAGCAAAGACACATGATACCAGCAGTTATGGCTTAGGGGAGGAAGACAAATTGACACTAGTTAAAAAGCTGAGGTTGACTTATTTTATAAAATTATTAATACAGAAATGGTTTTGTGCTCTGTAATGAAATCATTCTTCATTTTAGGTTTTTAGAACAGTTGTTGGATGACAGCATTTGAACTTGGCACACTCTTTACTGTGATTGGTCTAAAATCATATTGGGAGAGGTCTATATATCATGTCATAAATTAAGATTCTTAACCAAGCCACTCTTTCATCACTGTGCAATGACCAGACTTGGCAGCTCCTAATGTATAATTGTGTTTATTCATACATCAGGATTTAGTTTTTACAGTATCAAATACCTTTCTCACTGTTCACTGAACTGAAATAGTATCAAAATATTGTGTGACAAGAATGTTTAAGATTGGATCTGTTTCATAGATGTTGTGTTTATAGTCAATGATATCTAAGTGGGACTGAGAGACGTGGCCCACACACAGCATTCGTGTAAATCAGAGCAAGTCTAGTCTTTCCCTGGGAAATATTAATTATCAAATTTGGGAATATTTCAGACAAGGTGACCCAGAAACTCGCCCATTCTTCTCGGGGTTGGTGAAGGATTCCAGGTGCATTGATGTTAAGTTACACTGTAATTGTTGAGCTGAAAAAACACAAGCCAATACAAGAGGAGCATTTGGCTGACTATTGTCTTCAAGCTAACCTTCCGTATATATACTGTGCGAGTGTATTTAGTGTAATAATGCATATTGTGTACACTGCATTCTTAGTATGAACATTCATGGCTAACCTAGAGTTGTCGAGTAGTAGAACTAAATACATACACAGTTCTATGTTTCACTGTGCTGTAACAATGTACCTCTGCAACAATACTACTGGTGGTTGCTCTTTGCCACTGGAAATGTGGTGTATCATATACCCCCCACACCCACATCCTCACACCCCAGGACATCTTCTGCTGATTTCACATTAGCCATGGCAATATGCCTGCAGATGTGCGATGAAAAACATATTTATAATAATTGTCAGATTACCTATGTTGCTTTATTTGTATGAACCCTGTGACCTCTGGATTAGAAACTGCAGATTCGCTGATCAAACTCAATAAAGGTTTCATTTGAGAGGCAGTGAGCAGTCCTTATGCTTATGCATGCATGTGAACTCACACACGTACACCCATGGCTGCACATTGACTTAAACAGACACACACATTCAGAGAGCTTAGGGGAGATTTGTGATCTTGTAAAAACACATTGAGAGATGAATGGCTCAGACTAGTTGCACTTGTCAAACAGCACCTGCAGCATGTGCCTTTCATGTTTTGCAGTCAGGAGAGAAATGGAGAGTAAGACAAAGAGGCAGGGAGAGAGAGAGAGAGAGAGAGTGGCTGTCAATATTGGACAGGCATTAACAAGTTGTGATGTAGTGCTTTCACGGCAAAGTGGGTGAATGTTCTGCGAAACTCTTCGGTAGAGCTTATGCATGTCATAACATTTGTAAGTGAGGTTTCTAAAAATTGAGAGCTTTCTGTACAAGCCATTTCAAAATGGCTTTTGTCAAAAATAGTAATGACCATTTGTTGTTGTATGTATGTATAACTGTATTTGTCTAAATATTTTTGTCCAAAGTGACATTTTCCCCATACACAGATATTTTTTTTTTATTTTATTTTTCATACAAATGTCTTTAAAGAATATATTTACAATACTTCATGCAATCTTAAGATGAAGATCATTTTTGAACAATGCACTGGACTGATGATCACCAGATTTTATTATTGCAATGAAGCAGATATCCAATTCGCTATATAAAAACACTGATAGGTACCTTTTTATTGCAGCATTTTCCAAACATCATGTAAAGCCGGTTTGGCACTGACATAATCCTGTCTGTCCCCAGGTGAGAGAGAATACACCAGTGTAAAGCCTCTGTTGGGACAGATGCCAAGAAAATATCCATCTTTACTTAGAAGGCCTAGCTTCTGCCTCTTGGCATGCATGTTTGCTTTGTGACTGACAGCTCTAACAATATGGATCTAGCCAAGTAACAGCCTGAGGCACACTGTAACTATAGCTGTCTAGTGATTTGGGCCATACCCAATGTATGTTAACTCTTCCCTTCTCTTTTTTTACCTGTCTCTACCATAAACACACGGTCTGAGTTCCCTCTTCTTCCCTCTATTTCTGTGAATCTGAAAGGACTCTAAGTTCAAGTGCAGATTTATTACATTACCACCTGTTAAAGCTGGAATTCTTACACCATGCCTCACTGAATGTACTTGAGACACATAGTTGAGAAGTTATTCACCATGGTGTCTTTTGCAGGGTTTGAACTTTTTTTTTTTTTTTTGAAGTCTGAATGACAAAAAGGTTCATTCTATCTCTTGCAGTTGGTATCCTTTAAGTTCTGTCATTATAATCTCTTGGTGTCCCAGATGTGAAATTTGTGTTGATGGCAAGAGTAGAGACAACCAGGACCAGGCATCCTGGAGAGCACTGAAGCCTCTTCTTTCAGAGGCTGTACTATTATTGACTGTAAACACTGTGTACACTGTGAGGCATATGCCTTTGACTTTGTTTTCACTATGGTTTGATAATGGGATTGTCTCATATATCAGATACAGTATAGTCTAGTTTGAGGGCCAATCCTGGGTAATGTTAGACCAAAATACTGGAGACAGGGCTTTACAGGGTGTCACTAGTGGATAGATTTATGGATTCAACATCGTTTGTGCCTGTACAGATTTTCTCTGACAGTCCAAAGACAGTCAGGTTAATTGGTGACTCTAAATTGCCCTTGGGTGTGAATATAAGCTTGCTTGAATGGTTGTTTGTCTCTTGATGTCACATGGGATTGGCTCTAGTCCCCCTGCGACCCTCAAAGGATACGCAGTATAGGTGATGGATGGATGTTAGGTTATCCCTGGCCTTGTTTGGTGAATGCAGTAAGCAAACAAAACAACTGAAACAATACATAACTTTGCATGATAGAACTATTACTACAACAAAATTTGATCACCTTTTACATGAACTAAAGAGTGATAGATAACTTTCAAAACAAATTTTCATCACAGGTTTGAGTCCAGCTAAAGGGGCTGTATTCCTTTCATTCACTTGTTTTTGATAAGCGTAGGTCAGGATCAGCATTCCAAAAGTTGGTATGGGCTCATGGCTCTTTTTGTAATGACAGATGGCAGAGCTCTGGGCTAGTGGCACTTTTTGTCATGGTTGTACAATGTCTTTTTTTTCTTCTTTGCAGAGTGCAGTTCTGGTCTACTTTAGGGTGATGTTGTAATGACCAAACAGTGCAATGCAATATAGGGTTAAAAAAAACTTGCGTTTGCCTCACATGCTTAGAAGAGATAAAATGCACATGAAACAGATGAGTGTTGTACTGTTACTTCACCAACTGATACACATATGAACAGATTTAAAGGTTCTGTATGGAGAAACTCAAAAACTTTGTTATTACTGATATGTGTGGTTGTTAAGTGAAATGCAGCCTGTGTCCTGTTGTATGCATGGGTAATCGCATGTAAAAAGGCAGGCACAAGCACCCATTAAGTTCCTAACAGTCTCTTTACCAGGACTCACTGTGTGCTTGCTGGGGGTGCACAAGTGACAGTCTGACTACAAGGATAACGTTACCAAGCAAACAAGTAATGGTTAATCAGGTAGCTGTTTCTTAGCTACACTGCAGGGATCCAATGTTGGTTTGTTAGCTGATGAACAGCAAACTTGTAACCAGCAAGATCAGCCTGTTTGGATGAATTAGCAGATGTTATCTACTCAACTCAGAACTGTCCACGTTAGCAGGCAAGCTAACTTTAAAAAGCAACAGCCAACTAAAACCACAGTATCACAATAAATTCCACAGTCTTTGCAGTAATGTTAGCTCACCTGACCAATGGGAACAGCCAGCTCAGTGGTTGGTTTTGATCCGCAAAGCCAAACAAATGTCCCTCCATTAATCAGATAAGTCAAATGCCCTGCTGATGTTGACCCCAGTTTTATCCTGACATTGGTCCAATTCACGTTTGCCAAACAGGCTTCATGAGAAAAAGTTTTTTGTTTTTTGTTCTTGCATGGAGTTTGTCTTGGAGTATTTCTTGTGCTGGGGGCCAGTCAAATGCGGCAGCCTCCATTCTGAAGCTAAAGATAGTATATTGCCAGTGCTGTAATGATGCAGAAGAGAGACCGTTACTGTAGCAAGGCACTCAAGAGCAAGCAGCCTGAAAATTCGCCCCGAGTCCTTTAAATATAAATCAGTCTGCGGGGTGTTATAGGCAACGGAGAAAGTCAGGAATAAATCATTTTTTATGTCTCGTTCCAATCTTTTCACACACTGGCTTTAAAAAATCAATTACTACATGTAAATTGCTTCAAAATTTTCCATACAGTACCTAAATATGTGTCATAATGTGAATTTGCTAATGATGGGATCGGATAACCTCATAATTTGTTTAAGATAATTTATATCTGACAATATTTTATTGTTGCTGTCAGCTTTGTTTTCATTCATATAAAACATGTTGAAAATTGTTTGCATTGAGTGCCCACTGATACTGCATGCCAACTTTGTTGTAGAGTGGTACTGACTGCATGGAATAAGATGTATAAGTTGTATTTTGTATATTACCCCCTGGGTAAGACACTGTAAACAAACTTGTACTGGCAACTGTAAAGAGCAGAAAATCTTGTTAGCAGTTGTGTTGAAGAGTTTTAGGTATCTGTGCTTAGCCAATCAGAGCATTCACTGATGAATTCACTGAGAGCACCATCATTATTGTTTAATAGACACACATAAACAGTACAGGTATAAGTGTTGAAATATGGGACCTTTAAATGTTGAATAGGTCCATCAAAGAAACACAGGCAACTACTGAGGTCTTTAAATTAATTATTTGTCCAGTAGTTGAGATCATTTGTTAAGATTTATTCTCAACAGTATTGTAGAGGACTTTGAGTTGTAGTGCCCACGCCCACCATTAGCGTAACATTTTACTCCCCTTTGCTTAAAAACAAGCCAAAAAATAAAAATAAATAAATAAATAAAGAATAAATAAAAAATTATGCCAAATTAAGACAAAAACTGTATGACAACACATAATAAAAAATTAATAACATAAATATCTAGTATTGCTTCACATTAATCACTTGTCATCCAGAAGAGCAATGTGGTAGAGATACGGTTTTGTGGCAGAGATACTAGAGAGCTGCATTTGTGGTCTAGCATGATCTGTATGTTAGTCTTGTCTGATGGAGAGGAATTTGATGGGCATGTGGACGCACCTAACATACCTCATAATTAAAGGGTTCAGGTGCAGTTATGGAGGAGACAGTGTGACTATTATAACAATACAGTAAGAGTGTGGTTGCATCGTTCCTAGCCTGATGCTGTACATGACGATACAAGTTTCAGGAGCAGACCTCTCTGTAGACACCACCATATATCTTAGTAATGCAGATGTTTATATATGTATGCATATATATGAATTACTTATTTCTTAATCCATTTGTGATGTTTCCTGATTACCTAACACCTACAGGTGAGGAGAAGGTTTTTTTTTAATTATTGTTACTTTTATTTTGTTATAATTGGGTTTGTGCAATTGCAGCAATACTGAACACACTGTAGCAGTTAAAGAATGCAAATTAGCAAAGGTTGTTGATACTTAGCTCATGAAACACCCATCATCCATTCAACAACCCTCCAACAGTTTCAGTGATCAGGCCCATGAAACACTCATGCCCTGAGGCAGTGGCTGTCATTTCAGTGTAAGTCTGTCATTACCTAACATCAATTTGACACAGCTATGTGTCTGCAGATGGAATTTGAATCATCATAATTTTTCTTTTTTCCTTTAGAAGGTGACAAACAAAACAGGGCTTACAGGCCTTTAATGGGTTTGGGAATTTTATGTAAAAATATTTAAAATAAATGACTGTTAACATTTTTTCCCCCACTGGGATTGGAATAACAGATCTGAGATGCAATTATTGGCTTGGAATTCTCCTCAGAATCTGTTCTGATCTGTTTATTATTTCTACCTGTGTATTTACATACTGAAGAGAGTTTTATTGGATTCAAGTGCAGTAGTTTCCTGTATTTATTCATCATTACTAATAAAAAATAGAACATTTCAACTTCATAATGCTCTTATGCCTCAAACCACTTAAGCAACTCATTGAAATGATTGCATTTGACAAAATTTCTGTTGCTGCACCACACCAAAAAAGAGAAAAAAAAACATTTTATGATATTAGTTGCAGAAATTATTGTATTTTGTGTTATCTTATTTTAAAATCATAGCAATTTATATTTAATCCTAAGTTCTACGCCACTATACTAGCTTTAACCTTTTTGCAGGTCTTGGTTCTTAATCCAGTCAACTGCAGAGTCTCTGCATCCATCTTTAACCTAACCATATGAACGTACCAAACCTTAAATTGTGCATCAGTAGTGGGTTTCTTTCTGTACTTGATCTCTTTTAGCTTGTTTTTAATACTAACAACAAAAATAATTGCAAAACGCAGTTACATAAAAGTTCATACGTGTCAAGTGAATGCTCTTAATCCTCACAAAAACAGCCAGGCAGGGTCATGTTTGGTTGAGATTGGTTTGCTTGGTTGAAATTACAGTAAAGTGTTCACTGAGAGCTGTGTATCTGAGCCAGAACACACACACACAGATCAGCATGGGTAATTTTACTTGAGCTGAACAGTGTCAGACAAATCCATGTCTTGCCTCCAGGTGCACCTCGCGCATTGCATTCCCTGAAACCCACTATAAGACAGACCAAACAATGACTGACATGTCTCCACTGTTCAACTGCTCTCGGCTGAGGGCGACACCATTGCAAGATATTAATAGAAATACCTGTGGTTGATGAGTGATGTCCAATCCACCCCCTCTTATTCTTCTCTGTCATGCACTGCCTCTTCTGTCTGCCACGGGCGCATAGCTGCTGCGGAGATACCTAGGACACAGTTGTAAACACAGAGGTTGCTTGCTCCTTCTCTCACTCTTTTAATCATCGATACCGTTGAGAATGAGGAATGGTTTTTTCAGGTGTGTCACCAAAGCAGCCTTATAACAATACAAACACTAAAGTAACTAATTCACTGCCTGTTGTGAAATATGTAACCATGAAACAAATAGACATATTTTCATGTCTTAAGGACAGCTTGAGGTGACTTACTGACCACAAAATGGGCTTTTAGCATAACTTATTAACAAAGTAAAGTTACAAAAAGAAAAAAAAAACACACATTTTGATCTTAAATGCATTATCTCTTGTCAGCAAATCCCAGTATGAAACCAGAACCAACAATAGTTTTAAGGCAATGATGGGACACTATCAGACTCACAATGTACAGTTTTTTTTTTTTTTTTTTTAAAGTTCCATACATCCCTCTTCCTTGTCACAATGCAACTCGATAGCTTGCAGTTAAATTTGGGTGTGTTATGTTAGTAGCTGCTAATCTTGCCTCAAACTGCTAGCTTGAAGCAGAGATAAGGAGCAGGCATTTTCAACTGTGGATTAATGCATATTTGATGCTGTAATAAGTGTTTGTGGGAATGAGGCAAAATAAACTACAGTGTGCATGTTCATGGTCCCTGCAAGGATAAGGGGTAAAGATAATGGATGGATGGATGTTCATGGTAAAGCAGGAACATGTCACCTAGTGCAACAGTGTGGCATGGTTTTGTTTTGTTTTTTGGCACAGAGGAATACAATATATCGGACTTTGACTGCACAATACAATATCATCAGCCTTATCCTTTACCGGCATTTAACATACTTTGGATAATCATGTTTGGATAAACATTTTGTTCTCTAACCCAAAATTTTATATAAATTGTATTAAATGAAAAGCTGCTGAAATTTAATATGTCAACAAATACAGTGTTTGCTCAGATTGTTTTTTGAGCAATACCACCTGTGCTTTTTCTGTGGGTGTATCATGCACAGGTGATAAAGTTTTCCTCAATACATGTCACTACATCTGATATTCTCAACAGTTTACGCAAGTTAGCGCTAGTAAGAAGATATTACCATAGTGAAATCCATCTATCCTGCAGAAAAATAAGTTTATACTGTTTATACTAAATTCATTTTAACTCTATATACACTTTATTCTATATATGAATTTTTGAACATGTTCATATCTCTTGGTTTCCCACCCTTCATTTATCACTAGAGCCCTGCTGATTACATACAGTATCATTGGTTGTCAGTCACAGAGTAACCACACCATTGTAAACCTTTTTGGGGTGAACAGTTGTAGCGATTGGAATCTGATACTTTTGTTTTCTAGACACGAGTATGGCGATAACGTGTTCCTGAAATGGTGAAGAATACAAGCTTAGATTTAAACACCAGACAGAGAGATGCAGACAATCAGAGAGAGACTACTGTAGCTTGAGAACTAGTGAACCTGATACTGACAGTGTTTCCCCAGTGTAATCTAATTGTCAAAAGGATGTATCTCTGTGTGTATGTATCTTGTCAAATGTGACAGAGCATACTTGTGGCAGCCTGCACTTGTCACCTTGTTCCACCTTCCTCTCTCAAATTTCACAAACACTATTTTTCATTACGCACACATAAATAGTCAGAAAACCAGAATCCTCATGATTTATCTTGAAGTCACACACGTTGTAAACATAGAAAATATTTCCAGCAGGACCTATTCTATTTTTAAAATACACATCCCATCTATTTATCCGTTATTTCTACCACTTATCCTTAAGGGTAGCAGGGGCTGGAGCCAGTCCCAGCTGATAATGGGCGAGAGGGAACACCCTGGACAGAACCAGTCTATTGCAGGACTGACATATAGAGACAAACAACCACTCAGACTCACATTCACACCTACAGGCAATTTTGAGTCTAAAATACACGTGTATACAAAAGAATTGTGGCTTTGTCCATAGTGTATTTGAAACAGAAGTTCAATGCACACTTCAAAGGACTGTTATTTGCCACATAACACATGTCAATTCTCTTGAAGGTTTAAAAAATTTAGGTCAAGACCTGTGCTCTAAGCTATATTGATGTATCATGACAAATCATTAGTCAGTCTTTACTTTCATTGTAGCATGTTACAAAGGTAGTCTCAAGTAATACATACAGTACTGTAACAGATCAATGACCAACCAACAGAAATGCAGACGTCACATTGCTCACAATACTAGCATACAGTTTAATAAATGTTTTATTTTAATTACTGGCTGTATTATTTTATTCTAAATTATTATCTACATCTCTGCATCGTGCCAATGAGTCTTGTTTTTATTTTATTTTTTAACAATTCAACTTTCAAACTTGAAAACATTGTGCCACTGAATCTCACTTAAATTGATTAATTTCAACAAAGGATATACTCAAACAGTGGCTATAGTCAACAGCAGTCTATGAACTTAATTGGCATCACATTATGCAATTAGATTGCACAGTTTTAGAAAGCATGACATTTGATAGTTGTACCAAAAACTTAAGCAAGCATGTTCACACGCCAAATTGCAGTTAGCTTAGTGGAAGATGGGTGATGTAGCAGGACAGTGACCCTAAACACTGCAGTAAATCTAATACAGAATACCTTTAAATAAAGACAATCCACCTCTTGGAATCAGAGTCCAGACCTTAACCCAACAGAGATGTTGTGGAAAGACCTCAGAGGTGGTCCAAAATTTCTCCTGAATGTTGTACAGGTCTATTCCACAGCTACTTCACGTATTATATAGCACTGTGAATGTTTATGGGTTGTGTTCAATAAAGACATGAAAGATTAGAATTGTTTGTGTGTTATTAGCTTAAGCACATTGCGTTTATCTATAGCTGAGACTGAGAAGATCAGATCACAAATTTAATTACATATTAATGCAGAAAACCCCGTAATTCCAGAGGGTTCACATACTTTTTCTTGACATTGTAAATGCCAGGTCTGAAAATTATTGAATTCATTTTAGAATGACATCAGGAATGATGTTAGTGATGGTGATTTCAAGTTCACTTATTTAATTAAAGTGAATAAAGTTGAAAGAGAAAATTGCTAAATTTCTGCAGGTGCCAAAAGCACACTCTTTGCTTTTCCTCCTGCGTCACCTTTGTCACTTAAACACAGATTCTCGGGAAATTCCAGTGGTGCTGTGTTTATGGTCCAGCGTATTGGGCAAAAAACGTTCCTGGTCCTGCTTAACAGCATTCTACAGAGAACATTCCATATCATCCACATACCAATGATAACAAATAGCTTATTATTACAGACATATAAAGACACTGTCAAGAAGTGGACAACAAATATGCAATTAAATATGCTGCCTAGCATTTTATTGCAGGCACAGTCGATGATGTGGTCCAGGGCTATCCAGTGTTCACAGGGTACTGCTATATTTAATCTTGCTGAACCATGTCAGTGGTTAGCTGTTAAATGCCACCATGGCAACAAGAGTGGCACAACCAGATTCTAATTTTGGTTAGCAGGATCATAATGAGTGACGGTTTGAGAATAGAGAGGAGGGAGTTGATTTATGTAATATTTTCATTGTAGTTGAGTAGGTTTGGAGCCTATAATGATGCTTACAGCAACAAAGTGTCAAAAAACAAGTTTTTAATCAATAATCTGGCTTGGCAAAGTTTGCAACTCCGGTAAGGGAAACTACACCCTTACCTCTAATCTATTAGTGTGTTTTGGATCAATGTTTAGGTTTTATGAACTGCAATTATACTAACAACCTGCAGGCAGTAGAAAAAAACACTAACCAAAACAAAACGAAAAACTGATAAACCCACTGTAAACATTATATACAAATAAATTAGTAACATGCTAGTGAACATAGCAGAACATTTAACATAAGAGCAGGTGCTATTGGAGACCAAAACAAAGCTAAAAGAGAAATGAAAATTATAGGTGGATTAAGATTAGTTAAGCTAACCTTGGCATGAAGTCTGTAAACAGGAGGAAACACCTAGCTTGGCTGTAACTGAAGCTGACAAACTCTGCCCACCAACACCTTTAAAGCTCAGAGTCTTGTCAACAACCAGCAGAGAGAGTAAGTCACTGTGTCCAGTAAGGAAACAGGGTTTTCCGTAAGCGCTAGCTATTGGCTAGATAGCTGGACATTAAAACATTTTCAGCTGACTACTTTCTCACTGTTTCAAGTCTCGTCACCATCACTTTTTATAACATTCTAATATTATACTGCCTAACCTGTTTTATTCAGTGTTTTTACCAATTTTATTTACTTGAATCCATTTGTCTTTGAGAGGAGGAGACCCATGTGGATAATTCGGCTCCCAGAAAAACTTTTCAGAGCGACTGACACTGAATGAATCCTAAAAAAAACCAACAGATTTTTTTAACATGAAAGTACAGTTTGTTCTATTTTTTCCCCATACATTTAATTATAGTCTCAGTTTGTTTTGGAGAGGTGGGGACCTCTGAGGACAATTCAGCTCTGAACTATGAACACGGAAGGACTCTTAACCTACGAATGAAATGCAATGAGTTGTATGACAATGTATTACAATGTCATCAAGCTGACTACTTCTGACACTCAGCTGAGCATTGTATCCCCCATAGAACCACAGCCTTTTGTTTTTATACTTCAGTTGTTGTACTTACTGTACTGTTAGCTTTAGACATGCTGGTAGACAGGTTTTGTCACCTTTGGACAGGTGACAGACTGTTTCCCCCAGTTTCCAGTCTATATGGTGAGCTAAGAGTTTCTGGCTGTTGCTTCGTATTTAGCATACAGACATGACAGTAGCATCAATCTTCTCATCTAACTCTAGGTAATAACAATGAAATGTTATACTGTTCCCATATGATTGATTGAGTTGTTTATCTTTAGTTGGTTGAATGATTGTGATTTATTGTGCTGGCTGCACAACAATTTGCCTCTTGAGGGTAATAAAGATAATTGATTGATTGATTGATTTGTAATTGGGATAAACTGTAATGTTACTGGGCAATATGGGAACTGCATACTTTTGTCTAACCTGTTAAATGATTTAGATTAGAGGGACTGGATAGTTACAAACCTCAATTAAAGACTGTGATGGATTGTGCTGAATACAAACCATGTCTAACACAAGTGTCTGTTTTACAACTTATCTATGATCACAATTTCAATCCATAGTCTTAACCAAGTTACTTTTAAAACATAAAATACTGCAAGACACCAAGCAACCAAACTGCACCTTTAAGCCGTGACTGTAGTTTTATCAGTGTCAGTGACTACCTCAGATCTTCTAGCTTTAGGCCTGACCTGCACTTTACCCTGCACTATACAACCAGACAAGCTGTAATGTGGCCATTGTTTAGTGGCTTCTTCATAAAAGTACCTCAGCCTCACGCTTTCTGACACCACCAGCTTTTGTTAGGGTGAGAAAATGTTTTGTGATCCCTAAGGATGGAGCCTCTTGGCCCCATAGTCACTCTGTACGTGACAGACACACCAGACCAAAAGACCAGTGGAGACAGAGACTGCTGAGGAAGAAATGCAAGAGCTGGAACAAGGTAGAGTGATGACAGACTGAGTGATGACATAAAGAGAGACAGACTGGATTCTTTAAGTCTGAGTGATTGTGTATACTCTCTGCAGCATTACCAAACAACAACAACAACAAAAAAACAAACACAGAAAACCTCAAGTGAACGTATGCATGGTGCACATACACCCTTTGCACCTCTTCATCTGGCTTTTTTTCATCTCAGACTCCCATGTCAAGAGACCCTGTTATGCCCCCAACCTATGAGAACCCACATCTATAATTAGCTTAATGACACACCTACTTACCACCCACGTAACAAGAACAAATGATCCAGTATAATTGCACATTGAACATGTTTAAACAAAGAGCTCCAGGTGTAAAGTTCTTTGTTTCTCATGAGGTAGAGCATTTCTGTATCCACAGGGAGGCAAAAGTTACACAAGGCAGTGCAGAAGGCCAATATGACATACCCTGCCTTACCCATACACTCTAAGAAATGAAATGCTGTATTTACTCAGTCAAGTTATGTCAACTGGTCTCACAAAGGTTGGTTGTTTTTTTGTTTTTAAAAAAAAAGTAATATACAATTATTAGTAACACTTCTAAGAAGTCTAATCAAACGGTGTAAATTAAACTTAACATGATTAAGGTCAACTTACAGGATATAAATGGGTTTTATCAATGTTCATGGTGATTATACTCAATAACTGAAATGCAGGTCAAATAAATACAATTTAATTTAATTTCAGAGTAGCTTTGACAAAACTGGCAACCCAAAAAAAAGAAAAAACAGTGAGACAATTACCTATAGCTTACTGTAGCAGCTCACTAATCACTACAACAGAAGTCATTTACACTTACCCTTACTCTATTCCAGTTGCTTAAGAAAAACACATAATGCTAGCTGTTTTTTGTTCACCATGCCAATCAATGTTAAGCTGTTAAACTAACAACAATGATGCTTTTCATATTAAAACCTTTCCACTAAAGGGAAAGTGTCAGGTCTTGTCCAGCTGACTGTAACAAACCAAAAGCAACAACGAATGTACAGCATCCTACAAAGAATTACTGTATCAAAGGCCTCTTATACTTTGCTTGTGCCGTAGAGCTCCATTGTTGTGCTGTGGTTTATGTGGCAACAGCTCCATAGACTAATGATCGAGATCACTTTCAGGAACTTACAGAAGCCACTCTTCAGAGACTGTGAAACTGATCTTTATTATTAGTCTGTGGAGTCCTTACTAAATATACTACTGTGCCCATATTATTTTAGCTCTGTATGCCACAATGGATTTTAAATAAAACAATATAGATGTACTTTAAGTGTATGTCAGCTTTAATTTTAGGGTTCTGTCAAAAGTATTTTATGAACCACATTTTGGTCTTTTCATGAGATTTGCTCACCTTAAGTAAAATACAGAAACTCTCAGCAAACAGCTGGCCATCTGTTTTTGAACTTTGCTATGAAGGGCGTACCTTCAATTACTTCCTGTCTTCTGTGGGCAAAGGTTCTTCCTTTTTACTCTTGATTAGCAGTTGCTTGTTCTCCTTCTTCACCTCTAACGGAAGTGCTTGCCTTTCCTCCTTGAGGCTTTCTTTAGTTTCACCTGCCAAGTAATCAGGACAGAAGTTGACCTCTGCTTTCCTTGGCTTCTTTACCTGGGTAGGACATTGACTCATGGCAACTCACTTTTTTTTTAACAGCATTGATGCTCAGCTTTGGGCTTTGTATTTTCCATCCATAGAGGGCAGTGACAGATCCTTGCTCCTTTAAACAGGGATACTTTGTTATCGGAGCCTGAGCCACATCGCCAAACTCAAAGTTTGGTACTTTGACTTAGAAGAGTGTCACTGTTATAGAAGGTTTGTTTGGCCCTTTCTAACTGAATCTGTACCTCATAATTGAGGGCCATGGCTGTGATCTAAGGGAAGAACCTGAAGATGTAGATAAGGGATGAAATTATGTGTTTGTCTGATGCTGTGGACAATTAATTATCATCTAAACCCTGTGGAGCAGTATGGTGAGTGGTTGTGTTTGACTCATTTGGTAAATAAATCATTTTGGTAAATAACTTTGTTGTTACTATCAATTTCACTATCAATTTCACAGAGTCATTGTCAAATTCAATGTCTCTATACTGCAGCCTGGATTTTCAGATAAACCAAAGTGTCTTACTAATCTCTCTTTCAAGGTCCTCTGCTGAATTGGATATCCCAAATTTGTATGATTGCCCTATGCAATAATTTTTGCAAACGTTATAGAAATTACTTCAAATTTCAAAATTTCATCAGCTTTTATGTTATGAATTTTTGCATTGCCACATAATATTTAGCTACACACCAGTGACTGCATATTAACAACAGACAAATTAGAAATTTTAAGCTTTTAAATCAAACATTTACTAAATTACCTGTTACATGTACACATCAGGAAGGTCCTCCAGATCAATCACTGCAACTCAAAAGTCCAATAGTGCTCTTTGTACCATCAGCTCAGACTCAAATCATCTTTTATAATGCACAGCTGAGTTATTTCTGAGTATTCTGGCCATCTCACACATGATCCATGTATAACTATCATAGTGACACAATGGGTAAGGTTTAAAGTAGTGATTTCAAGGTACCTCTGGGTTAACGGTGTTCACAACATCCTAATTAAGGATATAATTGTCACCGTTTGAGGACCTAAATGTAGATACTGTCAAGGCTCAAACAGTTCAGAAGATTCAGGGTCAGAAAACAACAAAAACTCAGACAGGCAGGCCAGGGCAAAAACCTATAACAATATAATGTGTGTGTGTGCGCGCTTGTGTGCATGTGAATTCATGCACATGAGTGGCATTTGACTCTCAGGTCTTTTCTGCCCCTGTCCTTGTTGGGGGAGAGCGGCCAGGACAGTGGCTGGGGCTTGCACACTCCTAACCAGACTGGCAGAGGCTGGATTGTACATCAGTGGTAGGCACTCCACCCACCTGTCCCAAACGTTCCTGATGGCGGCCAGTTTGTCATTTCACCAGCGGACAGGTCGTGTATCTCTGTTATCAAATCGAATAATTCTTGAATGGACATGAAACTGTTGTAAGGACATAGTTGCCTGGAATATAGGCCTGCCAGACTCTGCATCCCACAGACTTTTTGTAGCCTCATTGTTTGAGTGATATACTCCTGCTAGAATCAATAGACCCATGTAGGCTTGGAGGTCTACCAGGTCCAAATCTCTCCAGGTGTCCCCAAACACACGCTTCCCCTCCAGGTTTGTCATCTCCAGTATAATTTCCTCAATGGACTCTGGTAAAAAGAGTTGGAAGCTGGACTTGATGTCATCCACACGAGATGTTGCATACTGTGTTGGCCCTGGCGTCATCTTTATGATGTTTTCCACTCTCGCTCTACTTCCTCTGTCCTGGGGGGATGAAGACCAGAGCAAGTCTCCACTCTCGGACTGGAATGTCTCCTCAGATGCCTGTTCTTCAGGTGCCTCTCCCTCTCCATCTGTTGACTGGTCAGTCTCCTCAAAGTCTGGATCAAAATCGGTGTTGTCTTCCACTTCTGAGACATCTTCCTGTCTGGTTCAACTTCAGTGCCCTCTTCATCTTGTTCTAAAATCTGGTCCAGAGCCACTCTGACAGATAACCGCGTGGTCAGTTGCCTACTCATTGTGCTCAGAGTAAAAGGAGTGCAAGGCAAACATCAAGCTATATTTTCGGGGTCTGTGTGAAGATATGATTCATTGATTAGTCTGGAAGGTGTGGTTCACGTGGTGGGGGTTGGGGTAGGCACAAAAGCACGGGAAAGAGATGGGTTCACATAACAGACACCTGTCTAGTCTGTGTGAAGATATAATACCTGAAAACCTGCATTCCTCAGGGTGTTTTGACACACATTGAACCCAAACCATTAAGTAGTAATTGTGCACATTTGTGTTGAAGTGAACCCAGTACATACACTTAAGGACCCAGGGAGACCACTGGGATAGTTTAGGTAAAAGAAGCATTAAATACTTTAACTGCTAGGGACCACAAACTTAAACCACTTGCAAGTGTTCATGTTCAGGATTGTGTCCCTAGTTGTTAAAGCATCTAATGCTTCTTTTGCCTGAACTACCCCTCCAAGTCTAATATGTTTACCTCAGTACAGGTGAGTGGATTACCACTTACTGGTTTGGCATATTTTTTCATCTAAAATATTCCCCTCCAAGAGCACCAGTGGCTATGGGAGATACCAGATGCACTCCTTCTTAAAACTGCAAAACCCAACTGTTGTAGGAAATTACTAAGACTTTTTTAAATATATTAAAAAAAATATTTGTGATATGTTCTTAAAGATTTATGACTTCAGTTGCAATAAATGGGCTTGTGGCCACAGATAGGGTTGGAAAGTCGGAAACAGTCAGACTAACACATTGTTGGTTTTGGTCTTTTCATGGATGTTGTTGGCACTGGGAAAAATATGGAATAACACCAGACTTATCCTGTAAGTTGACAGGCGTGCGATTGCTTTTTGCTCTGGCAAATGATTCTCCTTTGCCTCTTTGGCAGTAAACATAGCTTGACGAAACACAGTATGACTACTGAAAGCCTAAGTTTCACATAATGGTAATAAAATCTTGTCACCCTCTCACAGTTAAAGGCCAATGCGAGGTAAAATGCTCTGCTCTCATAAACCAATGAGAGGGAAATGCCACAGAGAGTTAAGATAATGACATTTAAGCCGAGGTCATTATATTCAGGAAGTTGTAACATGCTACATCTGCCCCTGGTCACATCATCAGCCTCTCTGTTCTCTCAGTTAGTGACATCTGTTACTAATGCTGAGCAAGCATATGGGAAACTTTGATGAAACTGAAAGATTTGGATTCATAGAAAATAAAACCGCCAACATCTCTAATTGGCTTTTAAGATGGTTAAATCCCCTGACAGAAATCACACTGACGTATCGGAAAAATCTCCACAGTGCCACAGTCGACCGTAAGCAGATCCCAAGTTTGCATGCTTTACTTGGACACAGTTAATATCCATCCTGCTACAATCTGATTGTGCAACCATATTTGCCATCAGGGGTTCTTGTGCCCAGAGCCAATGATAACACAGCTAACATATTACATACAAGGCTATTGGATGGAAATTCTGTGAGTATAAATGGCAAATGTAAAAAGCCACTTCTGGCAGTCACACTCTGCTCTTTTGATGCTGGCACTGTTGACTGTGGTTGCTAAGTGACAATCTCTCATCTTGATCAGCATTTGTCAAAAGAGGCAAATAGGAGATGCTTGCATGTGTGTGACCTGAGTTCAAGGGTTGAGAGCAGTACAGTACTCAAGAGCTAAACAACATAGAAACAGGCTCCAGATAATGCAAGGGGTCAGGTCTTGGCCCCGCAGTGCCCGGCCTGTTGAAATAAAGCCCTCAGATGCAGTAAATATTGACTTTTCTAAGCCAGTGTTTACCTTTGAGGCTTCATGGAGAAATAGCAAGGCAATTCATTCTTGATTTGAGCCAAATTCCCTGGTTTTTAGAAATGGAGTGTAACATTGTAAAACTCGTAGTGTATTTTAGGCTGTTTGTATGAAGTAGTCCTCCCAACAAAGCTTTAATTGCACTGTACAGAGGTCACTTTGGATATGCAAAAACTACAATCTGCGTGCTAAAGATGTTGAATGCAGGGAAAGACAGTTTCCATTGTATCTCTCTCAGTGTAAACCCAGACTTACACAGTGGCTGACGCCTGACCCCCCCATTTTTATGTAAACTCAATCCAGAACAGATAGCGGGTGGCCTGCCAAAACGCCAGCTCAGCACAAATATCCTAATGTCTGCTTGCTGTTCAGATGCTGTTATGTTGCACACACACTAAAATGACTTTCAATCAGAGTCTCTTTGTTTTTTTAATTATTACATTTTTAAAGTGGAGCAAAAACGTAATTTGAATCTGAAGGGTAAATGATTTGAAAATGTCAATCAGAGAATGTCCTCATCTTTTAATCTGTCTCCCTTTTCAAGGATCAAATTCCTTTCGTTTGATAAACTTACTAAATAAGGTCTTTGCACTCTGCTGACATTGCCGCACCCTAGACACAAAAGATGTTCTTAACTGACGCTGGTGTGCATTTAACTTCAAGGACTAAAAAAATGTTTTGCTTACCATTATGTAAAGGGAGGTACTGTGGTGGGATATAAAAAAAAGGGGGGGGGGGGGTTTATGCAGTGAACCTTGTTATTCACCTGTCAGCTTGAATAAATACATACCTGGGCATGTGATGCAGAGTTTCAAGACTAAAATAACAGTTCTGAGAGCTGACTCATGACAATGTTTGATGGTTCTCTCACCTTTGTGCTATTGCAAAACTGATTTATTTATTCATTTGTCTCATGGGTATACCCTGTGTTTTAGACTATAGATTTTTCAAATTAGAATAATTCAGTGGAATAATGTTTTTTAAAAATAGTGTCTAAAATCTCAACCCTGTCTCACCAAGTAGCATATGAATGAATGAATTTCCTTAAGTCATTTTGTGTGTCATTGCAACATACAGCCTTTACATTTCACTTTAATTTCACACCACACACCATAACATTTCTCTACTCACTAACCTCTAACCCTCTCCCTAAACCCAACTATAACCAAACCTGTGTTAAATGACGCACAAAGAAAAACTTAAAATGCATAGACATGACACGTGAAATGTTATAATAGTATACAATAACTATACTGCATTATAAAACCAATTTGGCACTGTTAACACTTACCTTGTAGGAGTGTTCCACAAGTCACAAGACCAATATGTTCAAACAAGGGGTATGTAATTTTCCTACATTTGTGTGAACTGCTGAGATTAACAACCACCTTTAGCATTCAACAGTTCCCTTCAACTGTTACAGTATCCTTTAGTGTCTTCTTTCTTTAGCATCTTTCAGTAAATTGTTTTACAGTGGCAACTTTCACTCTCACTGGTCTCGCTAACATTTCCAGCCACAGCTACTTTCACCAGAAAAGCTCTGATAAACGATTACATGCTCAGCACCAAACTGGAGAAATCATCAAGGTTAGTGTGATATATTGGATAGTGGTGATGTGAAGATGATGAAGAGATCTCCACTGACACTGTCTTGCTTGTATATAGAAGTTTATTACAAAGAAGTTCAGCATCAAAACAAGCACTGCAGTAGCCTGTGAGAGGATCTGAGCCAATATGGATCTCTCTCCCTAACAGCTCTAAACATCAGTATATATAGGTTCGTTGTCTTCATAACCTATAGCAAGACATCTGGACTTCACACAATGACCTCTTGTTCCAAGAAACAGAGAAGAGGAAAGCCCCTCTCCTTAATACTTACATACTTATGTTTATGGCTGTTAACTTAAGCATGACCCCAACAAATAGGAAACATGTGAAACTTCGGACTTGACTAGTAAATAAAAACCATATATGGACCTTCAGATACTACATTAGCAACTAGCTGGTGAATACAGTGAAGCATTTAGAAGCTAAAGAGCCAGATATTTCCCTAAGTAGTCCAAAACAGAGCTTAAAGTAGTATGAATATTGGGCATACCAGAGACAGAAGTCCAAATGAATGCTATCAATCCATCCATTATCTATACTGCTTATACGCAAGGGTTGCCAGAGCCTATCCCAGCTGACATTGGATGAGAGGTGGGTTACACCCTGGACAGATCGCTGGTCCATTGCAGGGCCAACACATGTAGACAAACAATGACATTCACACCTACGGGCAATTTAGAGTCACCAATTAACCTAACCTGCATGTCTCTGGACTGTGGGAGGAAGCCGGAGTACCCAACTCAGGGAGAACACAGAAAAGCCCCAGACAAACCAGGGCTCAAACCCGGAACCTTCTTGCTGTGAGGTAACAGTGCTAACAACAGCACCAATGTGCCGCACCCAAATGAATGCTAATTCAAGTCAAGTCAATTTATTTTAAAGTGCCAAATCACAACAAAAGTTATCTCAAGGCACTCTTTATATAGAGCAGGATTAGACAATACTCTTTATAATATTATATAGTATTATATTGAGAGCCAACAATTCCCACCATGAGCAAGCACCAGATGACAGTGGCAAGGAAAAACTTCCTTTTAAAAAATACAAAAATATACACATATAATACATATATACAGTAAATATGAATTTGAGTTGCAACCTAATAAGAATTCTAAATTGTAACTATTGAACAGTGGAACTAAGAGCAGTTGTCTAGTAGTCTTGCCATCTTAGTGAAAAGGAAAGGGAGTTTTGTGCACCTGGTGCACCAGGTGCCAAGTATTCCACTAGCATTGCAGTACAATACAACACAAGAGATAATGAGAGTACATTGACATAATGGAGACCAATGTTTGAATGCCAAAAAACCACTACTTTAACAGATAGATGAAGCTAGCAATTCCATGTCTAAAAGTAGCGCAAGAGAAGTGCTTAGATATAAATTCCTTCTTTCTCCCAGTGGAGGTCATACAGTATGTTTAGAGACAGAAATGGATGGCAGCAGTATATCACATTGAAATTCCATTAATATAAAGGACTGATCTGCTTTGTCAAGGAGGCCATGTCATGGTGTGATAAACAAGTACAAAGACTTCATAAATACCCTGGGAGAAAGGCACTGGGCCTGGGACACATGCCCAGGATCCACTTAGAGAAACAGAAAAATTTATGGCCCAGAAAGGTCCAGGGAGTGTGTGAGAGAGGACAAGAGGGAAGAAAGTTTATTTTTCTTTTCTTTAAAGCAAAATGAAATATATAGACCTCTTTGATATAATACTGTATGGTATGAGATGATGATGATTAGTGATGATGATTATCTCCTATCTTAAACACATAATGAGTCTTACAAAAATAATCATTTTCTATTACACTCTTTTGTCACTTTTGAACAAGTCAGACTAATGACTGACACTGATTCAAATTAGTGTTAGAATGTTGCTGAAAAAAACTACAGCAGTGTGAGTGACATTACATCTCTGTCAAGGCTGAAATTATAAATTGTATTTTACAAGTGAAAGTTTATTCCTGACTTTGGAAACAGCTGTTTCTATGAAACATACTAATAAGAATAATGAATGTGTAATTTGTCCTGTCTTAACAGGTGCAACAAATTAAGGGAGTGGTGGGTCCCTTGCCCATAACTGAGTAGAGGTCTAACTATGATGAAAACCATGTAGTGAAAAAGTTTGCAAGCTGTGTGTGTATACTTAATCTGGCCGGTCAGTAGTTACATATACCTCACCGTCTAGATCAAGTACAAACAAGTAATCAGTTACAGTTTATTTGAAGTGGTTTTAACATTAGAGAGATGAGGACACATCATAATGAGATGAGAATACACAATGACCGTGAGAGATGGGAGTGTGACTTGTGTCTTGCTGGGAGTGGGTGGTGGTGATGGTCATTTACTAAGAGCTTCAGCCATAATTGCATTTACAATACAAGAGGTTAGAGCACGTCCATTGAGCAGCACTGCTATGGCAGTGGCTTAGGGCAGTCTGGGCGCTACAGAAATGTCCCTGTTGGCGAGACAAGCTGACTGGGCAGGAGCTAAGTGGTTAGCATGCTAACTTCAGTAAAAGAAAAGAAGTGTTAGAACTAGAAGCAAAACATTGCCGTTGCTTTCCACCACTGGAGACAGCTATTAGTGGGTAAAGGAATGAAGCTTGATGCTGAACTTGCAATGCATCTTCTAGACTGGTTATTAAACAGCTGTTAATGCTAACATTGGCTATGTAGCGATAACAAAACTTACAAATAGCTCCCTTAAAGCCTTCAGTTTCGATATGAGCTTTCTGGTCTCACCATAGGTATACAGAGCTATTGTATATAGTTAAGATTAAATATTAAATAAATAAAAGCAATGCAGTTTTAATTCAGAAATCTCATTGAGTGAGAACACTTAAATTGCTGATCCCTGAAAAGAAAGTTATTGTACTGCTTTTTATTTATGCCTTTAAAATTGTTTATGTGTTTCATAGGTACTGATAATGTTTTGGATATGGCTTAGATTAATGGGTGCTTGTAGTTAGGCATGCAGGAAAAAAACATACATGGTGTTGTAGGATCAAAATCCTACAACCTGCAATACTTTCCATCCTGCTAACACACGCTTCATGTGCTAGTTATGTTTCCTATCCTAAATCAAATGAAACCCCACTGCTCTTGTACACAGGCTTCAGCACCCAGCAATAAATTAACTGCTTGGCCATGTTGAGGCTGCTTCATGAAGCATTTCATTTTCTCATGACTTTGTCCTCTTGGTCCTTTTTTTCTTTCTTGCACAAATCAGCACAGTATGAGGGGAGGGGCAAAGAGAAAATGGGGAAAAAGAGTGACAGCAATAAAAGACTTTTAGAGTGTAAATGGGTTTCACATTTACATTTTCAAACCGAGTCATAGCTCATTAGACAAATGATATCAAGTGTTCTTTTTTTCTTGGAGGTGAAACAGAGTGGTAAAGTAACACTGAGGTGTCTCCTGGCCAAATAGATGTGTGGGTTGGAAGACTTTTCCAGGAATCAGATATTCTGATTCAGTGTGGGAATGCTGAATACCTTTTATTGCTCTTCTAGAAAAATAATTTAGCAGTTTAATAGCTTTTGATGCTTTTGGTGTTCTTTTCCCTGTTTTTCTCTCACTTTCCCCTTGTCCACAAATCCTTTTGTAACTCTGACTTCACCTTTCATGGAATGTCACAGCCTCCACCCCTCCTTCTGTCACTGTTCTCTCTCTCTCTTTGCTTAATACTAGGAGGGATTCCCACACCTGACTTCTGTGGCTTCATTTTGAGCCACTTTAGTACCGCTTGCGCTCCTTCAGCTCACCCAGCATACTATCTCTTTTACTCCAAGTGATAGAGAACTGGAGAGCTTCACCAATAGTTTCAGAACGCCTATTATATAGTACTAGGAATAATAAGTCTGATAGAAGCTCAGATGGATGAATTTCAGAGAAAACACTCCAACCTTCAATTGCAGGTCAAACCCACCATATGCATGTCTTACAAAGTCTAATTGCTCACTGATCAACCCCACAACGGCCCGACATTAGTCAGCACTCCAGTTTGATCAGCATCCGCCAGGATGCGCTGAACAAACCAGATCATAAAGGCCCCACCTGCAGGCTCAGGACCCAGGTCGCTGCCAATGTATCTAAGTGCCAGACACCACGCGGGATACCTAAGTCTTGTCATCCGTACCCTGGCCGTCAGAAGGACACAATAGCCGATGAAGTGGTTTTAATACTTCGCCGTTGATCTGGCAGATAAAATATGCTATAATTCCGGCCAGATCAGATACACAGGACTGGGAAAAGCGGAGTTACATTTTATGGTGGTCGGGAAAAAAGAGGGTAGCAGTGGGGAGGCTGTGAGTGTTTTAAAACTTTCATGGAGAAAGAGTTCAATGGGTTGCTTGGTGCATGGTACCTCAGGCGGATCCACAGTTTTTCAGAAATGGCTGATGCCTTGGCTCCTTTTTTTTTTTTTTGTGTATGGCTCTAGAGCATATTGCCAACAAGATATGTAAAAACAGTGATCAGGCCATCACGACATACATGTGGTGCCTAGCAATCAGAACAAATGTGGCATTTTGCATTCAGTCTGAGGCCGCAATTTATAGCGTAAGGATAAAAGTCCACTAATTTCCTCAGGCCATAGGACATATTTTAGTATATTTCACCATGATTTGTACTTGGTATTGGCTCGATGACTGTTTTGAACAACTCCAAATGTAGTGATAAAATCCACACCATTACAGTATTATAACGAGTTGTTCATTAGATTTGGCATATCAGTGTTGGCAATATATTTGTGGAAGTCTAAGCACAAGGAGTTCGGGCGTCAGCCACCACAAATTGTGATCTACTGGGAAAACATGGGTGCCAACATTGAACTCTTTCTCCATAGAAGTTTCAAAACACTCCACAGCCTCTCACTGTTACCCACTTCTTTTCCCTGCTCCTGCTTAAAGTACGCCATCTTTCTTCTCCAGTC
>BRZM01000011.1:1312454-1688940 GCA_033238685.1 Lates japonicus
GCTACAGAAATGTCCCTGTTGGCGAGACAAGCTGACTGGGCAGGAGGAGCTAAGTGGTTAGCATGCTAACTTCAGTAAAAGAAAGAAAGTGTTAGAACACAAAGCAAAACATTGCCGTTGCTTTCCTGCTGGAGACAGCTATTAGTGGGTAAGGAATGAAGCTTGATGCTGAACACATGCATCTTCTGAACTAGTTATTAAACAGCTGTTAATGCTAACATTGGCTATGCTTGATAACAAAACTTACAAATAGCTCATAAAGCCTTCGGTTTCGATAGCAAGGCTTTCTGTGGTCTCACCCTTAGGTATACAGAGCTATTGTATATAGATTGAATTAAATATTATTAAATAAATAAAAGCAATGCAGTTTTAATTCCAAATCTCATGGTGAGAACATGATGCTGATCCCTGAAAAGTTATTGTACTGCTTTTTGTTTATGCCTTTAAAGTGTTTATGTGTTTCATAGGTACTGACAAATGTTTTGGATAGCTTGAATTAATGGGTGCTTGTAGTTAGGCATGCAGAAAAAAACATACATGGTGTTGTAGGATCAAAATCCTACAACCTGCAATACTTTCCATCCTGCTAACACACGCTTCATGTACTAGTTATGTTTCCTATCCTAAATCAAATGAAACCCACTGCTCTTACAGGCTTCAACGCAACAATAAATTAACTGCTTGGCCATGTTGGGGCTGCTTCATGAAGCATTCATTTTCTCATGACTTTGTCCTCTTGGTCCTTTTTCTTTCTTGCACAAATCAAGCACAGTATGAGGGAGGGGCAAAATGGGGAAAAAGAGTGACAGCAATAAAGACTTTTAGGTGTAAATGGGTTTCACATTTACATTTCAAACCAGTCATAGCTCATTAGACAAATGATATCAAGTGTTTTTTTTTCTTGAAATTATGAAACAGAGTGGTAGTAACACTGAGGTGTCTCCTGGCCAAATAGATGTGTAGGTTGGAAGACTTTTTCCAGGAATCAGATACTCTGATTCAGTGTTAGGGTCTGAATACCTTTTATTGCTCTTCTAGAAAATAATTTAGCAGTTTAATAGCTTTTGATGCTTTTGGTGTTCTTTTCCCTGTTTTTCTCTCACTTTCCCCTTGTCCACAAATCCTTTTGTAACTCTGACTTCACCTTTCATGGAATGTCACAGCCTCCACCCCTCCTTCTGTCACTGTTCTCTCTCTCTTTGCTTAATACTGGGAGGGATTCCCACACCTGACTTCACATGGCTTCATTTTAGGCACTTTAGTACACGCTTCCCTTAGCCGCTCATTGGCCTAAGCTCTTGGCATACTGTCTCTTTGCCTGTCCAGAAATGATAGAGAGAACTGGAAGAGCTTCACCAATAGTTTAGAACATATTATATAGTACTAGGGAATAATACGTCTGATAGAGAGCTCAGATATGGATAATTTCAGAAGAAAAACACTCAACCTAAATTACTGGTCAAACCACCATCTAATAATATTACAAGTCTAATTATACACTGATCAGCCACATCATTAAAACATTGATCTGGCCTCCCAGTTTGATCCAGCATCTGTGAGATGCGCTGGAACAAACCAGATCCATGAAGGCCCCACCCTGCAAGGCTCAGGACCCAAAGGTCCCGCTGCCAATGTCTCGGTGCCAGACACCACCGGGATACCCCTAGTGGTCTTGTGTCCATGCCCTGACAGGTCAGAGAGGACACAATATTAGGTGGGTGGTTTTAATGTTGTGGTTGATCTGTGTAGTTTCTTGGTATAACATAATTCCATAAACTTAAGATCAGATACACAGGACTGGGAGAAGAAAAGACGAGTGCATTTGTAATAGGAGTAGGAAAAAAAAAGAAGGGTAACAGTGAGAGGGCTGTGAGAGTGTTTTGAAACTTTCATGGAGAAAGAGTTCAATGAGTTGGCAATTTGCATGTTTTTCCTCAGGCAGATCACAATTTTCAGGGAAATGGCTGATGCCTTCCAACTCCTTTTTTTTTTTTGTGCTTGTGACTCTACAAACATATTGCCAACAAAGATATCATGAAAAAACATTTTGATTGGGCCATCAAAACATCCCACATGTGGTGCTGTGTAATCAAACAAATGTGGCATTTTTGCATTCAGTCTGAGTGTAATTTATGAGCATGGGATAAAATCCACTAATTTCCCTCAGGCCTGTGGGACATGTTTGGTATATTTCTACGATTTGTGTGGCTCGATGACTGTTTGAGCAACTCCAGCTCTGCTTGAGTGATAATCCACACCGTGCAATGTGCTGTGAGTTGTTACAAGCCCCAAATTTTAATTGCATATCAGTGTTTTGACAGTTAACGCTTAACCTGACCTGTTTTGTGGCCAGTTAAGCTAACAAGCATGAGTCCCGAACCAGCTGCAGGAGTGGAAAGGCCAGTTTGGTGTCTGTGGTGAACATAAGACACTGCATTAGAGATGCAAACAGCTGACATGACACACTATTGACAGAGATTCACCTTCTGTGTTTTATGCAGTTAGGGATAATATATATGGCCTGGCCAGTCCGAGGCTAAGTGTTCTTATTCCTAATTGCTCTTCATGATCCTTGGTACCATTTTAATATACCCTGTGGACTAGTAGCACAGCTATGGAGCAGTGTTTTTATCAGTGGGACCCTGTTTTGCTCATACCACGGTCAGCATCCACATTCATGCAATGAGATAAACCTTCACTGGTTAACTAGAGTTTCATACTATTCCACTGCACAATTCATGTGCCAAGAAAAAAAAAAAAAAAAAACAGTGCACCAGCAAAGGCAGAACAGGGGACATGAAAGGAATGCTAGCTGATATTAACATGGATGTAAATAGGCCTAATGTAGGATTTTAAATTGTATTCATAAGCAAAAGGCAAGGTATCACACCCAACTTCTCAGTTTTAGATTTCTAAGAACTTAGAAATAAGCATCTTTCTAGACAAACACCTTACATCACACCTCTCTCCATGAGCAGCTCTCTTTTATTTGTACTGGGGAAAGCCCCATCAAGTTCATGCAGCAGAGCCTGCAGCCATCTGCCTATGATTACAGCTTGGGAACAACACTACAACAATGGCCACTTGGGCATGGCAAAAAGCAGGGGAGATCCCAGCAATGATCACACACAACAATTACTGGGGAACCAAATCCCCCAAGTCAGCTGTTTGTAGGACTGAAACCCAGAGATTTGGCAAGCCAATGGGTGTGAGGCATCCAACATGCAACTGGGGCCAACCAGCACACTCGCGATCAGATCAGTGCCATGTGTTGTGTCATGCTGGGCCCTAATCAAAGCCACATATGAATGCAATATATTGTATACATACTGTATACTGTATAGTTGCGTGGCAAAAGGGATGACAAACTTTGCATGATCCCCTGTCATTTTTCCACTATTGAAGAACTTTCCCAAAATTCATGAAGTTTAGAAAAGCCCATTACCACAATTGCAATAAAGCTCTGATGTCAATTCCAGTTGGTCAGGTGGTCTGTCTTGACAAATATTCGTATATAATTCATAATATAAATGGATTGTGGTTAAAAACTGTATAGACATCGATAAAAGACAACTGGGTAGCCTAACTTGTTCAAAGATGGCACCTCATTCATTCATATGAATACGAGGTAACGAGACTAATGCTAATGATTATTGAACATAAACATTTTCCAATGTCTTTCTCCTTCAACATACTCTCCTTCTGCATCAATACACCGCTGCATTCAGGTCTTCCACTGATCAAAGTAGTGCAGTAGGTCTTCTTCGGACAGTTGTCTCAGAACCTCTTCTTTTCTTAACTTCTGACACAGACTCAAAATGTGTTCCTTTGAGCACAGATTTGATCTTAGGAAAAAGGAAAAAGTCACACGGTGCCAGATTAGGTGAATAGGGAGGGTGATCAAGCACTGATCAAGCATTTGTTTTAGAGCCAGAAATTGCTTTTCCTTCTGATCAAGAGTCAGACTGTCTCATTATCAATGGAGACCACTTCTGCTATCATTCTTATGCTGAGTCGTTGATTTCAAACAATTTGTTCAATTTGTTGAATGTTTTCAGAAGTTTTTGATGTGCATGGGCGCCCAGAACGATGATCGTCTTGGACATCCTCTCTGCCTTCACAAAATTTCTGTGCCATTCAAACACACGTGCACATGACATGCAGTGTTCCCCATACAATGTACAAAAAGATTTGGCTGCTGTTTTGTTCAATTTCACCAAAAATTTCAAGTTAATGCATCGCTCAGCATTTAAGTTAAACATTTTCCGAAGCCTTAGCAAAAACACGTGCACTTCAATCAGTAGCTAGCAGTGAACTAAAGACGTCACTTATTGGAACCTTACAGCAGTTGTGCATGAATACCCAACCTTTGATATACAGTATAACACTCAGTGTGACTGTGAACCATGTGGTTTTATCCCTTATCTGGTTTAATCTACACAGACTTCCTTATGCACTTTTAGGGCCCCTAGAGCAGACATGCTCTGTAGAGTCATTCTGCATGCATCTTCTGGACCAAGCCACAACCATCAAAGCTGAAAAATGAAGTCAACACGGAACTGCCAAAAACTTCAAATCCTTGTTTGGCCACTTGAGCGAGTCAATCCTGATAGACTCCCATTTTAAAATGCCCAACTTTAGAGCAGAAATAAACATGTTTACACCTTGGGACAAAAGTCAGCTGTTTGTAGGACTGAAACCCAGTCGCGACACCTTAAAGAGGGTGAATTTTTAAATAACACACCCATTTAAATTGTGTAAAGTTATGCATAATTGAAGGCGTGGCTGCTTTGAGTGATAGATGGGTGCCATCACAGTTGGCTAGCCGTTAGCCACTAGCTGTCTGCTACGTGTCACCTCAGCAAATTTTAGTTATTGAACGTGACCTCTCAGCTGTGTTTCTGGTGTTGCTGGTGCATTTTTAATGCAAATAATAGACAAATAATATGGTAATAAAAAATAACAAAAATGACTCCCAATTTCAGTTGGGGTTGGCCCCAGCCCCCACAACCCTCAAAGGATAAGCAGTATAGCTAATGGATGAACTGCAAACTGTAAATTCATACTCCACTTGTTTTTATAGTACAGTGTTAAATTTAAAACCACACTCAAATATAATGATTGATATCTACAGAGCCTGAACTTATGAATAATTACTCTGCAATAATGTCATATTTTTATGTTTCTAAAGGACACCACTATGCTCAATATTTTCTCTTTTAAAATTATGACACTAGGTTCATATCAATTCAAGTATACTTAAGTCATGCAAAACATCTTGTAAATTTCTAACCTTTCAATACTGATGTTTTCATAATGCAAGATTTGACTTTAAATTGTTGAACCAGTTCTAAAATGGATCGGACTAAATATACTAAATAATAGAGTAAAGCCCATTCTTTAAAGGCTGTCATTCATCAGTTTCCTATGATAACTGGAGATATAGTGATGATCTCAACCGTTAACAAAATATAATAGTAAATAGTTATAAATGAAAATATTAAGATAGTATTTATGTGCTAACATGTACCAAATGTTGCATAGATCTTAGCAGAAAGTAAAAAAATGAAAAGCTATAAGTTATATGATTGTTTTGTTTGGACATTTACAACAAATATTCAAAGTGAACATGTACCTCTAATCTTTCAGCAGCTTGTCAACATTAGTAGTGAATTCACAAGCTCATCAACATCAAGCTAGGTTATCTCATTCATTTGCAAAATGGAAAGGTAAGGCTGCCCTGCGATAGACTGATGATCTGTCCAGGGTATAACCCGCTTCTCACCCAATGTCAGCTGGGATTGACTCCAACCCACCCGTGACCCTTATGGATGAGCAGTATAGATAATGGATGAATGGATGGATGTATGGAAGGAATGAAAGGTAAAGCTTGTTAGTTGTAACAATGTAAAAAGTATAGCAACTGAATATTGCACTTACATAGGTTAGATAGTGAGAGACAAGGCTGGGCATCCCATGTTGCTGTGCATCTGCTTATACATTTGTTATGAGGCCCATCACATATTGGGACTGTTTTTCTACACTTCAACAAAATGTTAACTTTGAGACCAAACATATGCCTCTAGATTTAATAGCACTCCTCTTTTGATAGGGCTTTCTATTGAGCAGTATGTCTGCCTGAATACAGAATACAGTTGCCTGTATATTTTAATTTAACCAAACATGACTGTGCAAACTGTAAACTAGAATGGTACAGCTGTGCACTCTGCCCAAACACAGACACAAAAAAGTTTCCATTTTAATTAAGATCAACTTAACGGCAGCTGAAAATCTTGCTTTTGCTGATCTCCAGTGCTTAAAGTTCTCACCTTGTGGCAGTGATATAAAGGTATACTCAACAGTATGTCAGCATACTATGATAGATATGATCAGTATTGAGTGTGGTCAGTGGAGCAACTTCAAAACTTCAAAACTTTGAACGAGAAAAGGAAATGAAACACTGCTGTTCAGTCTGGTGTATTGTTTTCATGGTTGTGAGGGTGTAAGTTTTATGGTAAGTGCAAATGAATATTTAAGTAAAGCCAGAGGGAATTCTTGTTGGATTCTTTTCATGTTTTAAATTATAAACCCTACATCACACAGCTGATGACAGCCTCTTTGAGATAACAGAGATTTCAGTTGAATTTTTAACAACACCATTTAATGGGAGTGCTGGAGACTGTGGAAGCCACCCTAGTAGAAGAGACCTCGAGGCAAAAAAAAACAAGGCGAAAATGCTGCTCACTACTCTCTTAGGTTTCAGAACAAAATGCAATTAATCTTCATTATTTTCATGGAGATGATACATTCACCTCTGCCAAATTGGGTTCACTTGTGAGGCTGAGGGGCATTTCAAGGACAGTATGTCAAGGTGCATGCATGTTTCAGCATCTGTGTGTTTGGTGTTAGGTTTGGAGCTGGCTGTGTGGGAATGTTTATGTTTGCGTGCACGTGTGTAATAAGCTGGTGTCACTTTCAGCATCGATGAACAGAAGCTACTCACTCAGTAACAGATAGCCTTGGATCATCGCTGGATACATTCCACTCAACCCATTAAAACCGACTTGTGTAAGAGTGGCTTGGCATACAACAATACTTATTTGAATGGGTAGACAGGATTAAATGCCCCAATGCTTTGGTATGTCTGTATACAGTCACACACACCAATATAGCCAAAGAGGGAGTGCCTCACACATTTTTGGAAGTACAGCTTTCTCGTACTTTAAATAAATGTGCACACATCATGTTGTCATGGGAAAAGACAGAAATCCTACCAGCCAAATGTTTAACATCCTACAGGTACTGTATGTCAAGGCAAAATATGACTGAGGGAAAAGTGAACCATTTTTATGTATAAAAAATAAATAAATCAGAGATGCAGTACATATAAACCCAGCAATATATTTTAACTGCCAGAATGTAAACCGCCTCTTTGGTGCAATAGTTTACTCTGCAAAGGTCGTGCCAAGTAGGTCTAGTCTGGAATTTATTTAATGAGCACTGTAGGAGATATGAATTAGGCAATATTTTGACACCTGTTTCAATATGTCATTTCACCCTCAGTGGGAGAATTGAGTAATGAATGATCATCTTCAGATTATAATGTCAATATTTATGAGACTCCAACCACCCCAGTAATGACATGTACATCTGTGGCTAATTGTAGATGACCATATCATCACTTTAAAACATTAAAAATTGGTCCTTTCTTTGTCAAGAAATACTTCTAACACTATACTATATTCCAGAATTTTGCAGAATTTCTACTGGGCAACAGAATAATGGTGTGAATTAGCCTGAAAGCTTTCTAACATACAGGGTACAACACAATGTGTATCATGGTGTTGTATTCCAAACACTGTGAGCGTTAATAACTAAGAAGTTGTTTAAAATGTGCTGCCCCTTGAATTTGATTGTAAGTTACTTTGTTTTTTATGAAGCTCATCCTCTCATGTTGGACTGAGGGTAGACTGAATGCTGGTTAGCATGCTAACTTCAGTAGCAGAAAAATGGTGATAGAAATAGAAACAAAACCACGGTTTGGTAATTTTTTGGTATTGCTTTTCACCACTGGTGACAGCTTTTGGCGAGTAATGGAATGAAATTTGATGCTGAGAAACATTTCTTCTAGACTGGAAAGTAAACAGCTGTTCATTGTAACATTAGTTACCAGTTATTGTTTAATGCAGATACAGAATCCAGTGATCAAGATATAGTGTTTACTTATACGTATAGAGTATCATGTTTGATTGAGCACTACAGAATATGGGCCTGTGATCTGTCCTGCAATCTAAAATTTCTTTTGCTTTTTCTTCATGGTGATGGTTGTCTATAGGGATAGTTTTACATTGTTTGACATTTTCCTAATCCTTGTGAAATGCTCCACGTCAGAGAAGCTGTGGGCATGTACCTGAGCTGGACTCTCACTGACACACATCTTAGCAGTGCAGAACAAGAGTCCATTCTCTTTCACTGCAGACCATGAAGTAAATACATGAGCGGTGTAACAAAAACGCTTCAGATGATGAATTGCTGCAAGTTCATTGGTTAGACTCTGACTTCATGTCTGAGTAAGTGACATTTCCTAAGAGCTAAGCTTTTCAACTTGTCCTGGACTTTGCAATAGCCACCCACAAATACCACTTGAAACCTAAACCAACAGTTTCTATCAAACAATGAGTCCGGCTGACAAAGAACACACAAACTTCACACTACTGGTGTGTGCATGAATTAAAACATTCTGCTATTAATGGTTTCAAATCTTGTTGCATTGTAATTGTAAACCACCATAGTCAGATACTAGTTGAAGCCTGGAAGCTTTATGTGTAACTGCCAGTCTTGCCAGTCAAAATGTGAACTTAAGGTTTTTAGTCCTTCTGTTGAATATATCCCCTGCACTATTTAAAGGAATGAAAATATCAGAATTTGTAGTTGTTTTAAAGGAAACAGTATCACATGTGATTACTGAAAATCCATAAATTTTCACCTGCAATTACCATACTGTATACTAATGGTAACATAGAATAACTAAATTCCATTATCTTTTTATGAATTCATCAATGTATTTTTAAATGATGTATCAGTTAACTGTTTTATGTTGTTTTTGTAAAAAACTTTTTTAAATTTGCACTATTTATTGATGGATTAATATTTCATTTGTAAATTATTTTTATAATTCCTAACTTTATTGCATACTAAATATCATTAATATCACGAATAATTAATTTTAGATTAATAAGTTAGTTTGTAAACAAAATATTTCTGCCAATCTTTACTGTACAATTAGTTATAAATGAATTAAATGCTTTATTACTATTTCAGCAACACTTGTGGTCCATAGGCATGTAAACACTACTGAAGCATTTGGTCCGTTCAATCCATGCAGCCAACTCTGACCTCTGTTATGCCATTTATCATCAGAACTAGCTGTCTGTCTTCACTGACTGTCAGCAGAAATTTACTGGGCAAAAATGGGTTTTAAGTAGGCTTAACATAAAGAAATCAGCAGTAGATTTGAGGGATTTAAACAGCTGTCTTGTGCAAGAGGAAGAGAAAATAGCCTTTAGGCATAGAAAAAGGGTATTGCAGGTGTCATGGAGTGACACATGTTAGTAGCAGAGACATATAATCATTCTCCATTTATAGATTTGATACAAAGGAAACTTTTCAGAGACAGGGAGAACTGGCTTTACACAAAACCTGAGGAGAATGGAAATGTTGACTTGAAATGACCAGAGTGCATTATCTGTCGGACTTTGAATGTGATATGACTGTTGTGGTTCCTGAAAGCTGAAAGCACAGTGTTGTGTGCAGGTTTCTGATTCAACATGCAGATGGTAACATTTCTGTTAACAGCATTTTATCAATTCTGATTTGTGTTAAAGGTTAAGATTGCATGTGGTGTAATATGTGGTTGATACATATATCATTTGAATGAATGCCATTGTGTACCTCAGTATTGTTGTTGACCAGGTGCCTCTCTTACTGCCACACTCCACTCTATCAGGGTCATGTGTCGTGTCACAAAATACTTGAAATGTTTTCAGGAATTTTGGTTTGCTGTCTGAATGTGTGGTGGGCAGAACCTGTACCAACACTCTTAAATCCAAACATGAACTGCTTTTCCTCAAGACAGGTTTAAAAGAAGACATGGGGGGACATGGATGGATGGATGCAGGCTTTCTATTAAGCCATTTGGCTCTAGCAGCCGAATGTTAAAATGGTCAAAATAAGCAGGCAGTTAAATCTTACTGCTGTGCCTGTGGCCTTGGCTGCAAATCTCTGCAGGCTCTCACACAGAACAGTAGTGAAACTCAATCCGAACTCTTAGACAGCCCATTCTGCATATGTACTTTATTTGTGTGCATGTGTACATGTTCAGACAGCTCTAGTCCAAAGTGCCATAGTTCATGTCAGCAAAGTGGCTAGGTGTTTATGGCTGCAATGGAACACAGTGGCTCGTGTCTTCAGTGAGGAGAAAGATTGGATCATGCATGCATGTCTCATACAAATATAATCTATGCTGTGTACTTTTGTACTAACTCATTTGTAGTCTATCTTTATTTTTTATTTTCAGCTGTTGCATACATGACAAACAAAAAATAATTGTTTAGAACATTTTTTCAAGTGGTAGCTAAATTGCTTTAGATATTGCCAAGCACTGCAGCTTGTCACCATAGACACCTTCTTCTAGTCTAGTTATCATCCAGTAGACAGAAAAATATTTTACAAGTCTTCTGAGTGCAGTCTAACTCAAACTGACAGATATTCCCCTGCTTATAGACTATGACTTCATTGCAAAATGAATAATAAATGGATAAGAGGGAGACACAGTTCCAGACACACTAGTGCAGAAATGTGGTAGTGGTGAAGAGTGGGTTACGTTAACATTTGTTAAATATATTATGTTACTTTGGCTGTGGTTATATATATCATTCTCACATTGTACTGGTAATCGCAGTGAGTTTAGTGCATATCTTTTCTCTAAGAAAGCCAAGTGTAGTTTAATCACAGAGCTGAAAGGATTCACATGAAACAGGTGCTTTCACTGCTGAAAGCAACCTTGTGTCTTGAAGTTGGAAGCTGTTTTCAGTGAACAAGCTCTAAGAATGGTCTTAATAATGATAATAATAATACATTTTTATATAGCATTTTTCTAAACAGTCGCAAATTGCTATACATGCATAAAACAGAACAAAGCAACAAAAATCAAAAGGAAAGCAAGGCAAAGGTTAGGGTTTTAGCTGAGACAATGGGACGAATGTTTTGCCTGAAGATCTCAGGCAGCATGTTTCGTCATAAAGGGAGAATAGTTCTAAGATATAAGGAGGTGTTTAAAAGTATTTTTAAATCGATTCTAAAAGACACATATAGACAGTAGCCAGTGTAGGGAGGCTTAAATTGGTATAATATGGTCACATTTTTTGGGAGAGACATATACAGGGAGTTGCAGTAGTCAAGACGTGATGAGATAAATGCATGAACAACCCTCTCCAGATCAGTGGATGACACAAATTATTTGATTTTGATGATATCCCATAGCTGATTAAAACATGATTGGACAACCTTTTTGACATGGAGGTCCAGTTTAAAATCAGAGTCAAATACTACATCAAGATTTCTAGGAGAGGGCTTTAAGTTAGAAAACACTGGACCAAGGAGGTCATTATCAGTCTGAACCCTGACATGTGTGGGAAAGCTGTATTCCACCTTTTAATGTCTGCCAATGTATGCTAAGCAATTATGCAGGATTTGTAGACTGGTTTCATTGGGTTTCACTGGAAGATAGATTTACATCTCATCAGTCTAGAAATGGAACTGAATGTTGTGGTTTCACATGATGTCATTCAGAGGGATCGTGTAAAGGGAGAAAAGGATGGGGCCTAAAATTGAGGTCTGGGGGATGTTGGAGTTGAGGACGACACAGAATATTCTATACTAACTGAAAAGTGTCTGTCAGTTAGACAGGAGGTGTACCACTGAAGGGCAACACCAGAGATGCCTGCATGTTCCTCCAGGCGGCTGAAGAGGACAATGTGATCAATGGTGTCAGAGGTGAAGATCAGGTCCAGGAGGACCAGGATTCAGCAGTAACCTTAATCAGCAGCGAACAGGAGGTCATTGCTCACCCTCAGGAGGGCTGTGTCTGTGCTGTGAAGGGCACGGAAACATGACTGAAATTTATCAAAGTGGTTGCAATGTAGATGAGCTATCAGCTGTTGTAATACAACTTAAGAACTGAGAAGTCTAGGTTTGTTTTTTTTAAGATAGGTAGAAAAAGAGCTAGAGTTCAAGGAACTGTTCACAATGGACAAAATGTGAAGGCCAACAGTGGCCAACATCTCAACCTGTCAGGGGCATGTTGATGGGTGTGGTGGGTTTACAGATGTGGTTGTTAAGCCAGGGAGAGCTTTCACAAGTTGAGTGATGACGAAATTTAGTTCAAGTCACTGAGTCTTAAGTAGCCAAACAAATACCATTGAAATAATTTAGCTGATTGACAGTGGGGATATACGTAGCTGGTGCAGTCAAGTGTATAGTGATGGACTACTACAAGACACAGTTACCACAGTTACCAACTTGGTGGTGAATATAGTGAGTATAGAGTATTTAATTGCAAGTCAGATATATATTTCCCTCAGGAGCTGAAAATGTGATTTACATTTGTTGGGTGGACAGTAGCATGACTCCCAATAAATGGTACTGTTCTGTGTGTTTGCTGGATGTGTAAATAAGCAAGTGTTTGCCTGCTACAGATGAATTAATGCAGCTGTTTTGATGAAGGCAAGCGGTTTGTGTATGTATTTTACACTTTGGGAATCAATAATTTTCAGGCATTTTACAGGAAAAATTTGTATCGTAAAACCAAATAGTTTAACCAAATCACTTCTTTTGATACTGAATGCATACCAAACAACTCTCTAACCCTAACGTGCAGAATGAGGGGATCTGTGCAGATTAGCAGCCCTAACTGACAACCGAGAAAGGATTTAGAGATCCACAGCACACAGTTAAGAGTTAAAGCTTTTTTAAGGTGCAACATTCAGACACAATGCATGAATAACCCCTTGTTTTAGGTCAAAACAAGTTGCTGCAACTTATTATAAAGCTGTAGTGAAAGTGGTGTGCTCCAGACACTTTTCTACACTGTTCCCCACTAAAACAAACACATGCACTCAGCTTTATAGAACAGCTGGGTGATTATATATTTAATTGCAGTATATAAGGATTTACATACATTTATTAATAGTCTTAGAAAAAAACTATGTTGCATTTTAAGCAAAAGCATTTTCAAAATAATCTAGAAGTAGAATTCTCCCCTTATTCAGTGAAAAGTGCTATTACACATAAATGTCACGATCATCTTTCCTCAGCACGTTCCTTGGGTTCAAGTCACACAATCCTGGTTTTGTGCGGCACAACAAGGAGGTTCTGGAAAGGAGAACCAAAGAAGGTATGTGTGAAGAGAAGAATGGCACTATTGTCTGTGGCTGGTTGCAGAGTGCAGAATCTTGTTAACCTTTGGAATCTGGCATAGTATCAGGCTGGCAAGAACACAAGGGTTGGCACCTGCCTTTGATATGCCTGGACAAGGAGGAACGTGGACAACCTTGTGTCTCATGTACTTGTCTACAGAACACACACACATGCGCACACACACACACACACACACACACACACACACACATCACTGCTAGGTAAGCTTGCAAACTTAGATTTATCTTCCCAAGGCAATGTAACATTGTTCTTTCACTGCAGAGAATGAAGAAATGTTTGTAAAATCTAAGCTGGCAGCATTTTAAAATTTCCAATATTTAAAACAGATGAAACCTACCACTTCATTAAAACAAGTACTTCATCAGCACTTATTATGTCAATGTTAATGTCAGTCACCAGCCAGTGTGTACATCTCTACATTATTTAAAATATTGAGTACATGCAGAACCATTTTTAGTCTCACTCCATCACCAAAGTTTTGTCTGTCTATATCCCTTGATATATATTTTCTAGTCTGGAGTAGGATTTCATGGTCTACTGAGTTAAAAGCAGTGCTAGAGCCCCAGGGGGACTGTTTTGTCTGTCAGCCACAAGTGTTGAGGCTCGCTCATTTTATCATTGACTGACCTGAGATGACCCTCCACTGTTACAATTACCAAACTAAAAATGGGACCGATTCTCTACACCACGGTTGCTTCCTTGTACTCTTACTTTTGTTGCTTTTGCCTTGATATTGTGCCAGTTCCCCTCATAAAACTTCCTTTGGTTCATTGCCAGACTCCCTCAAAGTGCCCTCAAATGGCTCCTGGCAGAGTGCAGCACTGGCTCATCCCAGAACTGCAGGTGTTCCTACTGGTCCTCACCCCCTTCTGCCCCTAAATGGGCACTTGCCAGAGGATTCACACACCCAGGGGGCCTGCATCAGAATGGTTGCACTTGGGCCAGGAATTGGACCCTAGGAGGGGGTGCTTTATTTTGAGGCCAAAGGCACAGCACTGCAGCATTGTGGCCATCATCTGGTAACAATGACACAGCATCAGTAGACACAGCTGCAACTACATGCCCACAATGACACAGCATGGCACTCCTGAGAGGACATGATGTTATTCTGAAGCTGATGTTGTTCAAAGGCATTTCCTGCTATTTGTTGATTAAAGAAAGGAAATTAAATTGTATTAGGGTGAAAATGTAGTGCATGTAAAGCCAAAGTGTCAAATGAACTATACTTAATCTGTGCATTATACTATATGTGTGAAATTATTGTCCAATAGTGTTGTAAGTTTATCAGTCCCCTAGGCTAGACAAAGCGGTTAGCTTAGTGACCGTCCAACTTAATTAGTAGCTAATGTCAGTATTCCAAAATCTCAACAAATCTTTGCTCTATCAACTCTAATAAATGACCCTTACAAATCTAAGTTATATGGTGGAGTACAAAAACAAATTTGATTTTGATTTTTTGTTTTTAAATTTTAACAAGCAAACAAATGTGAATTTACACACACACACACACACACATATATATATATATATATATATATATATATATAAAAGACTAAATGGCAACTGAGTATATTGTACATATTACTAGATATATTTTTATTTTGTTGTCAAAAAAAAGAAAGAAAGAAAGAAAAGAAAAGGAAAGAAAAAAAAAACATCCAGTCAGCCAGTCTTTTGGCAGTGGTGCTCCTGGGTCTCTCACTACTGGCTTATTAGTCAGCACAGACGCATAGACACAAACTGGGACAACTGGTAAGTGAAGTGACTGATCACACATTTATACAGGCTCTACGGCTGGCTCTAAGCCTTATGATATCAATATTGGTATGCTCTCAGTCTAAGAATCATAGACAAAATGGGACTTGTACTGTATCAGACATTTGGATTCTCCAACAGCCTGAAACTGTCAAAGCCAACAAAAACAATGGAGCATCTCACTGTCAGTGCTGTCACTGAGAGATGCCTGACATGCTGTGTGAAATCAGTCATGCTGAATGACAATTCCTAATACTGACACTAATTAGAAAATTGATCCTCCTGAACACACTAATGTTTTGCTTACAAATCTTTGGATGAAGCTTTAAGTAAAAACATCCAGTATCTTTCAAAATAATTCATAGATTTTTTGATTGCCTTAAAATTTAGTAGGGCTGTAGTCTACTGGCTGATTGGTTGGCCAATATGATCTTGTCTGACCAATCATTAGTGTTACTTTCATAACAAGAAAAGAACTACATCAGTGGCTTTCTAGGGTTATTCCATTATTTTTGGCAGGAGGAGGCACAGACTACTTGGGAAAACTGGGGGGTTCTGGTTGAAAAACACCACCATTTTTTTAAAAGTTTGAACTCACTGAACCTAATGGAGACTGCTCAGTTTAACTTATCAAACATTTAATGAATGCTTACTGAATGTTTACACAGAGTTGGCTCCAAACAAATTGACACTATGTCAAAGAATTTGTTGTTGTGACTGCATTTCAAGTGGATGACCAAAAAGTTGAAAACAACAGGTCACAGACAACATGGCATATCATCTAAAAACAGTAAGCTTGTCTCCATTAGGATGCTCTGTCAACATTCAAGTTTAATGTTTGAGGCACTGAGTGTGAACATGGCATAACTTGGCATATTTCAGTATGCTGCAAATACTGTGCACTCACTGTGGTCAGTTTAGTTAATCTAAAAATAACATGATAATACTTCATCCAGTCCCTTATTGCTGCCCAGGAGTGACTTCTGCCAGGTATATGGGTGAGGCTTCCCCTGAGTCATCAGACTCTGCATCCTCCACAGAGCACATCTTGGTCAGCTTTAGGAGTTCCTCAAAGTGATTTTTCCACCGCTTGCCAAAATCCACAGTCCAGGTCAACAGTTCCCTTCCCTGGCTGAACACAGCCTGACCAAAGCCCTGCTTTCTCCTCTTGAGTCAGTTACCAGAACTTCCTTGAGGCTTTCTCTTTGAACTCCTCCCACACCCGAGTTTTTGCTTCTGCGACTGCCGAACCCTTCTGACCATTTAAACATCATACTGTGACTTTTTTTCTCTGTAAATACCTATTTTAAAGACTATGGTCTAGACCTGCTCTATATGAAAAGTGCCTTGAGATGACTTTTGTTGTGATATGGCGCTATATAAATAAAACTGAATTTAATTTAATTATCATTTTAGACAGACCGGTCAAAAATAAAAACTTTGTAAACAAAAAATATTACATGCAGTAACTAAGTTAGTTTGCCAAAACGTTGCCCTTTGGGTAAGCAGCCTGGCCTTTTGGTAGCTCTCATGACTAATTAGAGTTCTGTGTGCATGTGTCTACTGTGTGTGAAAACACGTGTATAATACATGTGTGAATATTGCAAATTGAATGACTTGACTTCCAAGACTTGCACAGGATGCCAAGTGCCAAGTTGGCGAAGACCTTGTTCTGCAACAGTTGATGTGCCATCTTGACATAAAATGGAGCGCCCTCATCAGCCTCACACAACCTCAGTGATGTGCTGACTGGCAAGAATGCATGTTGGACCCTAGTGTGTCATTGATCATCATTTCTCTGGTTTTCATCTAGTTTTCTCTTCCCAGTTTCTCCCACACAGAGCAATACACAACACACTAAATGGAATGCACTGATGGATGAGTATTTGTTACAGTTTGACAGCATTAAAGCCATGCATAACATGAACTTCAAAGAGGAAAATTCAGTTTTTCTGGAATGGCTTTAATAGACAGATGATTGATTATATATTCAGCATAGTCAGCATTTTTTCATTCACATTATATAAGATCATCATGGAGATGAGTCAGGATAGAGTTCCCATGACTCAATATTCCCTGACAAAACTGCTTGTGTATGCTGAAGAAATTACATTAGTATAGCTGGGGCCTCCGGTGTGCTCTGTTCTGTTCAAGCTAATCAAATACATTGAATAAATACACAGCACTGTATTATTCTATGGTAAGGGATTGATTTTTCATATTTTTCATGATTTTGCATATGTATGATGTTGATGCAAAAAACTGTGAAGTTTTCTATCTGATATAAAATTGCTGACAAACATACAATTGCTGACAAACTAAATTTCTGCTAAATGAATAAAAGAATATTATTTAGTTTTATTGGTAAATATTGAAAATAGTTATTTAAATATGTTGCATTAATAATGATTAATGTATAAATGTTGCAGTTGCAGTATGCAAACCTTGAGAATCTGCTGTGTGAAGATGACAAGTTAGACCTATTGGCTTTAATGCTGAGAAGAGATCAGAGAACCCTATGAGGAAAATCCTTGTTTTTCTTTATTGGTATGTCATCTATTCACACTATAAGTTCAAGTGGAGATCTAGACCATAGATGATCATTGATGGTCCACAGAATGGCCTCAGCTGCTTCCATGATAGTGATGCAAACCAGTGCTCTCTTACTGTTACAAACCTGACCTCACAGAAACACATATTTCAAGTTCTCTTGGAAGGAAATAAGAGGTTTTTGCTCGTTTAAATGTGTTATTATCTGATTTCATTCTCTTGGTCTCAGACAAAGACACACAGACACAGCGGATGTGAGGAACCTTAATCCCTGATTTTATTAAAATATCCCCCCAATGCTAGTGATGAAATGGTGACTCAGTGTTACTACAAAGCATCACAAGCTTCCTGAAGGCTGAGACCAAGTTTATCCTGTCTGTGGAAGAGGGCTGCTGACTCACTCTACCAGTACAAATTCCCACAACCAGACAATAGCACATGTATTGTATATCCTCTCCAAACAGATGCATACAGTCTCCTAGTACAGCTGCTGACAGAACAAGTGTAGTTAGAGACTACAAAAAAGTTTTTCAAAATAAAGACCGAGATGCACTTATAATACGCACATGATGTCACTGTGTGCCAAGTGGTTACTCCTGTTGATTGTAGTGAATATGCCAAAATGATAAAGAGATGGTGTGCAGTTGATTGTGAGGTCCTCTGAATGAGACATATACTAAAATACTAAATAATCACAGATCCTACCACAGACAACCAGATTATGTATTTGAAGTTTATTTTGTTTTGTGGTATTGCTTTTTTCTTTTTGATTTTGATTAATCATTGTCAATGTGCTACAAGATTAAGGAGCTGCATCCCAAGGCTTTATGATGACACTACACAAATGTACAGAAAGAATAGGAAAAAAAGTAGAGAATATGTAATATAAAGTATTAAAATCCATTTTATACTTCCACTTTTGTGTATTTATTTAGTACAACGAATTAAAGAGGGATTTAAAAAACAAAAGAGTTCCTGTGGAGCTCTGAGTTGTCCATACACTCCATACACACATTGCCAGTGCAATTGTTACAATGACTGTTCTAGGAGAGTAACACAGACTGCAGTCTAGCAGTCAGATATGTGAAAATAATGCAGAGTTCAAGAGGTTAGAATATATCCTCTGAGCAGCGTTAATTCCTCAGGGCAGTCTGGGCTGGGATAGCATGCTAACTTCAGTAGAGAAAAAGAAGTGATGGAACTAGAAGATTATTGTTGCTTTCCACTGCTGGAGACAGCTCTTGGAAAAGAGTTTGTGTGCTGAACTTACAACATTTGTTCAAAACTGGACATTAAACAGCTCTAAATACTAACATTTATATAGTGATAGCAAAGGCTATAAATAGAACGTGAGTGACAATGACTGCAACTTCTCCTCAGGTGAAAGCGGTGAGGGCAGTATCAATGTGCTATTTTGAGCTTCAACTCAGTCCTGCTGAGGATGTTTGTGATGAGTAGGTGAATTATTTTACCTCCGTCAGCACTGCACAAGCATCTTATCGCTTTCTGTAGCTGAGACATCTGTCATAAACAGGTCCAATTCTAGGATCGGACGCTCGGAGAGAGAATGTGACGTGCCTTGCAAATAGTCAACCGCCTTGCTAAATCATTCATGTCACTGGATAACAATTAATACTTTTTTTTTTATTCACAACATTAAACTTTTGAATAATTTAATCACCAGTGTGTAGCCAAGACCTATGTTTAGAAGGTTCAGAGGCCAAAGGTCTTATGTTTATGGTGTGTTTTTTAACAATATCTCAGCACTTGTGAAGATTTTTGAAAAGTTTATTTTTATAGCTGATTTATCCAAAAATAGATTGATGATGCTCTTACCTCTTTCAGATTATTGTTGCTGGGTTTGTGCTGAATATAAGCATATGTAGCACAATGTTGAGGCATGTGAAACTACCTCAAAAGTGGCTGACAGGCCTACAAAATCCATAGGGTAAAGGTACAACAGCTTTATTTTTGTCCACTTTAATTGTGAAAGCCAGAGGTACATAGCAGTCTTGTTGGCTCCTGGTAAACCTGCACCAGGCTATGGTATGACCCAGTATTTGGTTGATGGTTCTGGCTCTTCTTACAATGGAATTCTACATTTTTATTCTATAAATAACTCTTCTAGGTCACAAGTGAGGAGCCTAAAATAACAGCCAAGTTCTGCTTTGCATGTGATGACACTTGTGGCTTAAAGTATGTGTCAAATTAGATTTCACAGGGGAAAACTGAAAAAAGACAGTTTATTTGAAATTCTCAGCTTGACCACTACTGTGCTTCTCAGCAAATGGATTAAAGAGTGTAAGTAGTAGAGTAGTTTTAGGGTGTTTAAAGGAAAAGTTAAACAATTTGGCAAGTGGAGATGTAGCAATAAATTGAGGACATTGGATAAAAAGGTTTCTGTGGTTTATCTGTTCATCACATTCTGCTAAATGTGTCACATGTTCTCATGTTGATCTGGAAAAATGGTTGACTCAGTCTCCTGTATTGTTAATGTACCTTGGTATGGAGTTGCCTAATATAGAATGATGAGCATGAGGAATTCTGCATATCATTTATGTTTTCCATTGCATGGATTTCACCTCTTTCTGTTTTTCTCTCTTTCACACTAATTCACACAGACATTCCAAATACATCACAAGGTCCAAGCAAGTAGTAATGCACTGTGGAAATACTATTTTGTGAGAAAGTGATAGGTTAAGATATAATACTGTATATGCCTAAGTTACAAAGATATAACAGAATACTTTTCTATTGTCACAAATAAGTGCATTCCTATGGCTTGCACATAGGAATCTCAAAACTACTAACTTTAGCAAACAAAATCTATATTTCTTAATTTGCAAAACAAAATGTTTGGTCTACAAGTGAACACACATGGGGTGTGCTGAAAACCTGATTTAGCAAGCCAGAGATGCAGCATGTAAACAGTATGACAGGGTCCTGCACTCCCAAAGAAAGACTGTTGTTCCAGCGTGGACAGGTTCTTGGCTCACATGCTTTGAATGACTGATTGGATTCTAGTCAAAACTCTTTTTCTGGCATGGCTTGCAGGAAAAATAGAACAATATCGGGCGCTGTCAATTTGTCGAGGTATTCCATTACTTTACAATAGCGTGGATCAGATGTAAATATGAGCTGAGTCATTTGAGTTTGCCAAACAAATATAGCAATGTCTAGCAGAATGTCAGATCTGATGCATGCATTACATTACGTAAAACAAAATACATATTCCGTTAAATAGATTCTCCCAGTGTTGTGACCACGGGTGGATTACTATCTGGCAAGACCAGTAACTGCTGAAAGGCTCTACACCTCCAAGGACCCCAAAAGCCCACGTTATTACCTAATGCTGTGAAGGGTTACAGAAGAGTTGGAGCCATCGTTGTGTTTACAAGACTTTAAAATGCCTCTGGGCAGTGCTACACACTCATCCTGTCATGTTAGACTGAGGGCAGACTGGACACTACAGAGTCTGGCTACAAAGTGGTATTACGAGAGGGGACAGGGCTAGCTGGTAAACATGCTAACCTCAGTAGACGAAAAGAACAATAGAAATAAGCAATAAGGCAAAACAAGGGTTAATACTAGCATTGCTTCCCACCACTGAGACAGCTTATGGCAAATAGAGTAATTAAGTTTGATGCTAAACATTCAATGTCTCTTCTAGACTGCACGGTGGTTCACTGGTTAGCCTCCCACAATCCAAAGACATACAAAGCAGGTTAATTGGTGACTCTAAATTGCCCATAGATGTGACTGTGGGTGTGAATAGTTGTCTACATGTGTTGGCCCTGCGATGGACTGCCAATCTGTCCAGGGCATACCCCGCCTCTCACCCATTGTCAGCTAAGATAGGCTCCAATAAATAATAATAAACAATAATAACAATAACAATAACAATAAACAATAAACTGAATGACAGCTGAATTCCATTTAGCTGCTCCAGTTTCAGGGCCCTGGTATTGTAAATGCTGACTCATTGTCATGCTGTCAGGGCTTACTGGGACAACTGAATGGTTAAGTCATGTTAATATTATAAGTAACATTTATTACTTCCTATTGCTATTACCATTACTACAAGTCTTCACAGTATGTCTGGATGAAGTACTAAATCCAAATTAAACATCAAGCTCAACACAAGGCTGAGAAGGATAGAGAGCAGGGGTTTTTTTGATCCTGACATTTTAAAGCCATTCTGTGTGTGAAACGGATATATTGTGGAACCAAGGTAGTTCAAGTCAAGTCAAGTCAAATTTTATTTATATAGCGCCAATTCACAACAGAAGTTATCTCGAGGCACTGTACATATAGAGCAGGTCTAGACCATACTCTTTATCTTATACAATTTACAGAGAGAGAGACCCAACAGATCCCACCATGAGCAAGCACTAGGCGACTGTGGCAAGGAAAAACTTCCTTTTAAGAGGCAGAAACCTCGAGCAGAACCGGACTCAGGGTGGGCGGCCATCTGCCTCGACCAGTTGGGTTTAGACAGAGAGAGGGGCGTGGGGGAATGGGGTAAGGGAAAGACAACATTGCAGATACACAGACTAAGTCAAAAAGTAAATAGTAGTAGTAGTAATAATAATAATAATAATAATAGTAATAATTATTATTACAGCTAAAGGAATAATAATGACAACAGTGAAACATTAATAGCACTAACACTATCACTAACACTAATAAATGTTTAATTATTGTCATATCATGGGTTGAGCTGGATCATGGGAGCAGCAGGAGACTCTCCAGCTCCGGGGGCAGAACCCTGCAGTAAGAGACAGTAGAAGAGAGAGAGAGAGAAGCACAGCCTGGGCACTAATGTGCTTGAGGGAAGAACATACAGTTAGAGTGATGCAGCGATATTAAGACAGTTTATAGTAATCTCGTCGGCAGGACATCATGGACATCATTTACTAACTACTAAGCTTAACTGATGCATTGAGACTGACCCAACCCGCCGAAGGAAAGTGGTAACCTGAAATAGGAACCAGAATAATATGCTAGTCGAAAGTTAAGGCATAAAGATGAGAAGTTGTGTCAGTGAGTTGTGTGTGCAGCTCTAGTGATTACACAAAATGATGATAATTCATCCATCCATCCATAATCTATACCACTTATCCACTAAGGGTCATGGGGGGGGCCAGAACCTATCCACTCACAAATTTTGGTATTCTTAATCATAGTTTTCTCAAAATTGATTGATTTGTGATTCTGACATGCTGCAGCAGTTTCTTGTTAAATCATACATTTATCTTTCAAGTTCACAATCCATCATCATGTTTCATCAAATGTCTTATTAAATCACATTTCATCATGTCATTGTTGCTATTAGATCTCTGTTATGATAAATGATGACATAATAAACTGTCAGTTCTGTCGGAACTATAATACAAGGATCTGTGAGGCATTGCAGTCACAGTCAGGTTTAGTACGCTACCTGGGAAACAAGCTCCAGGGAGTTTAAGATGATCATCAAATCACCTGTATTTATCATAGTCAGAACATCACCAACTGATAAGTGATTTATCAGAAAGATGACACTGTTGGTGTTACATAATATATTATATTTATTGTTTTCTCTCAACCATTCACCAGGCAATCAACCTAAACAATACTGTTACTCCTGATAAGCCAGCAACCTCGCTTCGTAGTACAGGCCTCAGGTCAACTTGAATGCATGAATCCTATAGGGCTGTAGTCCCCCGGCCAAGTGGTTGATTGGTTGTTCAATATGCTCTTGTTCATTATAAACACCCCCATTTTTACAACTTTAATCTCACCCCACCTATTAGACATTGCTAGGGCTAACTTACTGAACCAAAAAGTTGAGAATAAACTTTGTTAACAGCAGTTTGCGTATGAATAATGTAACCATTAACATTCATATTTGTGGACCATTTTTTTTACAAAGTCAATTTGTCAATCGGAAATTGGAGACCTATCTTTAAAATAAAGGTGTGTTTTAAATAAGATTTTTTTGTTCAGTGAAGCTAAAGCTGTTACTGTTACACAGATCTTTTGTTATATACTATATAAACCATGATGTAAGGGATATTTATGTGTCACCATAAAATATTTCATGAAGCGATAAAAAGAGGACAAAGGCTAAAAATGGGAAGCCACCCCTATACATCTGTCCTTTTTTACCAGAAGAAAAGCATCATCTTACCTCCATGAACTTCACCCACCACCTATTATTTGTCTCCTCAACCTGACATTTATGGGCCCATGTTGATGTTTATGGCCCATTCTCATTCACTTTGAAAGTATAGACAGACACTGAAAGCGCCCATGTGGCTTTGATTTCTTTGCTTCCTGGAGACCTTTGTCTAACCACTAGATTTTGATCCCTCATGAAAAGTGCAGTGTACAGTATCGTACATAAACACAAATACACCAGGTAGATGGAGAAAAAACATTTATAAGCTTCTAGGAAATGGTTACCTTTGAAGCTAAATGTCCACGTCAAAATTTATAGTATTTATACAACAGTTTATGGAGTATTTTACATATAAGACAAGAAAAATAAGTCATGACACATCTCTGTTCAAACATAGAAACTGAGAGATGGAGAGAAGGAAAATACAGTAAAGTAACATCCCACTCTGGCTTAACAGGACTAGCAAGCTATTTTTATTAGTCAGCTCAGTCTCTATGGAGACTTGGGGCGGGGATGGAACCTCCTTTATCGAAACCTGGCAAGTCCTGATCAGAAACCTGTGGGGATTTCTCGTCTAAAAGAGAAGAGCTCCCATAATGACGTCGGACATCTCTGAGGCATGAGGTCATCAGTAGAGGGAAAAATATCCCATTGATTTCATTTCTTGAAGAAATGTTATTGGGTGGGAAATGAAGGTCAAAATGTCTTTTTATGTTAAGACATTTAAAATTGACCCCAGCTGCAGTAATGCAACGCATAGTATTGTACATGTTTCAGACGTTTATGGTTGAGATCATTTCCATTGCTGTAAGGCACCTGAAACTAAAGGCAGGGCCCTCCCACTTAAACCTTTACCCTTGGAAGAACAAAAGAACAGCTGAGTAAAGCCATGACTGCCTTCCATCTCTGGTGGGTCTGTAACTTCATAACCAGGCATGACAAAGTGCCTAAAAAGAACAAAACAAACATGTTTCAGCACAAAGAGATATCAACAGCAGGCCAGGAAGATTATGAGTCAAAAGTTTACTTTAAGAATATGCAGGAATGATTGATGAGAAAGCTGTCACATGTGGGGCCCCGGGATCATGGCCCCTTTGCATCGACCTCAAAAGCTGTCTGACATTCAGCGCAAGCTGTCTCTCAAACTTCACCACACAGGAATTTTGGAGTGCATCCCTTCTTATGCTGTGAAAAGTTATTCCACTGTCGTCCAAATGTTAAAGGAAAATGTGATGCATTTACAGTACACATAAGGTTAAGCACACATTGTAGGGTTGAGCCATGGACTTGGAGCACCTTGTTGAACTTTTCAGCACTATACATTACAAATCCTTGTGTATTAAATATACATTCCTGCTATTTTTTTCTGTGCCAGATCACATTTTTATGGCACAACTTAAGTACATTTATATGGATTTGCCAAAATATCTGTTAATCTTGTACTGTGCACTTATTGTTATATTGTAATATAGAAACTGCTTTAAATAGACACCAAGAGGCAAAAACTCTGGGGAACAGGATTGTAATAATTGTTGTCAATACTTCATAAGAACTTTTTTTTTATTCAAGAAACTTAATAAATATAAAAAATGATCGCAAATATAATGATACAACCTTCTTAAAATCCATACAACTCTCTTTTACTTATCATTTTAAATTCATAGCATCCACTGGCCTTCTGTGTATACCACTGGTGTAATCAGACAAAAAACAAGCTCATGGTAAATTGTACAATATCAAAACACTGTTCTAAAAAATGTCATTAAGCTGCACTCAGAAGCTTTTTATTCTTTAATTAATGGTATGACATTTTGGGACACCTGTTAATTTTCTTCCCTGCCAAGAGTTGAACAAGATGATTGATAGTTACACTCTCATGTCTGTATGTTGAATATGGCTTTATAATAATAATAACTTGGATTAATATAGACAACATTTTGTATATAGAAGGCATTTCTCAACTCTATACTACGTGGATGCAAAAAGTATCTGCTTTGTGGACCACAGTTGTCTCAGTGAGGCTCTAAAGAAATATATGTTGCCCCCTCTCTGGCAGCAGCGTGTCTGGAAATAAATGTTTACCGGCTCTGGTTGCAACTCCACAGGCATGCCCTCGTGTTCCATTACCTTTCCATGTCAGTAGAATGCTAATATGCTCGTATGGCTTCATTGGACATGCAGGAAATGCCGGGGACGCCAGCCTGAGCATGAGCAGGGTCCCCTCGTGGAATGTTTTCCTAGGTGTCATTTTCTCATTCCTTCCAGTGTCTTTGAGCGCTGGAGTTAAGGGGAGCTCAAGTACACTGAAATAGTATTGGGATCAGTACTACATAGTATAGTAAGGCACAGTATGATGCCTTTGGCCTGAATCCATTTTAGCTAGAGTAGTAAAACCCTCACTAAGCCTCATTTTTAAATAAACAAACTGACACTGAGCAGTTGCAAGCCAAAAGGTATTCTTTACTTTGAGTTACAGAGCAACAAAATATTTTGTTTGTGTGGTTGTTTGGTCATCTTTCTTTTTCAGAAATCAATTAAAAATTTTATTCAAGAAAAGTCTTCACCATGTGTTGGAGGACAGTGTGCCAACATTTGGTACAGTACATCACTTGCTTAAGGACAACAGGACCACAAGTTGCCATATGACATATGGCAACCTTTTATGAAATGTGGTTGGAGGAATCCCAAAGCCCTTCATCTCTGGTTTGCCTTATTAGAAGGAAGTCCATCAGCAGTTTCATTGTACATTTATAAGCTTCTGGAAAAGGTTTATCTCCCAATGACCATAACAGATTATGTTGGTTTCCTTGATCATGTCATGTTAAAACATGTATTCCAAATGTTCAACACTATTGTTCAAGCAGCAACAGTGTGTAATGAGCTCTGATACTCATACGCCCATCTCAAGGATAAATACAGTACGTGAAGTTGAGATTAAAGGTAATTTAAAGTTTAGTGGCTATTGTTGAGCTTTCTATCAGCTCACATGATTTTACAATTTGAGTGTGCCCAGTTGTCATAAGGTTCAAGTATCAATTTCTCTAAGCAATAAAAGGATTTTTTTTAGATAAAGATAAAAAATTTGACTAGAAGTTCATTGTGATAACATAACTCATCACAAGGTCTATTTCTAACTAAACCTGAAGGTCTGAGCTCTGAAATGGGACAATGACATAGCAGACAGTAGCTGAACTTGCAATTTAGACTTTAGGTAATGTCAGATTAGTATTATTATTATTATTATTATTATTTTAGTGTATTATACTAATTTGACAAATTGTTAGGTTCAGAGGGCATACCATTGTGATTTGTCTGTATTGTGTCCAGTTAGGAATCAGTGTAAGTGTACAGTACACATACAAGTAGACTATGAGTGCATATAGTAGTAAGCAATATAAAGTAAAATATTTTCTAATAATTGATTGTGACTAGTTTGTTTTTCAAGAGAAAGACACACCTACCACACTCTGTCTTAATGTTTGGCAAAAACACACAGTGGTTTTCATCCTCAGATACCAAAAACACAGCACGTGTGTCTTTTTATAGGTTCTTTACTCTATGGTACAGAAGGTGCAGAACACTTATTCTAGAATTACTTTATTAAATAGAGGTGATAAAATGTTTCAGGGATGGATTTCATGCCAGCCAGAGAAACTGAAGATCACCAACTAAAAATAAAAACCCTGTTGTTTATTATTTCCTGTATTTTCATTTGTTGTCCTTCCAGTTTTTTTCCCGTGACCAAGGCCCATTTCAGCCTTCTTTCAGCTGAAACCTTTGATGCTCTCAAGTTTCCTGATGTTAGCCTTTAAAAGACCAAGGCTTGGATAGTACAAGCTAAACAGAATAACCCTTACATGAGTTTAATCAAATTATAAAACTCATACCCTGGAGTTATATTCAGCCTTTATATATCCAGGCTGTTTTCATAACACAGCCAAGAAATGGGATAGGAATGATCATATTAAGAGTTTTAGTCAAATCTGTATTTATTCTGAGGTTAACAAATCACCAAATAGAATTACTAAAACAGAAATTACTCTTCATTATAAAGTAAAACATGTGCAACAGCCCCTGAGGTCAGCAGAGACTCAAGGAAATGAGCACGCCACAAGATAGATGGGGGTAAAGGCCATATTGTGAAGCTTCTACAATTATGTGTGTCCAAAGTATTATGTGTGTTTGTGCATACTGTTGAAGTTAATGCAGTACAATTGTATAGTTTACTTAATACAATACAGCATTTCTCTCTCTCTGCAAAGTCTAATCTATCTTTGCAGTGAGATACACAGTTTATATCTTGGAGGTCACTGAACTCTATTGTCTGAAAAACTGTTGACCACACTGGTCAGCATTACTCAAGTGACAGTGAACACAGACATTGTTCTTTGTCCTGAAACAACATAATTAAGGCAAAGCAAATGCTTTTTCAATCCTCTGAAAGACAGTCCATTTTAAGCAAATTTACAACAACAAACACGACAAAGTGCATGGTGTACTTGGAAATTTCCACACTGTTCTGTTGCCTTCACTATTATGCACTGATGCATGACAAATACTGATACTCTTAGCATTGACAACACAATTTACAGTAACTCTAAATTCACTATTGTTAACTGTCTCCTAACTTGGAATTTCCCATAACTTGAACCTTTTGAGAGCTTGCAGGGCAAAGGTGGTTTGCCCTGCTTTTGCCACCAGTAAAATCCTTATTGTGCGCAATACACTTTAGATGTGCATGCGTTCAAAATAGTCTCCATTGTGCTTCAATATTAAAAGTTTAAAAAGTCACACATGAGTGAAATGGTGGTTACTACTATGTTGTTGTGTTTGTGTAAGTCTATTTTAAGTCATTGCAATATGAAGGTCCAAAAACAGTCAAGAGTTATAAAGCTGGACACTCCTAATTGTAAAAAGGTAAGAGTTTAAAAAATCTTTTCATTACTGTCTGTATATCTATGAAAATGCATCACTGTCTCCAAACCTATCTGGGAAATAAGGCACACCATTTCTTTTCTGGCCTGTAAAGAAGAACCTTAATAGGTTTCAATTTTAATATCAACAACTCAGCTATCTAGCGCAGCGCAGGGACAGAAACCGCAACATCTGGAAACTGTAATCAAAACAAACACATGAACCATGTTAGTGAATGCTTACATGCTGACTGCCAAGATATGTTTTTTTATCTGCTTTATATGTCAATTACCACAAATAACTACCAAAGTTTATCATGCTATATGGTTTGTAAAATAAATAATAAATATAAAACCATGTCCTTGGGACAGCATGGAGCTTGGAATAAGTGTGAGGAGGTCTGGAAATTAAAGTCTCATGGACCATGGAGACTTCAGCCAGACCACATTAGATTCACCCAAGCAGTCTAGGACATGTTGCCAAATCTATCAATCCTGCCTATATGGGGAAAGACACCCTCTTGAGCATGGCAGTGAGAGAGTGGCACTCTGAAGCATTATAAGCTGCTGCTCAACAACACTTAGTGTGGAGTTTTGCCATTGTTGTAACTAAGCAAATGCTGAAAGCCTTTGCAGGTAGTGTGGAATGAAACATTGCAGGATTGTGAAAGCAGCAGTAGACAATGTTCTTGTAAGAGCAGTGTAATAGTTGCATTCATTTTAGACTTAACTCTGACAACTCTCAGAGGACCTAGGAGAGCAGTTAAGGTTCCCTCAGCAGTAGATTGCAGAGGTTTTGTCTGCACAGATCCAATAACATGCTTGACACTGTGATGGAGCAGTGGTCAAGAGCATAACATAAATTCACTATAATCAGATGCTTGATCAAGCTGTGGCAATGTATAATGTAGAAAGACCAACACAATGACATAACTCCCATATATAAAATTATAAATTGCTTATAAGCTAAACTGATAATGTCAAACAAAGTAAACAAGTGACTGTGTAGTAGTAGTAGTAAGTCAGATATCTCTCAGGAGTTAGCAAACCAAACTACAGTGATTTTTGTACTTACATTTGACAGGTGGTGAGAGGACTCATGAGCTGCCCATGGAGGTATAGGTAGTATAAGTCGTTTGCTAGTATGAGTGGTTGCCATGAGAACCTGGTGACACAATGGAGGCCCTGTTGCTGCGAATTTTTAAAAAAGTATTTCTGTCCATCAAAATTCTTAAATTGAATTTTTTTTTGCACTATTCAATTCTGATTTTTGACGGTGTCTTATTTGTGGATGTGTTAAAAACTGGATAGGTATAAAACATGTTGGACAATTTCTTTCTATGAAACATGGCCACCCAGCCCATACCCAGTTTCTCTTTCCACCTTCTTCCATGATCATGATGTGCATTAATGCTTTATCTGGGTCTGCCATTGCTGACTGCTGGCATATCTGACTGATGAAAAAATTGTATCACAATATACCGTAGCAATTTGTATGTTTTGCTATGTCTACATAGGTAACATTAGCTTTAACAGCTGTTTACTTACCAGTCTAGAAGAAACATTGTGAGCATCAAACCTCACTCCTTTACCCACCAAGAGCAGTGGAAAGTGGAATTTATTATTGTGTCATTAATTTAATGTAAACATATGCTCTATGTTTTATTAATTTCAAGTTAGTTTGACTTTTAAACTCTCCAGAGACATCTTTTTTTTTTCTTTTTTGTTTTCAAGAAAGCATACATGAACATACATTGCTGCTTGTCTTGAAGGTATATTAAAATAGATCACCACTGTTTCTTTTCACAACAGGAGTAGATGCGGCTGTAAGTTCTTTGCATCAAATGAAGAACTGAGTTTTCAAACTGAGAAAATGGAAAGCAAATCGAATGGTGGCAGGTGGAATGGTGTAGCTGAACATTTGTTGATGCAACTAAGTACCTCAGTTTATTGAACTTGTTATCGCAAGTTAAGTTAACTTGATGGGTTATGCACTCAGATGACAACACTGAACTAATTATTCAAACTAAGTTCAGTTAACTTGCTCTTTTTAAGTCAGAAAGGAACTCACAGTGTAGAGGCTAATGCCATTTTACTAGAGAACTTGGTGGGCTCTAAACAAATTTTTGAGATCCCGAATTAAATCGATCAACAATAACCACAGCTACCGTTTTCATTTTTGAAGGAGAAACATGCTATGTAGAAGGGATGGCTGGTGAATAAAAACATTTACTTCTACCACAAAGATGCTTCAAAGGATATGTGATGTTACTATGAAAGGTTAATATACAAGTTACATTAGTTACATTATAGTAAAAGTGTGTAAATGCATGTGATTCTCTGCAAATTGGCAGCTGTTTCAGGGCCCAGTGGCATCTTAAGATCTGCAGTTCCAACTTTGCTGCTCAAGTACCTGCACATGCAGTCCCGAATTATTTGAGGTGGTCCTAGTGCTACCAAATGTGTGTGTGAGAGAGAGCGACAGGGAGAGAGCATTGGAAAACTTAGTAAGCACCAGCTAATTGTCCGCTGAAGCTTAGCTTGACCCACTTTAATTTTACCATCTCTTTATATTGCTATTGCTACCTTCCTTCCACTGTGAATTTTCCTCCCACCCACTCACCTCCCTTACTTCCTTCCTTTCTCCCTTCCCCTCCCAATTAGATGTATTTACTTCCTAAATCCTAATCTCTAAAACATCGGCAGAGGCTTTAGCCCTGGCTCCCTTCAGGCAGCTCTGCTCCTCCCAGCCCCTCTCTTTCTCTCCTCTGCTTCACTCTGTCTTTTGTTCTGCCTGATGAGGTCATGTTCGAACCATTTCTCTTTGGGACTTCATGTGATACAAGCCCAAACAGAGGGGAGCCAAACCTCTGTTCACACATGAGATCAAGATAGTCAGGGGCATGTTTCCACAGATTGCCCCTGGGTCTATGTCTGTGTAGGTGTGTCTGCGAGTGTGAGAGTCAGAGGTACACTCACGAGACCCGATCATTAGCTTGTTATTATAATGACGATAATGATAATGGAAATGTAATAACTCTTTCATTAGATACTCTTTTGAAAACTCTATTGTGTCATGAGAAAGGAATCCTAAACATACTGCTAGGGCCTTAATTAAAGAAATACAGTACATGGTCATGTGGGATTCCATTTGGGGGAAGCAGAACACCACATTCTACATCTTCATAATTGCTGCTTGTTAATTTGTTTCTGTTGACTGTTTTATTTTCTCAATATGATGATGTGAGATGTTACAAATTCTTGGTCACTGCGATAGTGGTTTGTGAAGTTCCAAGAAGGCAACCCTGTTTCTGGACATAAAACTCGGTACCAAAGATTGAGCTACTATTTGCGTACATATAGATACATTCATACATATATACATACAGTTGCTTCAGAGACACACTTTATTGTGCTGATTTCATTGTAAATTAGCAAAATGGCTATTTTTGCCCATCAATCTGCACAGGGGCAAAAACTGAGCCATTAAGTCCAAGATACTCTCTCTAGACCTCTGTGATAAAATTGTAGTGGGGCATAGGTCAAGGCAAGGGAATAAAACCATTCTAAAGCTTTGAGTGCTCCCAAGGGCCTCAATAATTCTGAAATGGAAGAAGTTTGGAACCTCCAGGACTCCTCCTAGAGGGGCTGTGGTCAGGGAAGTGACCATAAACCCAATGGTGACTCTAACAGAGCTTCAGAGGTCCGAGAGCCGAGTTAGGGAGAGCCTGCCTGAAAACTCAAAATGGGTTCCTTCCAGAACCAGTGATTCCTTCCAGTTGGCTACTCTATTGTGGTGGAGGCTGTTGGAAATGGTAATGGTCAGAGAAGACTTTCCCCAGCATGAAATACCTTTTCTTCAGTGCTTGTACTAGGGACAACATATTTTGGATATAACAGTCTAATTTAATAACCAACTTTGGTGGCTGAATTACCATTATTAATATAAAATATTAAGCATTCACCTGGTTTAATAAACAGCTGCAGTGCGAGTTTTGCAGGCTTTTGCAAACCTCTGCAGGTAGGAAAGTATTTGAGCGTCTTTGATGCCTTTTTATTAAAACAATAATCACTGGTCTGTGCTATTAATGTTCCCAGTTCACTTTTCAACACAACACACTGGCCAGTCTTGGACTTGTAACTTATCTCTGTATCCCAGCACACACCTATTAAAGCAGACTGCTCCCTTTTGTTGTGCCCTTGTCCTCCACTCCCACGTCCCACAAGGCCACTCACTGGGACTCATAAACACTTGGTAACACATGTACTTCTTGAATGAAGTGCCAAAGTCAAGAGGTGTTTCTCTCTCTCTCTCTCTCTCTCTCTCTTTCTCTCTCTGTGGCTGCCTTCAACATTTTGTCAAGTCTTTACTGTGATTTTTTTCCCTAAAGAAGAACTTTGGAGAAAGGGCTTGTCATCTTAACATTTTGCTCGTCTCTGGGATGACTGCATGGGTTGCGCTGACCCTAGAACATAAAAAAAATAAAAATACACTGCAGTATGTTTGCTTTGTGGACATTTCTAGCAGGTCGTAGCATGTAATGAAGCTGTAGAATAATGTGTAGGTGTACTAATTTTTTATCCAATCAACCAATCCGTTTTTAGAGAGAGAATGAATTGATTATCCCAGTTAGGAATGCTATGGCAACAGCGTGATAGGGAAACAGTAAATATTTAGGTATATGCTATTCAAATGGTGTTCATTGTGGAGCACTGTCAGCAGCACCAACTTCTGATATTATTTTAAATGGGTTGCCATGGGAACTACAGTTTTGTCTATCAGTCTCAACGTGTGTTGCTGGTTGTGTTTTGGTTTCCAGTCTGGGCAAATGAGCACATCTCAACAGCTGAGAGCCTCCGCTGCAGAAAGAATGAAGACGTGAGGTTGAGTGAGTGAAGTGCTTAACAGAAATGAGACACTAGAATCCCTCCAACCTTTGCTCACCTTGAGATGAAGATTTTGACAGATAAAAAAAAAGTTAAGCAGGCTCTGTGCTGTCTGCACGCTGACACTGTCTTCTAATAAGCTGGAGGCTTTGTTATGCAGCTCCTGCTTATTCTGGTTTACTTTTTTGGAACTCACATTGGAGTCTTGGAAGCTGTGAAGATTAAAAATGCATGTCCCTGCCTGTCTTGTGTAAAAGCAAATGCATGTTAGCAGTGCAACTTCATTTCACTTTAGGCAATCACTATTTTCATATCACTGACACTTAACACATTAATGAGATGTTGGAAGCAATTGGCAGATGTGGATGACAGCATGGGTGTTACACCTCGCCTCAAATCCCTGATGTGGTGCTTGGCAGAGGGTTGAGACAGTGTCATTTTGAACGTCTCCGTGTTGGCGGGTGGTCCACCAGTGTGTAAGGATCAGTGGAGATCTGGACTGTCATCTCTGCTCATGCTGACATTACTCTCCAAGACTCAACTGGGACTAAACTGAATTTGGATACTGTAAGGCTAGACTGCCCAGACTTGAAATTAGATCGCTGTGAAATGATCCAAACATACAGAAGGTGTAATGTGCTATTATTCTGTTTACCTAATCAGTGCATCCATGGAATGATCTGTGGGGGTGAGAAAGTAGCATGAATGCAAGCCTGTGTAGATGATAAAACTTTTGTTTCACTCATAGAGCATAAATACAATTAATCCAAGTGTCTACATTTTTGTAAGCCAGGTAACACTAACTAAATGGTTACTGTTATAACTAAAACACTAAAAAGCTGTCCATTATCTATACTGCTTATCCTTTAAGTGTCATAGGGGAGCTGAAGCCAGTCCCAGCTGATAATGGGCAAGAGACAGGGTACAACCTGGACACGTCACCAGTCTGTATGTCAGCAAATTCCACACAGAAAAGCTGCAGGCGAACCAGGGTTCAAACCCAGAATATTCTTTCTGTGAAGCGACAGTGCGAACCATTGCACCACTGTGCCACCTCTAAATTACTAAAAATGTAAAAGTTGCTTTTCTCCTGGTGTTTTTGGCGGTTACCAAATAGCTTCACATGGTTTACTGCAACCCTCTAGACCCTGATAGACTGAAGCCAGATTTGTGATCTGGCCATCTTGGTGTACCTGGTAGCCAAATGGCTATAACTCATGCCACATATCCGCAACATCCTAGATTCATTTTCAAGGGTCCAGAGAGACAGAGTGACCTGGTGAAAAGGGCCAGGTGAATGGTTGTTTCATAATATTACATTAAAATATGCAAATAAAAAATACATTTGGAAATGAGGACTGAGTTGTCTATTGAAAGAGCTGAGAAACAAATCTAAGCTTGGTATTCTAAAGTGGGGCAGGGTATTTGTCAGGTTGGCACTTCAGTGCAGACAGTAAATATCTTCATGTCAGCAGTGGCAGTGTTTGTTTTGGATACTGTCCGTATTAAATAGACATGTCCAGCAGCCAGCTTTTCTTGAGTGACATGTAAGAATTTTCTTTGGCACCATGTCAGCTGGTTTTGTTTTTGTAGTCTCAAATAAAAAAAAAAAGGTAACTTTTTTTCAATCCCAAAAAAAGATCAGTTGGTGTGATAACAGTGTGCAAGCAGTACAAAGTTTCATCCTTTGTGTGAGCTAATCCTTACACCAGCACAGTTGCTCCATCTCACTGCTACATCAGTCGTAATTCAACACACCCAATAAAAAAGGGCTCTGCTAATGTTTAAAGGCGCTGTCTGGAGACAATGGTAATATAATACCAGCAGTAACATGGACGTTGGCATTGCTGGCAGCAGTGCCAGTGTGGATAAACTACCTCATAACCGCTGGGAAGAGTCATTCAGCTCAAGGACTGGCAAAAGGATGTTGCTTCTGACCATAGGGCGGAGGGTGGAAACCATGCAGGAATTTAAGTCTGTAAACTGGCAAGATGGAGAGCGGTATACTGTTTAAGGGCAGTGCCCCTACGGAATCCAAGGGTGATGGTCAAGAAAAGAATGCAGGGGTTGTGCCAAGGAGCCTCGGTGGCGGCGAGGTTTCCACACCACAAAGCTCGCCAGGCATGTATACAGATATGTCCCGTGGGGGTGAGCGTGACCTCTTATCCCTTTGCCTGATCATATATTAAATGGTCCTGTGAAGCCAAAGACTGACAGGTCCATCACGAGGCGCTGTAAACATTAATGGCTCTGTCAGTTTTCGGGATTATGATTACACTGCTGGTGTATCAGTATCACATTGTGCATCCAAGGTTTTCACACAATCTTGCATGCACAGACACACACACACACAGGCCTCTGTTTCTTTTTTTCAGTTTAAGGGGAATTACTTCAAGGTTACTGTTATACCACATACATGAAATGTCATAACTAGTAAAGGTTTCCCCCACAATTTTTAAGCGGTTACTTGCTGAAAAATAAAATGATTTCAAATTTTCTGATGTTTCTGATTTTATTTATAATGTAGCATTATGTGGATTGGCAGTTTTTTTGTAGAACACAATCTTTGTGATGGAAACAACATGATGTCGATTACACAGAAGAGATCCTCTCTTTTTCACCATATCGTCTTATCTGCTATAGTATGTCTTATGGGAGCTTAGTACAGAGAAGGGTTTAAGAGTATAGTTCTGACTACGGGTGTTCAGTGCATACACATAGGTTTCTTGCACTTAACTGACCTGATATGAATGACCTTCCTAATTGAATAAAAAGGTAACGCAACTGAGCAAAACAGGCCAATCTGGCAACACTAATTGCTTAACAACTATTGTTTCAGTAGTTTGAAACATGGAAACTTTGTTGTTGCCCCACCAGTTGAATGCCTTTGAACATCTTCTATGAAGCCACTTGCATACAGATTTTGTCTTCACAAATATTTTGCCACATTGCTGGGTCAAAGTACTTGGTAGTGCTTAATAAGTTCAGAGGTATATTTGCATTGATACATTTAATAGTCTTCATTACACAAATGCACAGACACACACATGCACACACATGCTAAAAATCCAGGGTCCCTGCAGGTAGTTATTTTTTCTCTGTAGGGAGTGGAATTTGGCAGACATTCATAGGAAAAAAACTGGCATCTCTTTTGGAGGTCTGTTGGAATCTTCTTTTTTTATTTCCTGTCATCCTTGTGAGTTTCTGTGCAGTGGGTCAGCAGATCTGATCCTCATCTCAGCTGGAGTTGAGTCATAAGGAACAGGAATAATGTGGTTTTTCTGTCATCCTGTGTCCACGAGACCTTTTCAGAAAATACGTCACAGGAAGGGCTGAGTGAGTGTATCCAAACACACCTCTGCTAACACAGGACATCCCAGGGTAACTTTTGAGTCTTATCAAAATAAGTCAAAAGATAAGTTGTTCCATCGCATGGACATGTGATATTGCTGGATGATATCAATGTTTCTAAAAGCCACAGTATGGATTTGAATCTCTGAGCATTAAAGGATCATGCTGGGTTTGCTTCTTTAACCCTGTGATGCCCAAATGATGACAGAAGTTAGTACAAACAATACAGAATAACTTATTAAATTATTATTATTATATTATTAAATTATTCTGTATTTCTTTCCCCCTTTTATAACAAGTTCACATAACATTAGCTATCAACCATTTGTGATTTAGGATAGCATAATGAATAGTTAAATTAATTCATTTGGTCATTAAGTACACACATATACAGCTCATCCACATTTCTGTCCGACCAATGATTGGTCAAGTGACTGTGCTCCTTCTCTCCTCGACTCAGTGAACACAGTCAGTCCAGAGAGCTGAAGCCAAGTGAGAGCTCATTCACTGAGAAATGCTGGTTAGGGTCTGCCCAAAAAGTGGCTAGATTTGTTAGTAGGCACTTTATTGAAAAATAGTCACCCAGGGGGTCATAAAAGTTGCCAGATACAGTTTTCTGAGGAGTGCTCATATCAGAAATGGGACAAAACCACAGCTAAAAACATCTGAACCCAGGTAGTTAACAAAGAAAAAACACATTTAAAAAAGTACAGTACCAACAGTGTCAGCTGGAACCAAATATTCTCACTCTCTGAATAACAGCAGTGTAGGGGCAGGGAATTAAATGAAAGTATAGAAGTCAACAGAAACAGCATGATTTCTTAACAAAAATGGGCCTTAATTTCACTGCAACCTATCTCAATTACAAGTAGCAAGTCTAAGTCCACTTTCTGTAATATAAGCAGCAAAACTGCTTGTCACAGAGCTACAGATGACAACTTGAAATTTTGTTTTGGCACTCATCGAGCTCCCTCTAACACTGTGGCCTTAACTTACAGTTGCAAAATGGCATATTGCATTACTAAACATCCTCAAAAGGTATAATTACAAGATAATTATATGCATTACATCAAGACCAACCCAGGGTGTAATTGAAGTCAAACCAGAATACGAACAGCTAAACAAGCTTTCCAATCCTTATCACAACAGTAATCCTCTAATTAGATTTACTGTAACCTGATACTCTGAGGTATTTTCTTTTCATCTATTACAGTGGTGCACAACCTTTTTGTGCCCCTCACCCCTCCACCCCTGCACGCACACACACACACACACACACACACACACAGATACACATACCTATTTTGATCATGTGGGACCTCTGCACCTCAATTCACAAGGTTAAAGAAACAAACTTTTAGTAATATAAACATCCTGTCCACACAATCACTTCCTGCTCCCGTCCTATGACTAAATTAACTGGAGATTTGCCTTTGTGATTTCAGCAGTTTCCCAGTGTGGGCGGGAAAAGGACAGTCTCGCAGCACACCCCTATCAACATCATGCACGGTTTCCTTCATCAAAGAAAGCTCTTGATACTTCTTTGAGCCAAATATACTGTATCTGGTTCTGCTTTTTAGATTTAAAAATGTGACAGAAAAAATAATTATACCACAGTTCAGCTAGGACTCTAACTGCGTGGAGCTGCATGGATAGGTCCACTCATGCAATAAACTGAGAAACCAAGCATCTATATTGTTCATGAAAACATACCATGAAACCCTATCCTCTTTAGATACAGATGGTATGACTAACCACAAGAACCAGAGTAGTGGGGCACAGTACTACATTTTCATCTAAGCAAGATGTTTTTGATTGTAATTGTTACTTCTGCTTTTCACTGTAAAATGGAGCCTTCTTCTGAGGTAATATATTACTGATATCCTCCAAGTTAAACAACTGTGTTGAATTGTGAATATTTTAGAAAAGCACTGACATGGATCCTGTAAGATTTCAGCCAGTTTTCAATTAAATTTTATCAATGTTTCCCAAAGTTGCAAATCACAAATTTTCCTCCAAGGGTTTTAGAATCTGTTCAGCATTTGACACCCTCTGTCTGCAGATCTTAGATTCAGATTTGATAAGGAAAACCCCCAAACTCCCCGCTAAAATTGGGAGAAAAAGGGAGGAAACCATTGAGGAGGAGCCATAGAGGAGGCATCCTTCTTTCAGGATGGACAGACATGTAATACATGGTCTATGTACAGAATAGACAACACCACAGAGTAACAATAGATTACATTATGAAGAGAAACAGAATGAGAAAAATTAGTTAGACTACAAACATGTGAAGAATATGGATTTGGGAAAATGTTGTGACACCAAACAGAGACTAGATTTCAGTACTATTTGCACTGACTTACCTATTTTTGGTGATACCACACACTTTGTTGTTTATGCTCATGTAAAGAAGCACAGGATGGTGTGTGAGCTACAAGTGCACATTACACTTTCATAGTCAGCCCATTGTCCATGGAGTAAATAGCCAAAAGCCAGGCAAATGTATGGGAAAATTAAAGCAACAAGATGTCAACATTTCATACCTGCAGAATGCTCAGCAAAGGGCACAACTGTGCCTCAAAGAGAGCTTTTGCTTCATGCGTAGCTGGTAAGGGGAGTGCTTTACTGTCTCAAGTAAGTCTGAACATAGCCAAAATTTAACTTGTGAATAATTTTAGCCAACACACTGAAGCAAAATGAAATTCTGTATCATCCCAATAGCAAGAGATATCACATCCTCAGTTCACTCTGCTGTTAGAACAAGGGTGACAATTAAAACTAGAAATAAAAACCCCACTATTGACAGACAAAAGGACAAATGTGGGACGGCGACTAAAGGTCAAAAATGAAAGAGTTTGACCTGCAGGAGGAACAACATATCAAACAGAGGAATAAAATGTTGGAGAGGCTCTAACAGTGAGAGAAATGATAGGTAAATGGGGATGGTAGAGGAGGAAAGGTTTTGGCCAGGCAACACCAGCTTCCCCGTGGACCCCGTGTTTGGCCGCTTTGCATGACATGACTTCACATTCAATGCACCTGAATACACAGATTTACACACAAGCCTGGCCGAAGCTTCTGAGCCGGAATATTCGACACACTGCCTGCTGACATCACTACAGCTGGTGTGAATTTAGCAAAAATCAGCCTAGGGCCACCTTTCAGCAACCCCCCCCCCCACACACACACGCTCTCTCGCACACACAGACACCTACACATATCAACTCCCAGCATGGGCTCCATCTCTCTCACACTCTTTTTCACCTTTTTCTTTTTTTTAAACGTTGAATGTAGAGCCGATTATAACAGCTCCCAACAGCTTAGTGTAGAGATGGATCTACTGTGATCTATTTCTCATGTAAGCAACACACTTTGCTGCATGCAAAATCATTTAGGCAGCATGTAACCTTTTGTAGTTCACTCATCAGATTTTGCAACTTAGCTCGTGTAAACTAATGATGAAAATGGATGCCAGTTCTTCTTTCTCACTGATAGCTTTTCATGTTTTGGTATATTTATTCCAACTGTGTAAATCACCAAAAAAACAAAAAGAAGTCACCAAACTATCATCACCCATTTAAAATGTACAGAATTTTCTATTTTCCAGTTGTGTTATACAGCACCCTACGCATATCACTACACGGACATGTAAAATACTGAGATCATTCAATCATTCACTAAAAAATATTGGCAGGGCACATGTGCCTCGTTTATAAACAAACTTTATTTTCCCTCCCTCTGTCAGATGTTTTCCACTGCAGGGATGGATGGTTATAATGAGAGTTCCAGCATCCAGCTATTTTTAAGATTGGAGACAGGCTGTTATTGCGCTGGAGGTAGCGAGGCCTTTGGGGTGGTGGATTATTCCACAGACCTGCACTCCAGATTTTATGGGTCTGAAAATAACTGTCCTACCTAGCCCTCCCAATGCTCCCCCTGGTAATCACAAAGTGCAGCCATCCATAAATGAATGTGGTATCTGCTTAAACTGTCATCTCACCAATATTAGATGAACCTAAGTTCAAGTATCTATGTCGAGAACTGGGAAAACAGATCAAATGTCTAAAAGAATTATTCCTTCCTAAGAACCTCTGAATTGGATTTGTTCATTCATGCTTCACTGATATGTGCTTACAACAGAAAGAGTGTGTCAGGCATCAGTTTTCAAGTCTGTGCCTTTGGTGCTCGTTGAAACAACCATTTTACCAGAAAGAATATTTATCATTCTCCTTTTGCCAGGAAGTTTGCTTATCTTGACTATTCACCAGGGTAGGCCAGGAGTACAGGTGACAATATGAGTAGCTAACTTGAAAAAAAAGTCTTGATGGCAGTGATTCTGGAAGACTGGGATGAAAGATCATCTTCTTACATCTAAGCTGCTTAGTCAGAGAGGCCCTGAAGTGAACAAAAAGAGATCTGAAAAATTAAGAAGATGCACAAAAGCCTCTGCTGCAAAGATACTAAAAACACCACAGACACTGAGTTGTTTACAACACAAATGCTAGTTAGCCAGCTCAAAATGATGGTGATATAGAGTTGCGACATGTAGCATTCTTCCTCACCAGCTTACCTTCAGAGGTCATTTACCTTTTAGAGGACTGAATACTCCATGTAACGTATATGACCACACCATATTGTGCTTGATATTCCTCATTATAAATGTGTTCTTTTCTTTACTTTGTGATACCAGTAACAGTGGGCTAAATGTGTACTTACAGTATATACCTGAATCAGAGACTACTGCAATGAAATCACTATTTTATGTTGTTTCAGAGAGTGGTGAGTGGAATGTTTGCAATGGAGATGTCTTTGCTATATGTTTACTAAAAAGGAGAGGCCTATTTTTTCTTCATCTCTCTTAATTTTGTCTTCATTGTCAACTATCTACTGGCATCAGAAACCTGGGTTGCTTGGGTTTTCTACACTAGCAGTCCTGGTGTAGCCACATCAGCTATAAATCCACCAAAACACTGCAAGATATTCCCAGCAGTACTGAAAATGGACCAGTTTCACACTGCAAAAATGTCTGAGCCAGTTCTCCTTTTTCAGGTTTTTAAAATCTATATTTAATCAGGGTGTCTCATTGAGGATCAAGAGAGACCTGAGAACAAGAAAACAATCACAGACAAATACCAACTCAGCAAACATAAATAACACAACTAATAAAAATAACTACAACAGTCATAAAAAGCATGAGATAATCCATCCATCCAGTAGCAATACTGTTTATCCTTTTGAGAGTTGTGGGGTGGCTGGAGCCAATCCCAGCTGACACTGGGAAAGAGGCGGGGTATACCCTGGACAAGTTGCCAGTCTACCACAGGGCCAACATATATAGACAAACAACTATTATACAACAAGTAGTTGTCAATCTGATTGGTCAACAAGACATTTAGAATGTGCTCAAATTAGCATGACAGCACACCTTACTCATCACTAAAAATATGACTACATTTTACTTTGTTGGTAATAGTTGTATAATCGCAAGATTACACTCAAAGGTGTCCTTTAACGTAATTTGAGCAAAGCACCTCGGCTTTCTCCATCAGCTGTGCCGGTGACACGGCGCTATAACTTAAAATTTATGTAAAAGTTTGCGGTTGCAGAAGCTACATCTGTGTGAGTAAAAAAAATGCAGCGTCTTTGTTATAACGTGGTTGATAAAAGTAAGCACTGACTTGTGCAGTAGGCTGTTGATTTTGTTCGGTAAAGTCCAAGACCTCGATTAGCATTAACGTCAGCTCAGGGTTCACTCATCTGGGACTAGAAAATCATTTCTGTTGCTAAGTTGTTACTAAGGGTCTGATTATTAGCCGTAGTGGTAAACTCGGTTCCATTACACATTGGAATCCACCGACGTGACTGATTGTGTTCCAGTTATTAGTCAGACCTCATGTATTTCCATGGAAACAGGAAAAACACTCGCCAAAACCTTTTAATTTTGAGAGCAAATTGCTCCTCAACATGAACAGATTTTGATTATACATTTTACTTTGTTGGTAATAGTTGTATAATCGCAATATTATACTCGCTTGTGCCTCGGTCCTGACTGCATCACTGTCGTGCTCAAATGACGTTAAAGCACACCCTCTCAGTTAATATTGCTTAATTCACACTCACAATCACACCTACAGGCAATTTAGAATCATCAATTAACCTAACTTGCATGTTTTTGGACTATGGAAGGAAGCCAGAGTAGCCACGCATGCACAGGGAGAACATGCAAACTTCAAACCAGGGTTTGAACCTGGAACCTTCTTGCTGTGATGCAACAGTGCTAACCACTGCTCCACTGTGCCACCCACTGTACCAATCATCAGATAAAAACGTTTTAAATCTCCAAAGGGTATGAAGTACTCTAGTTTGAGGAGTTTGTAGTTCATTTCATTTAAAAGGTGCAAAGTGCCTGTTCTGACAATAATAAGGGATATTAAAGATTAAGTAGTAACTTGATGGTGTACTGTCACTGTAAGATTTAAATGTTAAAAGTGATGTGATATCATGACATGACTTTTTTCTTTGTGTCTGTATGGAAGACCATTCAACCATCCTCACACAGAGAATAATGAAAATGAAATTTGGAATTAGTTATAAAGCATATTGTACTGTGATTAACAGAATTCAGCTGCTGAAGTAATGACAAGGCAGTATTACAGTGCAGAATACCACTATAATCAAGTACAAACATTAAATTTGGCAGCACAATAGTTTTGGTTTAAAAAAGACAGAGAGCGTGATCAAATTTTGTGTAATCTGCAAAAAAAATATGTTGAAGTACAGGGTAAAATGATGTTCTTTAAATATCATGTAAATTCAGAAAACCAAACAAAAAATACAATATAAATGACATAGATCCAAACAGCAGTTCAGTAAAGCAGTTATTGTATTGCCTCCACAATCTCTTCAGCAGGTGTGGTCAGAACAGTCACAAAGGATGATGGGAGAACATGAAACCAGCAGGGCTCTGATACAGTCCCTTTGAAATCTTTCCAACTGCCTTGTTGTGCCGATGGCCATCAGACAGGGTGCAACAAAGGCCTTGCTTCTGTGTTTCCTTGTGGGAAATAGCACCTGCTGTTTCTCATTTCAGATGTCATTCACTTGCTAGATTGAGAACCAAACCCACCCAATTACTTTAGTTTATTTTGGGAATGCTTTAGGAATTTGACCCCAAGTTACTTGAGTAAGGATCTGATTGTTTGGCTCTCTTTGTTTCACTAGACAGAAAGTTTGACTTTGTCTGCTACTGCAGTCTATCTATCATTTTATTAGATTAGTCATCAGTCAAATTAACCTATTGTCTGTAATGGTATGTCACTGAATATCAAAGGTTATGACCTCTTCTGAGAACTGTTCAAGAGATTTTTAAAGGTCATTATTGTAAAGTCAAAAAAAGGGCTGCAGCTGTAAAATGCTCCCTTCATTTTGGCATTCAGAATTCCTCAACAGCCCTACAAACAATACAGGTGTTGCATGAGCAAAGGCTAAATGTAAAAAAAAACGGAGGGGGAGGCAGACTGAATCAGAAAGCACTTCATCCTGTGGTTAATTACATCAAGTTTACAGAGCAGTCTACAAACGACATAACGGTACAATTACACACCTGGCTTTTTACCTTGAAAACTAATCAGCTGGCTGTATTTTCAATCATCCGTGATGGAGAGATCCTGCTAGTTTGTATATGAAGTGGTACAAACAGTGATTGACTGAAGATCTTCCGCCCTTGAGATCTGTTTGCATTTATTTTCTGTGATATCTTCCACCTGCAAACCCAGCATAGTTCTAGTAAAGAAATAACAAGACCAATTCATGCTTTCCATGTGAGCAGATGATGAAATTAGGGTCCACGAAGACTCCTGTGTGAACATCTGCATGCAGCACGAAATTTATAACCATGCAGACTGTCCATACTATAAGCACATCAACTGGGCATGCATTAAGCTGGATGCTTGTTTCATACACCCTATGTATCAAGTGTATTCCTTATCTGTGGTTCTCTTATTGTTAAAGAACTTTCAGTGGTAGAGGACGTGTTCAGATCCTCTACGTAATTAAAGTACCACACAATAACACAAACAATCTAGCTAAAGGGGGCAGATATATACCAGCAACTCAGATCTTCTGGTAGTGGTATATAGTGATGTTTCTGGTTAAACAAAAATGATCTTATTCTTTTAGAAAAAGGTATATCTCTGTAAGAATCCTGTTCGGAATGTTGTCAGACACTTAAAATAAAAATCTGAGTTTGTCAGTGGCAGAAAGAAAAGATTATGTGGATATATTTTGATTTGGATAAGTGCCCATTGGATTACACTGCAGAAGCTGTTTGCAGCGGTCAGGTACACTGGTCTTGCACAATACTGCACTGTTTCCAAAGATTTTTGTCTCTACCAATCATTTACACCTAAAAACGTGGGAAAATAGGCCCAGGTCAAGCATACGACAGTTATCCTTTAAGCAGTTGTGATGTTCATCCAAATACAACAAAAGGAGCTCTTCAATTTGGTGTCAATTTGGTGTCTGGACTACGGTCAAGACTTAAGACTTCCATCCAATAGTTGAAACATTTCACAAAAAAGACAAAAAGGTCAAATTCATGGTTGGTGCTAGAGAAAAAGTAAGGGGATCACCACAGTCATTAGGGTCATCCTCTTGGTACCACAAATATCCGTAAAGAAATTCATGAAAAAACAGTTAACTTAAGTCTGAACCGAAGTGGAGCACCACCTGCTTGCCTTTACCATCCAGGAGCCATGCCACTAACATACCTAAAAAAACATACCTACAGCTCTGGTCTAAAATTCATACTTTTGTCTCCACTCAGCTGTTGATATTCTGTATTCCTGCTATAGCGAAAAAGTTGCATCTCAATTCATTCAAAATTTCCGCAGGAGACCTATTCTTGAGACTCCACAGCAATCCTATCTTACACCTATTCTGGCTTCACTGCCGTGGCCTCCATTCAAAATTTTAAAGTGAACTTAAAATCATTTTCACTATCTAACAGGCTTTACACAACTAGGCTCCACCTTTTTATCTGCAAATCTCTGATAAGTCTGTTTGGCCCTTGAGGTCCTCAGAGGAAGTTCTCTTTGTTGTACTACACTCAAAAGATATGAAATCCAGGCGACAGGGTATTTACTGAGGCTCAGGACAAGCTAACTCTGACTGTTATAAATCTTGACTTAGGACTGAAATTTTCTGTGACACATTTTATTGATATTTCTGTTTTTCTTTTGCTTATTTTATTCAGCTTTTATTCCTCTTAGAAGTTTATAGCCCTCTTCAGTTCGTTCTTAGTTTATTGCGTTAGTGCCACATCATTTTTTATTAACTTACTTTTTTTCTTGCTCCACTTGTGATGAAATGATATGTGGTTCAAATGATGTGATTTCCAAACCTAAAGCTGGCTTTCTGTTATGTTTGACACCTTAAAACAAACACCAATCATTTACTAAAAAATATGTTTTCTTGCTAATTGTCAAGTAGACGTGAGTTACATGTTCAGTGCATACATATGTGCAGCAGATCTGCTTTTGCCCTTACCAGGCAGGAAGCAAGAGGAAATTTGATGAGCTGAGAAGAGGGAGATGCTTACATCACTGGAAAATGAGCAGTGTGAAGCTGTTAAACAATTTCATAATTTCATAAACAGACAAGATAATCCTTTACAGCACAAGGTAATCAGGTCACAAATTGACCGCACAGTGCACCACTGAGCAAGAGGAATGTCAGACAAACACAGGTGGTTTCCATTCCAACCTTCCAGCTGAGCAGAGGGACAGAATTATTTCTAACTTTTCAACAGTCAAACAACTTAAGACACAAATGTATCTGAGATCATGACATATGATTAAATTAAGGAAAGTAAATTGTTTGGTGTTTAGTCATCAAATGTACACACATATGATGGTATTTGTAGTACACTGTTGTGGTTTGTAGTTGAACTTTTCATGTGAAAGTTCAGTGTTCTAATTAACAATGCAGAAGGGGTAATGAAATAAGTGCTTCACAACTCACCTGGCTTTCAACTTGTTATTTTAAAATATATTGAGCACGGTACACAAGGTCTCTCGATTAAAATGGGAAACAAAACAATGGAGCTCTGAAATAAGAGATAGCTTTGTTTACTGGTTGCTATAGAAGCAGAGGAAGCAGCCTCCACTAAGCAAGAGACCCTGGTGGCACGAACACACGTAAAGGAATTGCTGGCTGTTTATATTGATAATTGGGTAACTAATCATAACAAGCTATTAATCTGGCATTACAATATGTATTTCCTTTTCAACAGTGTATTTTCAAGGGTTGCAGGGGATATCTGCCATGTGTAGCCTGTGAATGACTTTTGCAGAAGCTGAAATATCCTGACAACAACCTGGTTCCTTCCCGTTAAAACATAAAATGAACAAGTCTCCAAAGAGTCGCATAGCAATTGGTTTGACTTTCCTCTGGCAGGTGAATGTATCGGAATGAGGAGTGGAAGATTGTTTGATTAAGGCCATATCCAGTGCTCTTGTAGTGATGAAGTGAGCAGCTGGGTGATAATACCACTGAAATGAATCCTAAAGTCAAATACTTTGACTAATAATCCCATTATGTGTGCTGAAATATCCCAAAAAGCAAATTTGTGTTAGGTGTCACTAAAATTCTCAACAGATGCATATTTTAAAAAATACTTTGACTTTAGGACTTTACTATATGTGCACCACTGTATTTGAAGTCCTAAAGTCAAAGTATTTTTTTAAATATGCATCTGCTGAGAATTTTAGTGACGCCTAACACAAACCTGTGGATAGATAACACAAATATTTCCCCAGTGTTCTGTTTAGTAGGGCACATACATGAAGTTTCTATTGCACTTCATAGATCTTTTGCACTTCACTGTAAGTTTATTTTGACTCCCATACTCTAAAGTTACATTATATAGTCTTATACACTCTTGATGCAAGAATGTACAATGCCTATTGTAACAGAGCTTTATCTACTGAAAGTGTGAAATTTTTAATCAGCAGGATGGTGAGGCTCAGTTAATGAGAAACATTTCCCTAAAGTTATTCATTGATTGTACTCTTGAATCTAGGCTTTTCCAAAGATAGTGTCAGGTCCATGTGGCCAAAATCAACAATCCCCTTCATAAAAAAATGCCTGCACATTGACAAAAAAGTAAAAAGGGCTCAAAAGAGTAATTTAATTTGTGTAAAAAGTAATGGTAAAAAAAACTTATCGCTGCATAGCCGAAATTTGCATTAACAGCTGTTACCAAGACCTCCACTGTTTTCATTTACAAGAGGCTAGGATATGCTCCCTGGGCAGCACAGACTGGATGCTATAGTGACTCACTATCACAAGGTGGTATTATAAAAAAGGATGGAATCATATAAGGTCATAACATTATGTGTGCTGAAATATCCCAAAAAGCACCAATTTGGGTTAATGATAACCAGAAAGTGCAACAAACAATGGAATTAGACTTTAGCTATTAAACAATGAGGTGATTTAAACTTCCACTTAAGCTTCCACTCTACTAAAGAGGCTAAAATTGCAGCAAACTAAAGCATCTGATTTCTGTGGAGTGATAATGAGACTGTAACGTTCCTCAAATTAATATGTGAAACAGAAATAAATGCAATACTGCCATCAGCTTTTTCAGAGTATTTGATTGTATGAGGTTTGACTGACTCTTTGCATCCACCTCTTTTGCAGTTGTTTAATGGCAGTAGTGGATGGAAACATGTTAATTTGCTTTTTGGTGATTCTGTAAATTTGGTTAAAATTTCTGCTATAATTTGGATGGAAACTTGGCTGTTGTCTCTCCTTGCTGAAAAAGAACATTTATGCACAACAGATTTACTCTAAATAAATGTTTTAGAAAAGAAGTGAAAATGTCATGTTTAAGATGGAAAAACATAAAGATAAACAAATGTATGATGAAGTGTTAAGAACTAAACTTGACTTATTAGATTATGGTTCTGATTTTTCAAGTCTTCTGATGGTTGTGGATCACTATAATCATTCCTCCTTTCCACACTTCTTCCCTGCCCTCTGTACAAAAATGCTGTTTAGTTCAGCTAAATCTACTATTACGCTGGCATGGTGGTGCAGCAGCCAGCACTCATAGCAAGAGGGCTCCACGTTTGAACCCCAGTTCCTCTGGGGCTTTTCTGTGTGGAGTTTGCATGTTTTCCCTGTGCCTGAGTGGGTTCTCTCCAGGTACTTCAGCTTCTTCCCACAGTCTGAAGAAATGCAGGCTAGGTTAACTGGTGACTCTAAATTGCCCATAGGTGTGAATGTGAGTATGAATGGTTGTTTGTCTCTATACAGATGTGGACAAATTTGTTGGTACCCTTCCATGAAAAAGAAGAACCCACAACTATCTCTGAAATAATTTTAAACTGACAAAAAATAATGGCATCAGTCATTGTTTATTCCATGTTTAACGCAAATCAGACACTGCTTTTGATTCAAGTGAATATTTTAGATAATAAACAAAATGAAAATGACATGGACAAAAAAAGATGGTACCCTTAATATTTTGTTGCATCACCTGCCAACAAGCAATCACGGTAGCTCACAATGAGATTTCTGCCTCTGGTAACAGGTATTTAGGCCCACTCTTCCTGAGCAAACTGCTCTAGTTGTCTCAGGTTTGAAGAGTTCCTTCTGCACACTGCATTTTTACATTTTCCATGGATTAAAGCTTCATTTTTTGGTCTGTGAACATAAAGCTGATGTGATCTGCCAAAAAGCTCCAGTTTTGTTTCATCAGTTTCAATAATGGAGTTCTCCTGGGACTTTTTCCATGGAGCCCATTGTTGTCCAAAAGGCAATGGATGGTGTGATCAGATAGTGACTTACTTTGACCTTGGAGTTCAGCTTGAATGGCTTTGGATGTTTTCCTTGGCTCTTTGTCTATCATCCGCACTAGCCCCCAACCTGGGATTGCATTTCTTCTTGCAGCTAGGAGGCTGACTACAGTCCCATGGAGCTTATATATATATATATATATATATATATACACAACAGAAGTAGCATCCCTAAAGTAAATGTGGCTATACAACAGGAAAGCTAACAAAGTGAGTGCATGCGATTTACTAGGGCCTGTTTAACAGTAACAAACAAAAGGGGGACACACTGCGGCTCAAAACAAGTACAGGTAGTGTTAACTACCCCCGGCTATTACCCCCGGCTAAACACCAAGGCAGTACAAGTAACACAACGAACGGTCGCCGCGCCGAACGCCGGCTTCACCTGGGTTTTTATACCCGTGACGTCATCGTGCTGGAGTGGTGCAGGTGCGGAGACGCCGGGCCAATCCCGAGCAGAGGCGGTCAAGCAGCAGCAGAGGGATGGGCCAGCGAAGGATTCCTTCAATCCTAGGCAAGCGCTCACACAGCACACTTAGCATATCCTAAACACAAATTCAGTCAGCCACAAAGCGAGAGAATGGCAAGCAACAGGGCAGTATCACTTGGTAAAATAAACAATAAACCATTTCTTTTCACAATTTTATCAGTTTTTTCTATCACATACCATAGGCAGGCAGGTATATATGAGACTATTGCTTCTAATTTAACCAATTTCAGGAGGAATGAAGCATTGCTTCCAAAAGCTGTAAAGGTACCAACAAATTTGTCCACATCTGTATGCCAGCCTGGTGATAGACTGGCAGTCTGCTCAGGGTGTACGCACATGTGTCTCACCCAATATCGGCTTGGACTGACTCTAGCCCCTCCACTTATGGATAAGTCAAATAATGCTTCCCTGTGTGTTTCCTGTGGTGCTGGAGTTAGCTCTGAGGTCATGTTAAGGTCAGGCATAGCAAAAGTGACTGGGCTAAGGTTGGGTTAAGGTAAAGGGAAACACAATCAGTAGGGAAACACAACTGATCAGCTTTTACAGTATAATAATATTAGCAGGGGTTCACTACAGGATGGACTCTCTTGACATGCAGTGGGCATGAGAGTATTCCAATAAGAAAGACTTGAACAAACTGGAACCTACCCTTTAAAGACACAGCCCATTAAGAGTTAATCAAAATGCGGTTTGCTTCTTTGTCTTTATTATAATAGAAAAATATGCAAATACTTGCATTTATTTTCAGTGGGACCAAAATACACTACTGGAGCATAAATCTCTCACAACAACAATCCTGCTTTCAATCACTGCAAGAAACCCAGACACAAATATCCCCATTTGGCCTTTTAAGCCAAAGTTGGGACTTAGGTTTACTTCAGTTTGAGTAAGAATCAAAGTTTCACAAATAGACCTAATTAGGAGTTTCTCTTGCCAAAACAATCAAATCTCTTGTAATGCACCCCAGCTAGATTAATGAACTATTGAAAGGATATTGCGAGGATCACAGCGCTGAAACTGGCAGTGTTGCACGGCAGTTTAGTAACACAAATCTATTCCTACACCAACACCAAATTAGATGAAGTCAGATTAAAGCAAAGCCTGTGCCAGGATTGCCAGTCTTACATCATGAAAGTATTATACAGCATAGAAATCTCTGGAGGGATTCAGATGGATTTAAAAGTATGGAACCTAAACTTTGTTGGCAAGACATGGATAATTGGTATATATTTCTTTATCTTACATTATTGTCTATAGTAAATACAGCAATCTGGTCACATTCTATTCAACTGGCATCAACAACTACAAACCAACATCATGCTTTTATATAGCTACTAATATGCCAAAGCACATTAGGTTAGCAATATTATTTATGTTAAGTAGATGTAATTTTACTGACATAAATGATGAATAAATAGGGGAACTGCTCCTTCCTTTTTAAGCTGCTTATAGAACAGAATGAAAATTGTAATGTAGCTTTTTTAACCAATTGAAAAATGGTTTCCTCATAGTAAGTATTAAAAAAATATGATTTTACATCTGAAAATTACTCTATAAATTAGTAATTGCATTACAACTACAATTAACTACTATTAGCTGTATGTTCATACACAAAAATAATTTTATGGAATGTTTGTGGAAAATGTGAGCTGTGAACATAATGTCTTTAGTCCCTCACTCGCACATGCATAACCTACATTTAATTTGCAGACCATATTTGCATACTATAGCTTTGCATTTGTTAGTTTCATACTCAGCTGGTACCACATTAGCATTTCCCATCATGCTACACACAAGCATCCTTTCAGCGACAATGACAATGAGCAATACCTCAAACTGAATGCAGCCAAGTGAGACTAATACAGGAACACAATAGCACATCATCAACAGTAACAACTTTATAAAAGGAGGCGTTGTGATTGGTTGCACCAAATAGTAAACCGTGTTCTCCTATTTTATTATTGGAAATCCCCCGCTGAGCATGATAACAACATGTTCCACCAAGAAAAACAAAACAATTCACAGTAAAAGAAGACAAAAAGCAAACCCACAAAAAGCTGTTACAATAGTCATTTATAAACAGCAGTCATTTTTTGGATATGTTCCCAAAAACTGTTATCAGACTCATGATTTTCACACACTTAAGCCCCAGCCAGCCAGGCCCCGTCACTCGCCATCTTGTCCTGAGTGCTGAGAGGCCTGTGCTTCTGGTTTCCAAAATAAGTCATCAACAGGAGCCTCTCTGTGGGATGAGACAAAGGGAGGTTGATAGGAGCCCAGAGCTCTCACATTATGGCCTCCAAACAGCTGAAGACAACCGCAACAAGCTGAAGCTCTGCTGGACTATAGCATTTGAAAAGGGATATTGGACTCTTAAAGCGCTTCTAACCATGAAAAAGCCTTTAAGTGCTTTGCATCAGGCCAAAACAAGTACAGTACATTTTGTTCCCTAAAAGACCCCCTCCACCTCACCCCCCAACCCCCACCCTGCACACACACACACACCCTGACAAACACATGCAACATTCTCCTCCTACTCATGTCATCGGATGTGATGTAAATGTGTATTACTGGTATACCCCATCTGAGTTTATTCATTATTACTATGGTTTTCTTTATACCCAAATACAAAATATTTTTGAAAAAAGTTTGGTACAGCTAAGGCTGCAAAATAGTTTTGTCTGCTTTTTGATTTGCTGATAATGTAATGTTAATGTTGTCAATAGTATTTCACTGTATCACTGTAAGATATCACAATACATGAAACAGATCACAACAGATCAAACACAAACATGAACACTGAAATCTAAGTTAATCAGCTGCACCCATACCAAAGTCCCTGAGATAACTGTAATTCAACCCACACAGTTACATTACAAAACACTTTGCACCATTTGAGTGCTTTTCTATCATATACTACATAATACACCAAATCACAGCTGTAAAACATCCAACATTTTTAGAGGATTATGGTTTCATGATAAATGGTGAGATTCTGTGATCATGCCATTCCTGAAAAGTATCTATTGTATCTTGTTTGTCAGAGTTTGTCTTACAGTGTGAAATGCGCTTGTGTGGCTATTGGATGAAAAAACCTAAGGGGGGCAGTAGTGAGCCCATTAAGATTTGGTGCATCACAATGAGCTGAGGAAGACACAGCACTAGAAAACTTACTTGGACAGAGAAAATATTTCAAGAATGAAGATTAACTGGTTGTATGTGTTGTTAATGTCCCTACTTCTGATAAGGACCAGCAGACAGCAGCTTCACTATGGCAACCATTCACAACCTGTCTCACCTTATATTAGATGAGACTGTCCAAAATGGGTCCAGCGTAACTGTTAGGAACTGATATGTGAGATATATACATTCTTACCAATTCATGCTCAAAAACCTTTGAACTGTAATTCAGAACACATGAAAAAATCTATACTATATGTCTTTTTGAAGAAGAATTTGATTTCTTTCATTGTCAATGCATTTAGTTTGGCAGCTGAAAAGAAAGACTCTTGGAGACAAACAAAGAGGAAGGAGCAGTCAAGAAACGCAGAGTAAAGGCACCTCCGAGAGAAAGCCATTAGCAGCCAGATAGAAAGGGAAGAAGGGGATAGATGGCGCAGAGTGAAGAAAGAGATGAGGAGGAATGGCAAACACTGAAGGAATCTCAGGACAACTGCTTGGAAAGAGAGAGCAGCTCCTCTCACCAAGCTCCTATTTGCTGTGGTACAAATCACTGTTAGGCCTGGGCCCAGAGGGGAAAGCACTTTTCTTCACCTCATCGTCAGGCCTTGGAGTCCCGTTCCACTTTTCCAGATGGCTTCAGCAGCAGCAGACTGAGTTGGTCCTGCTTCCGCTGACCCGCCCAGTTATCCCATCTGTCCAACCCAAGCAACCCAGTCACTACTGGCTGCAACTGTTTGGGACTGGGAACTTAATCCTAGTCCCTCACTGGAGGCCAATTTGTGGGATGGTTAGATGGAAATCCCTACCTTCCTCCCTCTGGCCCTGGTATTGCAGTGCCCAGCAAATAGCCTTAATAGGGTTATGATTAAGCAAAGAGCTGGGGGAAGATGGGAGGAGCCCAAATGTCATTTTCTCACTTCTCTGTTTGCTTGGATGTCCGTAAATAGTGTATACAGTATAACAAGGTTTTTCAAATTCATTACTATTTGCTGTATGTTTATGTACATATAGGGTGCACCTCTGGCACATTTACTCTTGGCAGACAGACATAGTAGTTATGACTAAACACAAAACAAAATTTAGAGGCTGAACCACTGCATACTAAAAAGCCTTTTCGCATACAGAATATTAGATGTGAAAATGCGAGATTCTTGCCAGCGAATATACAGAAGCTGAAGCTCCACCGCAGCAAGCTGCTGACATATTTTTTAGGAAGTTTGTGGGACAGTTTGAGGTCCTGCTGGAGATGCGACCGCCGCATTTGAGGAGGCAGACAACCGACTACCGGGATCCTTTGACCCAGAGCAGCCTCTGACAGCCTGTGTGATTTTGATGCCTTTATTCGCGGTGTGAAAGCTCGGAAAGCTTTTTCGTCGCGTAGTATTCACACTCAGTGTGAAAGTAGTCATAAGAAAAACAACAGTTTGAAAAAATAAATTGACGTGTGAATTAATCGCACGAAAACAAACGCCCTCGGTGTGACCATAAGTCAACTGAAAGACACACGTGAACTCCAACATACACAAATTTCATCATGAATGAACAGAGACAAGAGCTGAATTTCCTGGTAAATTTTGAAATCAATCAGTCTCTGAGCATTACTACAGCATCCTGTATGTTACTCTGCAGTTCTATCAGATAGTATTAGATGTAATTTTTCTACCTATTATCCCACACTGAATTGTGTCTTTAAAGGTATGTCTATGCTCTCACAAATGTCTGCTCTCTGTCCAGAATAATAAAATTTAAGCTTAAAGTGAAATCAAACTTTGACATTTCTACAGACTGTGCCACACTGCTTTGCTCCTCTTTGCTGGAACCAGTGGCTAGTGCAATCTGTGGTAATATTGGATTTAAATGTTGATTTTGCAAACATTTTATCTTTCTGGACAGATCTGACTTTTCACCTAAGGTTTACATACAGAGCTCTACGTGACCAAATCATTGTTTACAATAAACAATGTTTTTGTGTATTAAAGGGCTAATAAGGACAATAACAAATTCTGAACACCCTGCTAAATGCTCATATTTGCGCTCTTTTCTTGTGGCACCAGGTCTTGACAAAAGTAATAGCAGTCTGAGTGACACACTACATGAGGCAACTAGTGTGACACAAATGCTTAATTGAGACATCCCCCACTCTGCATGCAAGGGCATTTGAGACTATTTATTGAGGCTTCTGGGGCTCTAGGAGGCCTCTCAGTTTCCACCAGCTGAAAAGGACTTTCCAGTGAGATGGGAGCAAGCTGGAAAGCACAGCCAAATAAGAGCCAGGTTTTGGACTCCAGGCCAAAAATTTCCCCAGCTGCTTCCACCAAGCAATATGCAGACCCAGGTGTTCAGAGAAGATTTGAAACCCAAGCTCAGCAGTTTAACTGTTCCACAACCCCCAATCCCATATCTGACTCTGTTTAACCCCCCCCCCCCGACACACTCACACACACAATGCTCCTTACCCCAGATCTTTTTTTTGGCTAACAAAATAGTCTTTGAACTGTATTCATGTGCTGCATATGTCTATACAGTGTGCATACTAGTAATTTCCCTGCTTTTGCATAATCATGTCTAAAGTTTTAACCATTTCTTATTTTGGTTTTGACTTTGATAGTTGCACTGGGATTATACAGTATATGATTGCATGTAAGATTTGTGAGTACATTTTAACAGATTTTAATAGATTTAAGACATTACTGTGTAACTGTTGAACGAAGGCACACTCTCACAAAGATAAAATCATAGACAACTAGAGACACTTGCTCAGTTTAGTTCAGTCAGAGGTCTGAGTCAGTTTGGTTTTTTTTCACAGAAGACATTTTAAAACCATGCTAGTGCTTAGCGAGAAGCAAGCAGGAAAACCAGGCAAAAAGACAAAGGATCAGGTGCAAAATCCAAGACCGTGCAGGCAAAAACAGATAAACAAGGCCAGATAGCTATGGTGTGAAAAGCACGATAGACAACCTAGTGGAGAATGAGTATAAATGGGCCAGTATATATATTAGGAGCTAGCGGTCGCAAAACGTCTTGGTTCTCATTTTTGCACTAATGTTAACATGTTAGAGTGGCCACACAGCTCGCGTGCGACGTACAGTTCACACACAGCTCAAGCCCCGTGGCTACGGCTTGTCATCCAGAATTTTGCCATCTTTCTAAAAGTAGACAGGGAAAAGATCAGTAGCCATCATACACACATAACACAGGCAGTGTGACTCGAGCATTGGGAACAGGTGAGTAGGAGGGAAAGGAAGAGTCAGGTGGCTGAAAGGCAGGAAGGACTGGGGTTACTGCAGGGCAGGAGGAGGAGGAGGCAGCATCTGAAATGACAAGAGAGCTAATAACAGCAAGGATAGACAGAGAATGAATGAATGCATGAAACAACTGGGACAGTCTGACATGTTAGCAACAGCACAGGTGTAAGTAATGAGATGAAAGATGGCTGAATTCAATTTAGCTTGAGTTTCAGGGTCCAGGTAATCTCCATGCTGAATAAGTGTCACACTGTTTTACTGGAAACTTGAATAGAATAGATATCTTTAATGTTATTAGTGACACCAAAGCTTCTCCTACTATGATTTGTCAAAATGTTAGCCTTGAAAAAAAGCCACTGACTTGAAAAAATCTTGGGGAATAAAGTGGCAACTTTGGCTGCTGCTAACCAAAAATGACAATGTGTTAAAAGGTTGAGGATGAGGCAAATGCTTGGATTAATTTTTTAATCTAAGTATTTGATTCAGTTCAACTCAGAGTAGTTATTGGCATGTGATCAACAAATGTCCCTTGTTAGTTAGCTCACTTGTTTCTACTTATCTCTGTCTGGTGTTAAAGTCAGTGCTTATACCCTCAATTTCGACACATTATAGCTTACATCATTTTAATCTATGGCTCCCTTGTGACAAGTTTGAATTATTAAATGGAAAACTTTATGGTAATTCATTCAAGCAATGTCAAAGCTAAATTTATCAAAATGTATGTATGTATGTATGTATGTATGTATGTATGTGTGTGTATTAATGTAGTTCAGTCTATTGAAATCAAATTCTGTTCACTTGTTTAGGTTTATGGAAGTGAGGATGAAACACTGAATTCTTTTCAAATCAATTGAATTTTATTTATATAGCGCCAAATCACAACAAAAGTTATCTCAAGGCGCTTTTCATACAGAGCAGGTCTAGACCATCTTTATATTATAATATTTACAAAGAGAGACCCGACAATTCCCACCATGAGCAGCACTAGGTGACAGTGGCAAGGAAAAATGTCCTTGTAAGAGGCAGAAACCTTGAGCAGAACCAGAACTCACGGTGGGCAGCTATCTGACTTGACCAGTTGGGTTGAAAAATAATAAGAAAGAAATAAATGCAATAGTTATAATAATATTCATTTGGAAATTAACACCGAAGTGTGAACATCTATATATTAAATCACAGGTGCCAACACTGTGCCCCTCCATAACTAATCAATGCAAAGAAATTAATTAATCAATTCATGCAAGTAATTTGAGGGCATAAATTATTAATTCATATATTATCCATTCCATTTGGTATTAGTTGCATGTCTTGTGTTGGATAAGGGGAAGTAGTAAAATGTATGTGAGTGCGTGTGTATTAAGGGGGGAATTAGGTTAATGAGAAAAGTTCACACAAAGTCCAACCTCCCTGATTCCATCTTCAGCTTGTAACACAAAGGCAGGCAGAGTTCACATGCACTTGCAGGGAAGAAAGGCGAGGTGACAGGTTCAAAAGTTCAGGCACTGCTTTAGACTCACTTTGCATGCCACTACCATTCGGCACACTCTGATACTTTTTGAAATGTGAGGGGGAACCTAATTTACTGTTCTGTATCAAGCCCTGGGTGGCAAGAATCTCCACAGGGGAATACCAAAATGGGAACAAGAGAAGAGGGAGGCTGTTGCGAAACAGAGCCCTGTTCCCTCCATGTCCTCCTTGATGAATCTGTCAAACAGATCTATGATGTCTTACTGAAGACAAGCTGTGGCATAGCCTCTTTTCAGATGCACTGATCTCTGAATGGTTGTTACCATCACATGAGATACCATGACATCAATTCCTTCACCTGTGACCTCTAAATGCTATGGGTTATTCAACTGTCACAGCAGGAAAATAAAATAAAATATAAAATTCTCAGAGCAGACCTTATTCACTCCACACAATACTATAGTTATTTTGTATAATACAAGTATAGTATAGTGGTATACAAAAATATTTTTAATATCACCTTTGGCAGATAATCTCAAACAAAACCCTTAATAAAACCAAGTACTTAATTCCTCCTCCTATATGCATATTTTGTATCCTAAGTTAGACAGAAGATACATCATTTGCTTTGGAAAAAGTTGTTCTGTTCCCACCTGTCCAGTGGTGCTTTTGCAGACACAAATTAAAAAGTAATTCAGCAATTTAGAATGACACTTAATAAATTTGTGGGGCTTGTCAAAAAAGGAATATTCAAAATCAGTAACCAGAACCCAAGGTATGCTGACTTTTAGTCTAGTGTGTATCAAGCTCCGAAGACACAGGATCCTACACCTACTATGATGCAGCTCAACAACATATTTTGTAGAGCCTTTCAGGATGGTAAACACCCATGTCTTTCAAGCTCCAAGCCTCCAGTTTGTAAAAAAGGCTTCCTATTACACATTTGTTGTCCTGAAGCCCAGACTGGAAAAGACAGAACCCTACAGAGCCATATAGGACGTTATAGAACTGTTTTCACTGCTTAGAAGCCACTCTATAGGAAATTAATACTGTCAGACATGTATGCAAAATGCAAATGGAATGCATGTTACGTGACCCTTTAAGTGTGACCAAGACATATTCCACACTAAATAAGGTTTAGAACAAGAACAGATTTGTAACCTGTTCCAATTTTATTACAGTAAAGGTTTTGTCAGGAAAGATGCTTTTGATTCCTACAGTTTGTAGTGCATCAGCGTGTATAGTGATTTATCTTGCCTTTTTTACATTTGGATTTATTCATTGTACAGCTGCCTTTATCCAAAGCGATGTATATATGAGGTGCAAACTAAGCTGTCTAAATCTGCTGAAAATAAAGGTATATTTTGCTTTCAATTTGATTAAAATGCCAAAATATTTAAATTATAATCAACCCTACACTTAAATTTACCATTCCTTAATTCTAAAACTTTTCTATTTCTAAAAACCTGTTTTGTATTTTTAGAGCTTTTCAACACCTATTACTTCCTCAGTATCCAGACTGCATGCCTCAAGTCAATGGTGGCACACATGAGGGAAGATGTCTGATTTAATCCAGGTGTGGATATGTGTGGATATCTACATTTGTCTCAGTGTGACTTCATCTGTATGTGGGGGGGAATTAGATGGAGAGATAGAGCGGAGAAAGAAAGGGAAGAGACCAGCATGAGGTTTCCATTATTGTGCATCTCTTAGCACAGAGTGGCCTTGCCACGTCATGGAGCTGCTGCCGTGTGATGGGTCGGGATCCTTGGCTGGTCTCCAGCCTCCTGACAGCCTGTCGCCATGCCTGCACTGGCTCCCTGCCCAACAGTTCACTTTTAATTATCTCTTAAGTCAAACGTAGTTTGAGGAAGTCCAGGAGCACAGTACCAAAACCCTCTGGAGGTTTTATGCCTCAGTACTCCTCTTTGGTCACTTCAAATGTGTGGCACAAAGCTGTCTTCATGACATCCTGCTCTGTGTAAAGGTCACAATTATGAGGCATTTTTTAAAAAAACTTCTGAATTTTCCATTTTTCAGATTGCAATACACAATTGTTTCAGCTGTCTCTGGTTGGATGGACATAATGTGGCTCTTAAAGAGGAATGTTGGAGTAAAGCGTGTATGTTGATTTATGAGGTGATATGAAACTTGACATTTTTACCGTAGCGCTACTGTCAGGACGCCATGGTCATTAGGCAACAAATTCAGTTCAGTCAGTCAGGCTTGCGACACTCCTCTATATCTGTCTATTATCAAGCTACATTACACAGACAACTCCATCTGTTGTGTTTTATGTGCCCCTGCAAGATCCAACTTAAAATCTGTGGGTGATTAAAAACATTTAGTATCAGGGCAAAGCTATGCAGATGCAGCTATGTAGGAGTGATATTTGTGTTTATTTATATGTGTCTATGGCTTTAATCTAAGTGACAAAATTAATTATTGGGATTTCATTCCTTACAGAAAGATACCTCTTGTGCAGCTTGACATAGGAGGAGAGGCAATGTTTTGGCAATTCTGCTGAAATACTGACAGTGTGAAAGGAGAGGAATGACTGATGGTAAATCCACAAGACCTCATGTTGTCTCAGGATTATGGCCTGTTGCTCACTGAGTCAGATACTTTGCTGTGCCATTAGTAAATATTTCTTTCCACTCACTGTCAGCCATACACACGCTCTTTAGCTCATCTTTAAAATGATAAGATTAAAAGCAAGTCTTAACATGCAACAAGGAAAAACTATTTGAAAAGACACAACAGGAGACAAAAAGCAAAACATTAATAACCTCCAGGGCAGAGAGTTCTCCTTTATTGTTAGTACATGCTTCCAATTGAGAGAAAAACACATTATTAATAACTCCCCATATTGTTTTGTTGACAGCAAAGAGCCCTGAGAAACGAACACTATTTTAAGTGCTTTGGTATGTGGTCGGAAGGCCCATTGGACTGCATGTATCATATGCTGAAATCAAGCAGCTGCAAAATTACAGTAGCGTGCCCTCACCACAACCGACTGGAGCTGTGCAATTAATCAGAGGTTAACCCCACAACCCCACAAAACTTGTGTATAATCTCTAATTTACGTACCTTCTCTCTTTACATGCACAAACACACACACACAACACACACACAACAGATTGAGACAGTGGAGCCTCAAATGTAGACACAGACTGGAAGTACTTCCAAAAAGAATGTGGGTAAACATGTCTTATAAGTAGATGTCATATGTTCTATAAGTAGATATCACTACACCAAGGCATCTAATAAAAATATTTTGGAATATGTCATGCAGAAAATAATAACTCAAGGCAAGAGAGCTGTTGTTTTCAGACATAAAGCACATACCTCCCATTTAGAAAGAATTTCCAGTCCAGCATCTTCCCCGTTTGTCACTCCTAAGTACCCCCTCCCCCTCCACCACACACACACACACACATACACACACGCATCTCAACATTAATCATTCCTAATAGCTTTGTTATCTTAGTCTCACCTTCCTGTATTCTTAGCCCTCTCACTCTAAGGCAGGAAACTGCTGGACAATACTCCATCACTGCATATAAAGCATCCGAAATGTTAGCTGGGATTGGCTTTAGCTCCCCCATGAGTCTCAAAGGATAAGCGGTATAGATAATGGATGGACAACTGTGCCGTGAGGAGGGAGTCAAACAATGTTTACAGCTTACAGTTTGGGTCACTGTCAAAAACTGTACACAACAAAACCCTACCTCAACCCCTAATCCATCTGTCAAGTTCCCTCAAGTGTAGATCCATTGTATTGAGAACCAAATGGCAGTGCTGGGGAACAGAAAACCCATTTGAAGAGTTCCCATGTTGTTTTAAATGAATACAGTGCAGGGGAAGATTTTTTGGTTCCCATTATGTGCTATATAAGGCTTGGAAACATAGGGCCCTGGGAACATAGGGCCCTCACAGAGCATATATAGTAAGTAGAACTAGGGAACATAGGAGCCTTTCTCATGTTTCTGTTATGTGCCATATAAATCTTGGGGTCACAGAACTCTGGGAACATTAGAATGACTCCAAACCACTCTGCCCTACCCAGTCTGTCTTTTACATCCTCGTCAAATGCGCTGTGTTAGCTAGTGCAAATACGAATTGGCAGGTTGCTAGCCTGTGAGTCAGCCATAGTGACATCTTCTAGAAGCTAATACTAGCTTCAATCCTCAGTGTTAGAGGAGTAGTAGACCAAAAGTATGCTCATGTATTGATTGACACCCATGAGCTCTGACCCCTGACTTTGGCCTTCTCTGATTGGTTAGAAGGCCAAAGATGGTGGGTCCTCTGATTTTGCAATAGATATGTGTGATAGGTGTCTCACCTCAGTGATGTCATCAACCTACCAGGTAACTATAACATGTACAGCCATACTTGCAGCTCTGTGAGGCTGTATTTAGACACAGCAGTGCTTTGAGCAAAATGCTAACACTGGCATGCTAACATGCTGATGATTATAATGTTAACTGTGTTGCAGCACGTTAACATGCTAAAATTAGCTTATTAGCATATACAAAGTATAGCTTAGGTGGATAGAAATTTCATTAATGTTACAGGTATTTCAATGTTACTATATGTAGCAAGCATACTCAACAGACCAATACAAACTCTAAAAATCCCTTAGTTATTATACTTATGCCTGTCCCTATTTCTAATCTTTTGACAGTGTTGAATCCTTGAAACATACCACTGTAATGCCATGTTGACACTATGACCTCATGTTTTCATCCACAATACCTGTATTAGTTGACTTTGCCCCTTGAAAGTATCCACACCACTCCATAAGCACATTAAATATTGCTGCTTGCTGTGTCTAATGGTAGTAGAGATGTAGAGACTGCTTTGTGAGCAATAAGCTTCTATTGTTTGAGCAAATTTTGAGTGAGGTGGTTTGGTGGTATAGCTTTGTTGTATGAGCAAATGGAATGTAGTCCTTACATGTCCTTGGAAGTACCCTTGTTTGAGTCAGGGATTCTTAGAGCAGTTCATTCAAGTTCATCCTGTTCGGAAGAAATCTTAATCTCTCTTTTTCCTCAAGTTGGTTTCAGTGATGGCTCTTGTTAATTTCATTCTATTTGCAAAGGAAGGAGGAGGGGAAGATCCTTCAGCATCCTGGTCATGGATTAGGTTCTTAGTGGATGACATCACTCTCTGGGGCTTTGCCCTGCTAGTAGTATTGTGCTGCCCCTGGATGAGGGGGAGCTCTGGCAGGGATACATGCAGTTCACGAACAATATCAGTTTGGAACAGAGAATGCCACCTCTCAAATTTTTCTCTGGGTCCACAAAAAAGGGGGACTGGCCAGCAGGTTGTAAAGCATATTGATGTATTTGGAGTTCTTGATGTTTTTAGCATATCATTTCACCATATCACTATTCACAGTAGTGACAATTTGGATATGCCTGGATTTCTTGATTACCAGAGCATTAGTTCCAACATCAGTGCATCATTTAAAGACTTTTGAGATAATGATTTTACAAAAGCTGAATATAACAATCACTTAGTATTGTTAGGGCAACCTTTGATTTGAAGATACGTATTGGGCAGCCACCTATTTCACTACACAAGCTCAATATAATCTGATGTCCTAATTCACATTCACACCTGTGAGATGCCTTTGCAAATACATCATTTTACTAAACAGCCAACAGACACAGAGATCTTCTGACTTCTGGTTTCTCACTTCAGGGAGCTCAGCTGGATTTCAGCAGAGGAAGAGCAAAATCAGGATATCTGTAATTGCAGGATTATTTTTAAGCTGTTAGTGAAATCCAGTGGAGCAGAGCTTTGTGCGTTTCACTGTTAATGTAGCAAGAAGTAGCTAATGAGATAACACTCCCCTGTGAAATTAACTTTCAACCTGCAGATGGTGCTGAGTCAAGCATTTGACTCAAGTTTGAGCCAGTGATAGATGATGTCATTTCAAAGTTTCAGCATTACTTTGTCTTTGCATTTTGCCACATGTTCTGTTGCGGTTTGCAAACATATATACCTTAAATTACACAATTCACTTTTCATGCATGACCGTGGAACAATGTTCTAAAACCTCTAGTAGATGGCATATTCTCTGAATTAAGGAATTTCAAGTTGTTTTTCTCGGGTTAATTGCCTTCTCTGTAAGCAGAAATGAAGGAGCAGTGTTTAACAAGGAAACCATTCATTAGATTGTTGGTGATGAAGTCACAGTCATCCCTAATAGTCGTATACATAGAGTTGTGCAGTTGCACTGTCTGAGTAATACCCTATGTCATCAGTGGAGGAGGCAGGGACAGTGGACAGCAACATTAAAGAGGACAGGGCAATATTAAACATTTGTTAGAGGCAGCACCAACAGACTTTGTGTGCTCCAGTGATCACTCTGCTCAGCATAATGAGTACAGTCTTCCCAGCGGATATAATAAAGCGTACTGAAAATGTTAAAAGAATAAACATAATGCAGTGTAAATTAAGTTGCCATCAAAAGGGGACAAATCAAAAAGTGTTTTAGGAAATGAAGTTTTAATATTAGGTAGTACTTACACCCAATTAAAGTAGAACTTTTTCATGCCAAGAGGTGCAGTAGGAGCCAAGTCAGACCACAATGCTTGTGGTGGAAATATCTGCATTTGTGCTATTTATAACCATTTATTTGATATACTACAGTATATTCAAGGATTTATGTTCGGTCAATTCTGGATTAATCTCTGTTGTGGAAAACACTCTGTGACTTTGAACCTCTTCCAAACAAGGGAAGAGACTTCTGGAATTGTAATTGCATGTATGCTGTGCCTGACCAAACACATAAGAACTCACATAAATTTGAAATTGAGGCATAATAACACATGGCAGATGATGAAGTTTGGTTCCAAATCTAACTTCATTAACAAATATATCATCGTGTTTAATTCCAGGCAGGAACAGGACAACTTCCAGGTTGTTGCCGCTGCATTTGGCAAATGAGCCTTGAGCTGGAACACAGCCCTTGAGACTCATATGAAACAGGTTCAAGTGGAGACCACAGAGTTTTAGAATGGGGGAAGGGAAGAACAAGTTTTGAGGTTGAGGAAAGAAGTGTGCATCTGTATTTGTGTGTGTGTGACACAAAGTGGGGAAAAGCCAATATTCAAAGACGTGTGCCTGCATAAGTGCACGTGTGTGTGTGTGTGTGTGTGTGTGTGTGTGTGTTTGAGATGGAGATAGAGGAGGGAGCAGACAGCATTCTCTGAGGCACAAGAGGTCAGAAATGTGAGGAGAAAAAGTGCACATTCAGCATTTCCCAGGGAGGGGGACGAGTGGTTAGACAGTTGGAGAGTTAGAAGATGCAGGTGGTGCTGCTGAACGTGCTGGTAAGCAGCAAACCTGACAAGTCTAATCAGGTCTTATCTGGCTCTTCTGCAATTTCATGGCTGTTTGAACTAAGTGGGCCATGTTCCTCAGATCTTTGTTAGAGGATTTTTATCTAAGAAAAAGTTTCCATACAGCATCTTGAAGCTATGTCGGGGAAAAAGGTGATTATCATTTCTACAATGATGACTAAAGGCTTTTGGAGAACAGAGCAGAATTTTAAACAAAGCCCTCACACCAGGTAGAGACCATAGAACACATAACAAAGAAGTTATGTGACGTGAAATGACATAAGAAGGGCACATTATTTTAAATGCTTATATGCTTCATTTTGGATTAATCTAATTGACTCTGGCAAATCATCAGCAGCTCATCTTCATTTCCTCTATATTTTTTTCTTCACTTCCTATCACCAGAGCCATTTTCTGAGTTGCACCACCAGTGGATTGTGTTTAGTGTTTACTGAGTGAGAAGTGTTTTGCAGCAGGAATCAGGCCAACTTTTGGATATGTGGGTAAAAAAGTGTGTAAATAGATCTGTCACAAATGAGTCATAGACCGTGACCATGTTTTTTAGAAATATTATGGACTTAAAGGACGATGACATTTCATTTTGTGTTTTAAACATTTCTTAATGTTCAGCCTGTGGTTAAAACAATGCATTGATACCACCTCAGGCAGCGGTACTAATATGGCAGTAACTGTGTCATAGAGGTTCTCTCTCTCTCTCTTTCTCTCCCTCTCAGGCATGTTTGAATCACTACAGAGGTCATTACATAGATAGTCATTCCTGTCCTGGAGACTTATCTCAACCATGACCATTGTCACCACAGGTATGAAGCCCTCATTATCATCAGTAATATCTGTATTGATCTGCCTTAAAACTTGTGTTTGATACGTCCTCTTAGGAGAGGACAACATGGTCAACAGTAAAGCTGGCTGAGAGTTAATAAGTATAACTGGCCAATTAGAATCAGCTTGGTCCACTTCTGCCCAGCACCTGCTAAGTCATTAGCAACTGCTATGTAACTGCTTGCTATGATGACTGGAGCCCACAGAGGGAGGGGGAAATAAACAGACAAACCACTATATCCTCAGTTAGACAACAACTTGTGTACCTACCTGTGTGCCTTCAGGTTTAGGAGGAAAAGAAGAAGAAAAAGAAGAAGAAGAAGAAGCCATTATAACCTTCGTGATGGTTGTAAAGTTCATTTTTTGTTGAAACTGTGGTGTTGAGTGGTGTTGATTCAACTGTGATCATTTTGTTGACTGCACTGTGTGATGCCTTTGAATTGTTACCTTACTATGCTGCATGTTAAAGCACAGGATTTTTTCTCAGAATAAAGAAAATACCAAATCAGTGTAGCAGGGGGAAAATTGGCATTAACAGTAAGATTTCTAGTTTGTACCTACTCACTGACTCAACACAAAATAGTGAAGATGGCAGAACTGGGCTCACCACCAGTGTTAAAAAATGCTTTTCCTGCTAGTAAAGACCAGAACAAATGAACCACTGCATGATCAACAGCAATACTACTGACTGACCTAAATCATAACAGGCAACTGTAGGGTGAACTTCTCCAACTCTGACGCACCAGCAGAAATCCCCTTAAAAACAACTGATGAAATAACAGTTTGAGCTTTTTCAACTTATTCCATTTCTTACCGCTGCAAGAAAAATTGCATGTAACACAATGTGTAATTCAGTTGTATTTGTTTTTTCAAACCAATCTGAACTTCCAAATGACAACTTCTTGGAACAATCTATGTCTGCCCATCCACACACAAAGCCTGATTCCTGGTATAGTACGGTCACCAAAAGGTCATAGCAAAATCCAAGCAACCATCTGCATTGTGTGCTTAACTGAGTGCTAAAAAGATGTAAATTATGTGTTCTGCATGTTTGGTTTTTTAACCTGATTTGACTACTCTGGATTATTGTTGAAGTTTGCCTGGTCATTTTTCAAGTAGAGTGTGCACATAAACTAATCCCCGACAACATGAACTGGTTGACATCAACCAGCGAAGGGCCTTTTGTTTTGTCTTACAAACCACATTCATATCTGGGGGTCAGCTCAATAAATATGACACACATCCAGATACTCCCTGAACCTCAGCAAACCAGACGGGGAATTAACTGTCTGCTTGTGCAACACCAGCCTTGTAATAAAGTATTCTGTGTCTCTGATGAGTGCATAAGTGAGTACATAAGTCCTCTCCTCATGTGTTTGCACTAAAATTTCATGACCTTGCCTCCCCTATGTAATCTCCCGTCAAACTTCTGACATCCTCGATAAAAAGGTTCATGTGGGAATGAATGTATTTGAACTCCAAGGTCTATTTTCATTGCTGCCTCCTCCAAATGGGACTCATAACCACACCCAAATCTATAACGCTGTAAATATTACATTCCCTGAGACTAAGTGAAAAAGAGGTACAAGTAACAGGTGCTTCTCAAGAGCAGCATTGGGCTCTTTCTTGGGAAAATATTTGAGCAATCAAGCAATATTTCCTGACATGTCAAATAATGATGCTCATACAATGTGGCTAAGAGTTCACAAGAGGGCCATAGAATAGGTGCACTGCACTCTTGGCAAACTTCTGATTCCAAAAACAAATAACTTTCTCCCTGTACATAGCCTGCCAAAGAAAGGTTCCCTGTAACAAATCAGGTTTGGGAGAATAACACTCAAGATATTAGAACAAACAGTCATAAAAGCCCTGTCCTTGTTCTGCTCTCAGTGAATTCTCAGAATTGCAATTTTGTTTGTGTAGATGAGTTTCTATCCATCAACAGGACAAAGAATCCTGAAGAACTTTGTGTTTTTAGTTTGAACCTAAGAACTGGAATTGTTCCTTCAACTTGGAGATTCCTTACCTGTACATAAGTGTACACACAGCTCAACATAGATACTTTGTAAATGTCACAGCTGCAGATACCAAGCCGTCCAGATCAGTGCTTGGCTGTGAAGTAGCTTTGGCTGGAATGCCACGGCTGGAATTACAGGACATGTAGCGCCCACTGGCCTTAAGCAACTTCTGCCTTACATATCATTGCAACAGAAATAGCTCTAATTTTTTATATATTCATTAGATTCATGTCCAGAGGACAAGCCATATCAATTATTTACTTTGTTGCCATTTGATGCACTTGGCATATGCAGCTTGTGAGCAACTTTCATTGGTTAGGGTGTCACGGCTCTGGCTATGACTCCAGGTTTTCCCAGTGTTGCCCTACAACCTCTGTGTATGCCTGTTCATTTGCCAGTCCACCCTTCATCCAGCAAATCTCCAACCAAAGCCATTTACCCAGTTTTCAATCCTGTGTCTGAGTCTGGGTCCTGTAAAACATAGCCTTAATATAGGGGCCATCTTGAAACATGGTACCAAGTTGTATAATACATACCTGGCTGACACAGGTTTGTCAGGTTGCAACACCTCTTATTCACCACCCACATTTTTGCTCAGAAATTGACAGCTGGTTCCCTGGTTGGAGAAAAATCAGTTTCAATCAGAGTAGGTGTAATTAGCAATCAGGATGGTATCTTCCAACATAACTACCTACTTTACAATGTCCATAAAAATTGTGTCATAAAAATAGCTACAACAAGGACAACAAGTGTGATAGACAGTGACATAGCCGTACAAGTTCTTGAAAATCAACCTACAACGTATAGCCACTTTTAATTCAGCATATTGCTTTGATCTTCATGAAAATCTCAACTTCTACCTAGTTTCAGTAGTGACTAAAAATGACATCAATTGGACAGATTGGTTGTTTACTACTGACTGGTCAGAGTAAAACAAAATCAAATACTCCTGCAACTTCTCAAACAGAAATTAAGTGAAAAATAAAAAAATAACAATTCAGTCTGATTATTAGGCCAGGTATGTAGCCAAGCTGATACAGGTGAAGATGAGGCTGACAGCTGTTCTTCTTCATTACTGCTTTTCTTTTACTCTATTATGTAAAACTTTTCTCTTTTTTTTTACCCACCCCATTCGGTCAAAATTTGATGATAGATATGCAATTTCCTGAATCTTGAGTTCTGGACTCTAATTAACCAACAGAAAAAAATATCTGTTACAAGAGAGTAATAATATATCATACATGGTGTTGGAGGCCTCTTTTTAATGATAGTTTGTGTGTTCTCTATTTTGTAAAACTTCCAAACCTCCAACAATCAACACTGTTTATGAAGGTAACATCATTATGTAACAAGCTAAAGGAAGTAACTCATTAATGCCAGCATGATATTCCAAAAAGGATGGGACATGTTTTACAAGACAGAGAAGGGAGGGCTGAAAAGCCTGTTAAAATGTGACTCGTCCAGATAAGTAATTGCTGCTTAATTTTGCCAAAGACGTAACATCATAAAAACAGCATTCTTTTAAAACTGACTTGGCATACAGACACATGCTGCCTCCCTAATGTGAACAAAACAAAAAAGTCAGATCTGGGTTTGTAGCACTTTAAAGCAATACACCAGGTGGCCTCTTTAAAATCAGAATTCACACATAGTGCAAAAGAGTTTTAAATTCATACTGTTTGTTAGGCAGTGTAATCATTTTCAAACATATTGTCAATATTGTCTTCCTTTCCACACCTTTCTTAAACATTTTGCTAACTTACAAATATGCATAGTCTTTTCTTGGTGAGAGTAGGAAGAGAATATTGATACAATCTTTAATCTATTCTGTCTCTGTCCCAATATAACAAAATCCACCTCAGTGAGCTTTAGAGGTGCTGGTTTGTTACCTTCAGACTAGTATTTCCTCCTGTCTTCATGTTTAAGCTAAGCACAGTTAGTTGTCTGCTGGTTATGCAGGAATATTTCATGGTTTTGTCAAGTGTCATGAAAATTCAGTTCACTCTAAAATCAAAGGCCAAGACATCCACAGCAGGGCCTTGACACAAGTCCCCCAAAAGCCTCAATTTTACTATGTGGCAAGTAGTTTTTATTAATATAATTAAATGTATATTTGTTTAGAAATATGGCTAAATGCTACTTAAGCACAATATCAACTGACATTCTACAGTGAGGACCTTCAGGTGGCTCCTTATTACTTGATCTTGTGGGCCACTGAGCTATGTGATGCTCTGGGCAATGTTCCTCTGGGAAACCTTGGGTTGTGGCATATGGATGTGGATGATACCAAAAGAAACCTTCAGAGGTCTTGGGTCACAGTTGTTTTGGTGGCATGAGGGGTCCTATACAATATTAGGCAGGTGGATATTGTGCATATTCCCATTTAATCATGTTATCACCCAAAAAAACCTGGAGCCATGTCATATCCCAACAGAGAAAGGGTGTTTGTTGAGGATCAAGCAACTCATTTTTTGGGGATCCTGACAGATTCATCTGGCCTTGCTTAAGTCACCACAGTTTGTAGAATACAATACACAAAAACACTTCTGCCAAATCACAATGCCCAGCGAGACTGCCTCGCTAACATCAATAGCTAGCGAAGAATACCAGTTCTTACTTGTGCAGCCTGGCTTTAGGTACAAGTTGTGACATAGCACTAGGAGTATCCTAACACATCTACAAAGTAATTTAGATCATTAAAGCATCATACTGTGTGGGTGAAAACTATTATATATTTGGCCTGAAGAGCACAGTATACACTTTATTTCTATTTATGCATATGGAACTTAGGCCTCTTCCCAAATAGCTGAAGTCAATGGGACGGCACCACCACATTTATACTGTATTTCTCTCTCTACACAATAAATGTTGCTTGCATCTGATCACAAAGGCACTGTGCTCATGACACAGCTTAGATATTTCAACTGTATATCAGAATGTTAGGAAACTGCACTAAACTTGCAAAGAGCGGTGATATATTTAATATACTTATTAGGCACAAATTTCAGTTGTAGTTTTTTTTTTTTTTGCTGAAGAACTTTACATTACAAACATAGCTTTCTTTATTTGTCCATTTAATCTAACAATTCCCCATTTCTCACCACATCAGACATAACTTTTTTACAGACCAAAATCATGTTATTAGTCGTTGCAAATGCTATCAGTTGCTTTCCTCGTTCCACAATACCAGCAGGCTCTTCTGGAGGGATCCCATGATGGATGGGCGAATGCATAAATGGACAAAATGCCTCATACTGCAGTCTGTTTCTAAAAGCTTATGAGCTGCTTCTCTCCTCATTGATATGTCCAGTTACTCAACAGACAAAACAAGAATCAGTCACGTGACACTTATGGAAGGAAGTGGGCTCAATGAAGCAGACAGGTTGACACATATAAACATTGGCAAATCACAGTGGAGATTGATGCTACACAGATTACATGTTATGAGGGCTGGGAAATATAATTTGCCCCACCTTAGAAAAAAAGACAATAAACTGAGCCACATCTGCTTTTTTTGTTATGACAGCGAAAAAGGAACAAAGCAACTTAAGAGATGAAAATAAATTGTCTTTTCTAAAGATAAACATTTCTTTTGTGGAAATGGCCCCAGAATTGGGTACATGTAGACTTGCCAACTTGAAAACAACAGCAAAAAAAAAAAAATCCTATTTTGACATAACTAATGTTTATGTGGAACTATACAATACCTCTTTAATAAAGTGCTGTTAAATTAAAGTAAACTTTGATTTGGTTCACCTTTGTTAGTCGGGATTATAAAAGTAATGAAGGAAAATGATCATCTTTACTTGGTTTGTGCCATACAGGTATTGTCTCTCAGGAATTCAAGAACTTTTCCCGCTTTTCTTTGAGCTGGGCAATGTTCAAAAGCTTCCCATGTGTGTCTAAAGTCTGATTCCAAATGAGTGGGTAGCCCTAGGCATACACACAGAAGGGTGGATCAGAAGGCTGGCCTATATAGCTATGTCCTCACCACACAGCAATTCAGACTTTTTAACTGTAATAACACATCACTGTTTCACTGCAGTTCAATAGAGGAGAACCCTTAAGAGCCTTCTAGAGTCCAGTGAGTCTTAACACATGGTCCCCAGTTAACAGTGATGGATGATACGTAAGAATATTTAATTTTGTTGCTCCTGCTGTCCCAGAGCTTTGTGTCTCCAACCTCCTCAGTGAGAGCTTGTTAATTTTTACAGGTTGGTTCTCCACATTGCCACACCATCAGTCCAACATAAAAGCCAGGTATTGTTCAACTAGGGACATTTTGAAGCCCGTGTGGCCTGCTGGTAGCTCAATGCAGCAATTTCTCCTCATACTATTTACAAAATTACTGCAACATTTGCAACCAGGCCTCATTGTGTCTATTAGTTCTTTGTGCCGTAGTTTCTAAAGAGAAGCTGACGCTATGACGTTGGTTTTATCGACTTCACTGTAGCCATGGCATTTGCCCGTTGCTTTGTAAGGCTCCATTGCCACACTGTGGTGAGCAATGTCAAAACAATAGACCTTTTTGAATCACATCCGAGAAGTAAACTCATGAATCACTGTGGCTTTTTTCTGTCCTTTTGAGGTGTCATTTGGGCAAGGAATCTTGGTACCTTACAGCTAGTTTTTTTTGAACAAAGCCGATTATAGATTAGGTCTGTATACCATTTGTGCTCATCACAATGGCTCACTCCCCTCCCAAAGTATTAATTCCAAATCTTCGCCATTGCTTGATAATGATGATCCTGTTCCACCTGTTTATCTTTGCTCCATCACTTGATTTGTTTCAGTCTGGTATGCACAATGTGTTGTTGCACAGTAAGCAAAGCAATCAGGCTGTACCTCTATCCAGCAGATGCCAAGACTAATTCACGCTAAAGATGTCAGCTCTAAATCTTATTTACTTTCTTGTTATTCATGACACATACCATGCCTTTTACGCTTTTCAAGGACTTGCACTCTATGAAGAAGCGGCCACTCAGAAACAAAGAACAACTTGGTCATACATACAGTTTGTATGGCGCATGCAGCCTGTATATAAATTCTCCAAACTGATACTATAGTCATGTAAAATGTGTATGTGTGTTTACATGTTTGGCTCCAACTAAAGTTGTGTTTTAAGAAGACTACACTGACACTATAACAGTTAACTAATTATTAACAGATCCCACTGAGACAGGCGTATAGGTAAAGCCTGACAGATCTTATTCCTCTGTACCATATAGCTCCATTTTAGTAGATATACTAAACACATTAATGAGCCAGCACGGTCAGTTGTCACCTAGAGGATCAAAATAACTTAAAACATAATAGTTTCACACCAATGCACTATGTACTTGTTTATAACAAATTAAAGGTATACCAAATAAGTTTTCAGACCAGATGTTTGCTGCAGAAAGAAATTACAGCAATACACTTCACCCTCAGAGTGTGGTGGAGATCGCGGCATAAGGGTTATGGCCTGAATCATAATACCGAATATAAAGCTCTGCTTATGTGTTCTTGTCCAAACATCTTTAGTTCACAAATATTTCCAAAGCAATGATTCAAGCTAGCACATCAGGACTTTAACAACCACCCACAATTTTCATATTTATGCTTTCAGCACAGCCCACTTGCATGAGTTCAAACACAGACCTACACAGACAACATAACTATATTTCAAGTGCTCAAGGCATTTAAGAAGTAATGCTAAAATTACGGGTATGACAGGTCTTTGTTATTGCCAGGATTTATTCATTCATAGTTAATGATAATTGCTGTTTTTGTGGAAATTGATCATGAATGAACTAAGACACATTTGATAAATCTTTAAAGGGAAACGATGGCCTTGGCCATATTTCTTTGAAGCAGTTTTCCCAGGGAAGAGAAGGAGAACGCCTTCCATTTACTTCAAGAAAGACAATATCTTCGCCCGCTTTTGAGGATGCGGACGCTGCCTCCTAAAACAATACTGAGGAGCAGCTGCCTATTTACTGTGATAAAGAAAACACAGCGTTTTCTCTTGAGTCATGGGTGGGTGAGCACATTTCAGAGTATCGTGGTAGTAGATATTTCACCAACGTTTCCATTAATAGTTCTAATGACTAACAGTGGTTCATGGCAATTGTGTCATCTGCTTGGCACTTACAAAGACTGGGCCTTATCGCTATGCTACTTTGATCGCATTGTGCAAATATTCATCTTGTCTGCCTATATGTTTTTGTTTTACACTCCATCATGATGCCCCCACCACCCACCCCTGCCCTCTATGGGCAGTGTCTCGCTCATCATCATACCCACAGGGAGCATCGGGCTTAACTCACTGAGGCGTGTAACCTCCTGAACCAAGAGAATCCCGCATCCATCAGAAGAAAGCAAAAGTGTTTGACTCCATAAACATGGCAGCCATTAGGGGAACTGCCATAAAGGAAGCCCTTCATCATCAGATCACAGAATTAGCTGACAGCAATGTTTTTTCTGCATTCCATGACCTAGAGCTCCAAAATTTTAACCACTTCAGAGTTTTGAACTTTCTTGTTTGATTTAGAAACCACCATCCGTTTACCATGTTGGCGGGCGTTTCATCATTCATGTTTGCCTTGTTAACTTACTCACTTACTACCATTTTCCGTACAAGTTTATTGTCAATGCACAGTAATATTTTATAAATTCCATCCAGAATGGCTCTTATTATTTCAAAATGATAGATCTTTGGACAAAAATAAGCTTGCAATAATTTGAATAATTAAACAAAGGCATAATCCAAAACAAGTTCTTTCTTTTATCGTAGTTGAGAAAGCTATGTCTAGAGATGTTCTATGTTTTTGTCTTTATTTGGTTTGTTTTTTCATATTGCCACCAAATCCCATCAGCACCAAAACCAACAATGAATCATCCCAGCACCGGCCCGCAAACACATCAATGAACAACACTGCTGTAACATGGCGTACAGTATTTTTTATCACACTGAACACACACATACATGCCGTGACATATTTCTGCATACTATGTGGATTAAACACAGCTGAAAATAGTCAAAATTCAAAACACTATATTTACAGTTGTTTGCTAAAACTACAAAAGCCCACCCATTTAAGAAACATTGCCATGTTTCCTTTAAATCTATAAAGGAACAAAATGAGCTCCACAGGTGAGGTAGGGAAGTTAGAAAGGATTGAGACAGGTTTTGTGGTTTTACCAATTCTATCTATTGGCACAAAAGTTCAGAATAGTGCACATGTGGTTGAATAGTCCTTTTTGTTTAGGAATAATTCCTAAACAGTGAAAGCACCTGAAGTACCGCAGTGTGGCAGCCATGATAAGAGCTGGTCAAATTCTCTAAATGTTAAGTGAAAGGAGCTTTAGTGCTCCTATTCATCTCCTTTAGCATAGATACACTGACCTTCTCACGAAAAGAAAGGAGAGAATGCCATTCCAATACTCCCTTGCAGCAACGTATCGCGTTGTACTCACATCTGATGGGGGATCCCAAACATGTAGACGCAACAGAGCTCCTTGTCGCGTTTGACACACTAAAAACTTGGTAAAAATCATTACCATCTCAAAAAATTATTTTCCGTTTAATAAACAATATAGATTTAATATATAAATATAAAAGGTCAAAACGCCCATAACAGGAAACTATATATTTCTGTCTGAATATAATTTACTCTGGACCCTTGCACACCTTTTTTCATCATTATTTTAATGGTCAACTTTCTCAACTTGACAGGAAACTTATTGAATTGTAGCCACAGCACTGAGTTTGTCACTGTACTTTCCTTGTGTGTTATAAAATAAAGATGGTTAAAAAAAAGCCTAGTGTAAGTGCAATGATTCTCTAAATACAGTGGTTCTTCCCACTCTTATCAAATTCTCCTCAGGCGTCTTTCCTGACCTGCATGCGTCCACCCATGTTGTTCATGGTATCTTTTGGACTATCTAATGCAGCCCATGTCTTGTCATTTAAGGTTAGCGGTCCATGATGCACTGCTTTGTTTGTTGTACAATGCTGCCTGACAACAAAATGTGTCCTGAACAGGCTGGAGGCGGAGGTTAAAGCAAACAAAAGACAACTGTAGTACAAAGAGTTTGGTACTTACATAGGAAACATTTGCCCTATTAAATAGAGACATGGACTTAATGCTGTTGCTTGATTATGAATTTGCATATGGTTTGACCATATTACACTTCAAAGCGTTAATTGTTAAATGACAAATTGTTTAAAAGAAACAGAGCTGGTTTATTTTTATGGTTCAAGGTATTTAAATTTGTTTGTTGTTTCTTTGTCCTTCTAAAAGGTTTTAACAGATTTTAAAGATAGTTCATTATATGTTTCAAATAAACAAGAATTTTCTTGCAAATACCCCCAATAAGGTCTAATGTGGGTACAGTGTTCAATGGCATTTCGCTTTTAGTTGGCCTTTTGTTTCAAAGAACTCAGATAGTTTGAGATATGGATTTATCCAACCCCAAGTTTTATGTGATGTGCCTATGAAAACACTGACTGAAAAAGATATCTTTTCACCTTATACTTTTCAATCACTTTCAAATGCAGATGTTTTTTACGGGCTCTTTCTGAAAAAGCAGCAAAACAAGTATTTCTACTTAATGCCTTTCACACATTTCCTTGCTGGTGGGGCTATGATCAGATACATATCTGTAGACGCACCATAGCTTTCTGACGAGTATCGAAGATAGGCTAAATGTGAATGATACTGCTGTATCATATTTTGGCAATTTGATCAAGCGGAGGTTTAAAGGAAAAGGCCATGTTGCAAACCTATGATTTTAATATTGTTGTTTTATAGAATCAATGTAAGCATTTGATGTAAATCAGAATTGAACTGCATCCCAATCAGTAATTAATAAATACAGCACTTTGGCCTGAATTATTAAACATCCATGAATAGAATACAATGCCAAATTCTTTTCTCACCCCTGTTTTTACTCATATTTAGTGAAATACACCATCTTGCTTGGGAAGACGTGTTGTTAATCTACAGTAGAGGGTCATCCTGAAACCTTTATCTCATATAGATGGAACTTGAAATAATACAACAAATATAATATAAGAAGAAAATCTCTAGGAGCTTGTCACTGTGGATCAGTGACATACACACACATTCTCATGTCAGGCTCTTGGAAAAATAGTGGTCAGTATAATTTTCTGGCATTTACTATCAGGTAGACTCCTCATCATCTGTGACAGTAGTGATTTTTGACATTTTGGATAGGGATGGCAATAAGTCCATGGTCTGTTTTATAGTGAAAGCCGTAGACACTCTGACTTTTCAGTCATCATGATTTATTTCCTCCATGACAGCAAACATGTCACAAGCTCAAAGGACACCATGTAGGTTAAATTTGACTTACTCTAAAAGATACAAACAGATTTATAAGTGATTACATACTAGCCTTCCAAATATTAAGGTTACAAACAACCCATAATACTCTGGTTTCAGGAGCCAGTATTATGGATACAGTTCCATCTGATATTGTGAAGGAAATAGCATAAAAGGTAATCACCATCAACACAGGCAATGGGGTTCAAAACTCGGCTGCATTGTTGCTGGCTTTGCCTCTATCAAACACACCAGCTTTTGTATGTGGGAAGCCAGTGAGAGATTGTGAATTGTGTCATAGGACTTCATTAGACTTCAGACCTTCTATATTGTGTGTCAAGGGTGTCCATCATGAGCGCTTGGGTGAAGTCCATCATTGGTTCTGAATGGTTTTCCAGTGTGATTGTGACATGGTTAAAAATAGTGTATAAAACTATTTCAATATTTTGACTTGGATGCAACTAAAGAATTGATGTTACTTATTGTAGATTGAGGCACCATTTTAAAATAGATTGTAGATTTATTAGTGTGTATCTAAACCACCTAACCTCTGTTAATTTAAATCACACACAGTATGTCAGTAAGTACCACTTGACAGCACTGAATCAGCTTTTCATCTGTCAACACCGACAAAACAAACTGTAATGAGGAAAAACCAGCAGTGAAACCTTTGTCTGCATTTGCAATGTTGTGGGTCCCACCCCTGAAGGTAATGTGTATCATGTTTCGTTTATGCACAGATTGTGACATTGAAGCAAGCCACACAATGAAAGATTGGTTTGCCTTGACACATTTGTCCTCAGACACAGTAACACAATCCTGGAACAAGTTCGACCAGGAGAAAGAAGGAGACAGAAATTTTACCAAAGTATTGTATTCAACTTCAGGTTCCATTACTACAGTGGTGTTTCAAAATCTCAGTACAAGATCTCACTGTCATCTTGTATTACCAATAAACGGATAATGATTATTCTGGGTGTGTTCATGTATAATCAGAATTTCAGCAACAGTGAAGCATACAGTGTGAGGGAAGGCAATGAAAACCAGATATGGAAAAAAGGGAGTGGGGTCTGTGGCATCATGTTTTACCGTTCTATGCTCAGTTGCACAGTACATGAGCATTATCAGATCGAGATTACCATCCATCCCCAGCAGTTCCCTTTCACACTGGCCCCCGCATCCCCCCTACTATCAACTTTACTGCCACCAACCATCCGATTCTTCTCTTTCTTTCTCTTAACCGAGAAGCAGAGAAGCAGAAAGGGCCAGTGTTTTCAGCAATGTGTTGGTTTATCCTCATGGCTCAATCACACTATCCTAACAACACAGCAAAAAGATTGTATCCAGAGCGTGTTTTAGCCTGTTCCTTACATTCTACCAGAAAAGAGAGAGGGAAGCACATTTAACTGTCCATCTACTCAAAGCATGATTCCACAGCTATTTACTTTTATTTATTCAGTCCGTCTTTATCAAATACATCACAATTGTCCTTTTTCCTCCTTAAATAACTTCTGTGCGTACAAGAGAATAAAGTGGATTGTCTTGGCACAGCTTTGGCAAAAAGAATTTCTGAATTGGCGATCTCATAATTGCATCTTTGCTCTCTGCCAATAATGTACTCTCCTTCTAGCCAATACACACTGACCCCTCTCCCCTGCACACATCAAATTATCAGGCACTGCCTTGCCTTCTTGACCCTCAGGAAAATAAAGCTTGCAGGCATGTTTAATATTAACCAAGTAATCTACATACACAGTTCTGATTGGACACTTATTTTCTCCAGCTGCAGTTATACTGGTAAAAGTAAAAAAGGAGTTAATTTGATTTGAATTTGGTAATTAGGGTTTCCTACACTTTGTTTGAGGTACTCTTATGTAGTTGAGCTGGAGTAGAAAACACTTTCTTAAAGGATTCATAGCAAGCACAAATGGTTGTTTCTAGGTTGTTGCCCGCATGTGACATAGGACATCTGCAGTTGAAGAAGTTTAAGTTCCTGGGGTCTTCCTAGGCATTGTATGTAACTACTGTGACAAAGGGGGAGCTAAGCATGAAGGGGAAGCTCTTGATTTACCAGTTGATCCACTGTATGTTTCAACCATCACGTACAGTCAGGAACTTTGAAAAGACTAATAACTGAAATAATCAGAATGCAGGTATAAACAGTGGCAGGGTGTTAGGCCTTACCCCCAGGGAAAGGATGCAGAACGGCTTGGACATACAGAGGGTCCTCAAGGTAGAACTGTTGTTCCTTCACACTGAATGGAGCCAGTTGAGGTAGTTTGGAATTTATGGTTTGGAGCCCCCGTGGACACTTTCCTGTAGAGTTATTTCAGGCATGTCTAACTGTAAGGAGACCCTGGGGTAGACCCAGAGCATGCTAGAGGTATTATCCATCTGGCTTGGGAATACCTTTAGGTCCATGCAATAGAAGATGGAGGAAGAAGCTAAAGGGGAGGCATCTGGACTATGTTGCTTTGCTTGCTACTACCACAACCCAGACCCAGATAAACTGCAGAAAATAGCTGAATAAATGGATAGTATAACAAGGCTCTTAAACACAAAGACTTGACTTGTCTTGTCTCAGACTCCTATTTGGATTTCTGCTATCTCAACATCAGCAACATCAGTAGCATTTCTCCAAACTGCTATACAAGGGTAGGCTGAAAGGTTCATAGATTGACCAAGAAGGAGTTATGCCACAGCAATGAAACTTGGCATGCATTAAATTCAACCTTTCCTGATACTAACTGCAATGTTTCCTTCTGGATAAACCCACAATGAAGATGTAATTCAGGACTTTGTAAGGTAGTACTAGAGACATTTCGTGAATGTGGATAAAATTTAGCATAGTGGTGTTATAAAATATCTGCAGAAAAAGGGTTTAGCCCCCAAGGACATTCATGCTGATATGGTTGCTATATTAGGGGATGATGCTCCAGCTTCATCAACTGTACAAAAATGGGAAGCTGAATTCAAGAGGGGTAGGGAGAGCCTTGAAGATGACCCAAGGTCTGGACATCCTGCCACAGCCACCACCCAAGAAAACATTGACTGTGTTCATCACATGGTGACGGATGACAGATGTGATGATGATTTTAATCAGATAGCTAATGCTGTAGGCATCTCCCGTGAACAAGTAGAGAACATTCTGCACAACGAACTTGGCATGTCAAACGTTTCCACTCGGTGGGTGCCACGGCTTTTGATGCCTGATCAAAAGCACACCAGGCTGGTCATGTCGCAGGCAAACTTGGCACTTTTTGAACCAGCTGGTTTTCTGGAACGTTTCCTCACCCCAGATGAATGTTGGATCCACCACTTCGAGCCAGAGAACAAACAGCAGTCCATGCAGTGGAAACACCCGTCTTCTCCCCCTCCAAAGAAGGCCAACGTGGTGTCATTGGCAGGGAAGGTGATGGCATCCGTCTTCTGGGATGCAAAGGGCATTGTGTTCATTGACTACCTTCAGAAAGGCCAAGCTACCAATGGAGAATATTATGCCAACTTGCTGAAGCAGCTGCGAAAGGCAATCAAGTCAAAATGGCCTCGAAAACTGACGAAGGGGGTCTTGTTTCACCAGGACAATGCTCCTGCACACAAGTCTGTGGTTGCAATGGCTGCTGTGCATGACTGTGGCTTTGAACTGGTTGATCACCCTCCGTATTCTCCTGATTTGGTACCATCTAATTATTTTCTGTTCCCCAACATGAAAAAAACACTTGGCTGGGAAGCACTATTGGACCGATGATGAGGTCGTATCTGCTGTTGAGGACTTTTTTGAGAAAAATAAACAACATTTGGTCAAATTCAACCGTTGCATCATGGTCAGCCTATGAACTTTTCAGCCCCCTTAATCCTTAGACTAATGATCCACAGTGACAGACTAATCCTTAGTCTTTGGTTTAACCTCTCAAAATGGATCCTGTTAACCAGATGAAGATATTTCAGCTTGTGTCAGGTAAATTGACTAACACTGGTGGCTCCAGCCATATGGGGAGAAAAAAGGGAACAATATAGGATTGTTGAAAAAGGAGCAGACCACATAAGTATAAAAGCAGTGAAGTATGGTAGTAAGAATGGATGATACACTCCCCTCTTTAATAACCTGTGGTGAGGTCTGTTGAAAGGCCTTGAACCTCCAGATGCTGCATTGCAACTGCTCAGTGTTAAGTGTTCGTGCGTAGCAGTTTTACTGCATGACTCCCAGGTGTGAATGCATATGACTGTATAAATGTGAATAAAGCAGTATGTTGCTGGAAAACAGCATGCATGCTCAGCATGCTCTCTCAGCTCTCTGAATACATTGATTTTTTTAAACAAATTAAATTTAGAGAATTTGGATCAGCCTTGTAAAATTTTTACTGCATGTATCACATCATCCAAGAGTGCCCCAGAAAGAATGTTGAGTATATCCAGAAAACCATGATGGTTTTGGTCACTGTCAGAGAGGAAAGAGAAATAAACCATACACTCCTCCCTGCATATGCATTTTGGAATTATTGTTTATCAAAACTCAATTTCAGCCAGCGGGGAAACCAATCAGATTATTCATGAGGCAATCCCTGCAAGTATCATTAGCACATCATCAAGATATGTCTCCCCTCTCCATGCTATCATTGCAGCTAATCAGATTAGCATCATTATGTCATTACCTCAGAGTACCTGTGCATCATTTCACTTGATGAAATGCTCTATGAAACTCCCAACACATGGAACATCTTACCACACAGACGCCCATAGCAAAGACAGTGGAGTATGCTTATACTTAGCAGGCATGCGATACTGTTATTACCTCATGCTAGGTTTCACACACACACTACAAATGCACAGTCTCTCACATAGACACAGATACTGTGCATAGACAAATTTTAATTGCCTCCCTTTATTAATACAGTATGTGTATATATTCACTTCTTCTGGGGAATTTATTGTCCAGGAGATGCTGTCAATAAATGTTGTTTAAACAATTTATATCAGTGGTTTGAGATGTTTTATTTATTGACCCAGTGAGCTGCAATGCTTTGTCATTGAACTACTGACTTAATGAGCTTAATGGAATAATGCAAATAAAAGATAGCTATGAAGTTTGATGAGAAACTCTATGAAGTCTGATGAGAAATTTTGTGACATTTGATTAGGCTCCATTTGGCCTGATTTGCTATGGTCCTGAATGCATGGAAAGAGGCAAAGTAAAACTGGTTGAAGGTTTCATGTTTTGTCTGATTAAATTGTAAGGAAGAGATATGTAAATTCTTATTTTTCATGCCCCTTGCACCAGTAAAGCAGCCAACTCCTCAACCATTACTGAAGGAATTAAAAAAGAAGAAATCTTTATAAAAATAAAAAAAATTTAAAAAATCCAGAACCAACAAAAAATTAAAATCATCATTGTAGAATAAGGCTGTTTTGTCTTGACTGATGAAGGCACAGAGAGGTAAGCGTGTCAGCACTTTCTGTTGGAGTTACTCATCACTTCTTGTTGTGACTTGCCAACACTGCAGTGCCTGAGGTGCTATGAGCCTGTCACGAGAGGAGCAGATAGCAGCTCACATGTGAAACTGGATCTGCATGGCACAGACTCTGCATAGTACTGCTGCTGCTGCTGCTGCTGCTGGATGAAAACATGCATCTGCAGCAGCATGTTTGTTAAAAATGACAAAAGAATGCCTTTTTTGCCCCCCTGATGGACAGGTATTTTTTAAATTCAAGTTTAAACAGGTTCAACAGGTCATCTTAAATCATAAAATCTGAAAAAGTACGCTTATTACACATTATGATAAACATAGCATTGATTTGAGCATTAACATCTGTTTGGTGTATGTTAGGTGTACAATTTGTGACTTCTTTCATACATAGCACTGCTTTTTTGGATCACTTACCACATATATGTCAATATCTGGTAAAATATTATGACAAGGTCTAAGATTTGTAGACTAGAGCTCTGTATCTACTTAGGCATAGCACAGAAACATCTGGATCATATAAAACAATAGTAAAACTTCACTTGAAGATTGCATTAAGACCAATTTCATAAATGTCACTCCTTAAATGCACAGCAAGGAAAAAACAACCTTACTTCACTCGACTATGTTGATTGAGAAATAGAGTCAACTTTGCAACTTTTGCAGGACATGGCTGCCGTATAGCTTGCAGATCTCAGTATTCCAAAACCAGAGGAACAGTTTTTAACGGTGCATTCAGGGCATCCCTCAATGACTCATAAAGTTGGGAAAACATCATATGACAGCGTTTAGCAAGTGTTTGCATTTAGGTGGTCATCGGTCACTGGTAAATACATCACATTAACTGGAGTAATGAAAATGCCATTGCAAGAGATAAATAATGGACCTGTTTCTGCAGCTTGGATATGCTGTTTAACACTAAATATAATAAACCTTATAGTTACATGAAACATTGACAGATGTATATGATACTGTATGTTGAAGTGAAATATTTTTTTAAAAATCACTGGTATCACAAAGTTTGTCTCAGTTTGCCACTGTTATTTAATACCTTTACCAGATGTTTTTGTGCACAGTGCCGGAGAAGTGGAATTTTCAGACTTGACAAAGAGCTCCTGGATGCACTATTAGTCTTTATACAGCTCAGTTCAGGCACTCAGGATGATGCTAAGGTAAATTCTATGTACGTACAAGTTCAGCCCACAAGTCTTAATGTTTTTGGCTACACTAAGTTTGTCACATACATACAAAGTAGGCTGCAACTGAAAATGGGACGTGTGAGAATAGCGACAAACAGCACACAGAGAGGTCTCATACATTAGAAAGGTTAATACTGGTAAATTGCAGTGCTATTAGCTTCTTCCTCTGCCAAAGTATGGTTGTGGTTTTGTCAGCAAGTTCATCCTCATTTAGCAGAAAAAAGTTTTTTTTTCCCAACATCAGTGAAGTCACAACACTGAGGACGAAGGTGCACAACCATTAAGGAATGTGCTAAATATTTACTGTTCAGCACAATGCCCCTTAGTCACATTCAAATCGTTACAAATGCAATTGTCCAGTTAGCGGATGTGCCAATAAGGATCCAAACTGTATCCCACTATAGAACAAGAGGAAATGAAGCAGGGGAATTTATTCAAGAAATATGTATATTCTGTGTAAATATGGATGTTACATGTTACAAACTGTTGAATTACATTTTGTGCAACATATAAACCATAATAAAAACTACAAGACTATTACATTATTATTACTGCTATATTATTACTAAAATAACATTGGGGCTTTATTAAGTCAATAAGAAATAGTTGATCAAGTTTTGTACTGCTCACATCTCATCTATACAGTAGTGTACTGCTGCCACCATGAGAAAAAAGCACTCAATTTTTCATTATAACAAGAAAAAATTCTTGTCATAACAAAATCTTTTTCTTGTTATCACAAAATACTTGCAAATGTTCCTCCTTATAATGAGATAAGTATGTAAGTCCTCATAACAGAAAACATGTACATGTTACTATGATGATAGAATAAATTGGAGACACTGACAGTGACATTTTTACATGATTCGATTAAGTTTTCCATAATTATGATGAGACATGGCAGCATTGCGATTACTGTATACAGAGGATTGAATTGTATTGGAAGTGTTATTCCTTTTTCCTTTATCCCCCAGAGGAATGCAGAGGGATACACCTGGATAAAGTATATTTGTGTTATACCAAAAAATCCCATGAAGAGACCAAAGCAATCTGTTGGTCCATTTCTCAATAATTCCTGACTTGGCTCTCTGTTTGTGGCTCACAGCCCCAAGCCCATTCCCACTGAAGTCATGAATCTAGTAAAAATAGTCCACAAATATAGAATTTCTTTTTCTTTTTTTCTTCTTCTTTTTTTTTAAAGGCTAAATTGTTTCCTTAAACAGCTGGTAACTGTAGTTCTTAGCAAACACTACACAATCAGAATCAAGTAGTGAATTTGTTTAGCACTATTTTCAGCCATGAATTAATAGACATTTGTTTTGCCAGAGTACTGAGTGAGGATTGAGACCAAATAAACTACAATTTGTCTTCATGGTAATGAGGGAATGTGTCACCCAGTGCAACAGTGTGACTCATATGTGTTCTTAATAGTTTTTAAACAACAATGCAGCTATGTAACACAGAGAAATAAGATATAGCAGGCTATTAACACACAATACTCCTTAGTAGGATCTATTCATTGTTAGTTTTTTGGTCTTTTCATGGCCTTATCCACTAAAGTACAATAATGGTTGGGACCCACTGACACTGATTAAGTACAAATGTAACAACTCTACTTAATACCTCTAAAATAAAGAATAGAGAAATAGATTCCATATGTTTAATAAATGATACTATCATCATACACATTGCAATGTGCCTCCAAATAAGGCTCTATTAAACAATTTCCTGTTCAGTTAAAATTATGAAGACATGGAAAAGTACAAACATTATTTATTATTAGTGAGCACCTCCAAACCACACACACACATACAACCTGTATTGCTTAGTTTTCTGGGATTATTCAACAAGGAAAAACTCTAAAATATGCAGTCCTTTTTCTTATAAACCTTATTGAAAAAAGATGAAATACTGAATACATGAACACATACCGGTACAACTGCATAACATGATAACTGTTAAATGGACTGCATTTATATTTTGCCTCTCTAGTCATGTTGACCACTCAAAGTGCTTTACACTTCACCCATTCACAATTCATACAGCACTTGTTCTATATATACATATAGAGCACTCTAACACGTACACACACATTCACACACCAGTTGCAACCAGTTGCAATTTGGGGTTCAGTATCTTGCCCAAAGATTCTTTGGCATGAGGACTGGACGAGCCAGGGACTTAGCCTCTGACCTACTGGGTGACCCGCTCTACCTCCTGAGCCACTGCCACCCCAAACAACACAATTTGGTATGCATGTAGATACACATAAGTGTACAGTTTCAGTTTCATTTTGCCATCCCATAGATTCAAACTGGTTCTCAATGTCAAGACAGGATTTTGAATAAATACTGTTTGCAGTGTTGGACATGGATCTCAGACTCAAAGCCTTCTAGTCTTTTTTTCTATCAGCACTATGAGGAAAAGATAAATGTTTCTGATAAAGCAGCACATACTGCCAACTCCTTCCCTTAGTGCTGATCTATGATCTGCTCTAGACCACAGAAACAGATGTTCTACAGGTTGCCCTGTTCTGAATGGGTCCTACTGAAACGGAGCAAGTGTCCACACCAGGTCAAAGGTTGGGTTGGGCAAAAGGCACCAGGTTTCACAAGTTTTGACCTTTTAAATGAGTGCAATGTGATACAATGCATGGGTCAGCAGTCACATGCTGAAAGCAGGCCCACATGTTGACGAAGACCCCTTGACCCCGCCGCCTCAATCCAGCTCCTGCCATAGCCGTGATGTGTAGCGACTGAGACTCTGCTGGGATAACAAACCCCTGAGGCTTCTGTGTAATTAGGGGACTCAATCAAGCAAGCCTGTGGCCTGGAACAAGGATTGTAAGGGAACTCATTTGGTCATCTCTGATTTTGATTTACAATGAAAATAGACATGCTGTAGTTCTATATTAATATTGGAGGATAAATACCAGCTCCAGGCACCAATCCATAACTAATTTCATTGCTGTCATTTGACAACTATTGAGTCCAGGGGGCAATTAAGCTCTACAACCACTGTCCCGCAAACAAAGAAACATATGGATTTGTGCATCATTTCACAATGGACCTACTTTAAGTTTTGACCATATCATTTTTCATTAGAGACATCCCTTTGGCTTCCTCACTATTAAAATTGTTGTAATCTATTTTCCCCAGTAGTAATTTCTATGATTGTTTGGTTGAGAATACAAAAATTCTCATATGCATTCATTAAGGTGGAATGATATTTACCACTAATTAGGGACTGCAAGATTGCATTTGATAAATGTCTTGGTGTCTTGTGACAAATCTATTGCATTGGTTTAAACCCGAAGTAGAGCAGATGCACTGTGGACAGTCCAAAATAGCCCCACCACACTGGAGGTTTTTCCTGACTTAACACCAGAGCCCTCACAAAACCAGATGGAGCCACTTTATTTGTTGGACTGATTGCACCTACTCAAGTTTATCTCCAGCTGTTCACATGGCGGAGAGAGTATGGAGGGAGAGATGTCTGGTCCGGTCAATGTTGTAATTTATGAAGTGCTTTTAAAACCAGGGTTGCCACAAAGGTTCTGCGTAACAAAGCACATAAATGCATGATAACAACATCAGAGGACACTGCATAAATTTTAACATATGAGGCCAGATCTTTTTCCCTCTCCCCACCCCTCATACTCTGAGTGGAAACATGTGAAAGAATAACTATTAAGGTGCACAAGGAGGGACTGATACAGTATGTTTCACCAAGAAGTAAAGTTGTGGCCATTTGAACCTGCATTTTTTCTTGGAGTATTGGATGGCACATCCCAATACACCACTACATTTATTTCACAGCTTTAGCAGTTACTATTGTGCATAAAAATACAACTGGCTCATAAAATGCAATGCAAAATTTCTTACAAAAAAGCAGAGTCTACTTACAGCCACTTGTCATGTTTCAGATGTCTACTTGAGATGTTATCAGTCACACCAAAGAGACATTCCCAACCTCTAAACTTCTCACATGGTTTCATTTAAACGATTGTTTGAATTATCCATCATTTAAAAAACACCAAAGATTGGAGTTTTGTTTTGTTTTTGTTTTTTTATGAACACAAATTTGTGTAGCAGAAGTTTGTTTTTCGTGTTTACTCTCCCATTGCTCTCACAACCTATCCAATTTATCACATGGGGCCTGACCCCTAGGTTACAAACCCATGGACTAAACTACCAAACTGTAAATAAAGTACTTAAAACTAGCTGCACCTGGAACAGATATAAAATGCTACTTATGCATTCATGCATTAATGTAATAAATCAGTCACAGGGGCCAAGTGCATTTACTTGTGATACTTAAAGTACACATTTGAAAGTATTATGGTTACCTGTAGTGGAGTATTTTTACATTGTGGCTCTGGTATTTACATACTTTTACATAAATAAAGTACTTCTTCCACCATAGCTCAAAACCAAACGCAGGTTTGTATCTGTCACACATTTTGATACATCTGAGAGATGGGGCCCCCAAGGGAGCAATATACAAACTTTACTGATGAATCTAAGCTGACAGCAATAAAGACCATAGAAATACTCAAGTCAGTCGTAAAGCTAATGAGAGCGTGATATCATGCATTGCTCAGGGCTGAGTGAGACTCACTTTCAGGTTATGAAAGAAATGTAGACTAGTCTGTAGATGTTGGGTGGTCAGGAGAGGGATTTTGTGTGAAATAGCAGGGGCTAGTTAATCAAATAGAAAAAGTAGGCCACTGTTACAATGACAACTGGAATTACCTGCATTTATTTAAAATAGTCTTATATTTTCATCAAAGTAACAATAATGAACAAAAAACAAAAACAAAAAAATCCATTTCAACTTACTTACTATAACAAAAATTATTGTATTGTATTGTATCTGAATAAATCATTCAAACATTCACAGTGTAGGTTGGAAAAACTATGTGAACCCTTCAGCTAATGACATCAAGTCAGGAGTTAATAAACCTGGAGTCCAGTTAGTGAAACCAGATTGAAGGTGTGTGTTAGAGCTACTTTGACTTATAAAAAACATTTGAACATTTTGAGTCTGCTGTTCACAAGAAGCATCTGCTCATGTGAACCATGCCTTGAACAAAAGATCTCAGAAGACCTGTGATCAAGAATTGTTGATTTGCATAAAGGGTTAAAAGGTAATCTGAATTGCATTGTTTGGGAAGAACATGCAGCACTACATAAGTTGTAAAAAGGGCAATGCAAAATGAATTCCCAAATGAATCTTACAGGATAATGTCAGGGTGGTTGTCTTCCAGCTGAAGCTCAGTAAAAAATGGTTCAGAAGGACAATAACCCTAAACATCAAAGTAAATCTTCTACAGAGTGACTTCAAACAAAGAAAATCCACCTTTTGGAATCAGACCCATAACCCAACAGAGATGGTATAAATACTGTATGAATTTATACCAAGTTATTTTTGTAAAAGATACTATTATCTGGTTAAGACACAACCACAAACAATTAAACAACAATACCCTATATTTGACACCATTGCAAAGTGACAAATTAATTTGAAAATTGAGAATCAAAGAAAAACACTGCTGAAAAAGGACCCTGAAGTCACTCTGTGTTTAACCTTAAGTCTTGATAAATAGACACCCTGGTATTTAAAGCATGAATTGTTGCAATAAGTCACATACTCTCATTCATTTGATATTGTATGATGGAAGCCAACACACAGTTTCACACAGCAAGCGACAGCCAGTAAGTGATAAAATGAAAAGGAAGTCTATATTTTAACTTTCCACTCCTCACCATCACTATTCATAGCAACAAAGAAAAGTCCACAAGCCCAAGAAAATAAAATGCAAGGAAGAAAATTTCAAATCTAAAAGGTCAGGAATTACAAGTATAACCACAGACCCTGAAGTTTCAAATGCGATGTGATGAGCTTGTTTTGTTGACTTTGAACAAAATCCTAACTTGTGTATCATATTTCGACAGTGTGCCTTAAAAACCAGTAACTCCATCGTGCCTTAATTATTGCATGAGGAATGTATGTTCCACTTGAAAAGGAATACTGAACTCTTCACAAGTCAACTAAGTTTTTTAAGACACAAGATCCATTGGATGTTTTATGCCTGTACAAACAAACCAGTTTGTACAGGCATCAGACTCATATAATATATCTCCCCCTTTCTGTCATCACCAAGTTTCTGCTGTCACTTTTATGGTGTGCATCTTGCTTTGTGAAGCACACTATACACACTCAATTTGCTGCTTCAAGCCAACAAATAATACTCACTGTTCCCTCCAACAAATATGACGAGTTTAGATCATATTCATTAACAATATTTCACTGATGCCACAAGAAAAAAGAGATGCAAAGTTTCATCCTTCTTTACAAAAACAATAAACCACTTCCAGGTACATGGTTCCAGCACATGTCGAAGGCCTCCATTTTTTTTAAACAGTGTGGCTCTACGCTGCCAGAGGCTTCCTTGTAAGCTGGTTTTGAAAATGAATGCCTTTATGTTTTGGTTTGGACCCACTGAATAATTTACTATGTAATTACATACTCTGCAAAAGCCTCTGTGTCCACTCGGGCCCGTTTGGGATTCTCTGTAGCATTGCAGTCACAACCAGAGCCTTGACCAAATCAAAATTCAAACCCACTCTCTAATCAAAAAACTGGAAAACTCACATCCAGAGGCAAAGTCTTATGTCTGCAGTTTGCTAAATACCCTTACACCAACAATTGGGGTGTAATTTCTGATTTGCAGCTTAGCCAAATGTTTTTTTCATTCGAGCCACTGCAAAACAGCATTCGGCTGAAACACTACAGTCTGTGCTGTATAGTGCAAAACATGTCCCATCATTACAGTTGGCAGGGGTTTGCTGAGAAAAATTACAATACACTGCAGCAAAGACACCACTGTGGCTGATTGAAAACACCTACCGCCACAATTTGGAAGACACAAGGAAAAACAACTCACATCGATATGGTCATTGTAACACAGGTTTATGCATGATTGTTGAGACTGAGGGCTATAAAAAATAACAAATTACAGGTAAGGGGACAGCAATAATCATTCAGAGACTGGTGCTTCTTGTGCACTTTGAAATATGACAAAAGCAGTAGAGATGTCCTAAGCAGATCCTAGGGGTTGGTATTGGGGCTGATCCAGGCATAATGGATCAATATTGGCTAAAATAAATCCAATCTGAATTCTCTTCTTACTATACCCTACTGTGTTTTGTCTACCTAAATTTATTGCTATAACTGTTAAAACGATAGTCACTGGCAGTAGGTCATATCAGCCTTAGATCATTTCAAAAGAGAGGAACCTCTGTACAACTGTGAGTGGACTGACTGTTTTTGCACTTCCAACAACTCCAACAGAGTGATACATCTTATCTTACATCAAGGAGTCGCACTCTTCAGTTAAACCTTGATCTATATCATATCGATGATTTATGTTCATAACTTTTGTCATTTTGAATCAGGATCTCCAGTATTGGTAAAATGACATTTTAAAACATTTGGGCTTGATAACGGCAGATATTCGATAATAAAAGACTGGGATTGGAATCAAGGCCAAAAAATTTGACATTCCTAAAAAGGAGTTGGTGAATCTCAATATTCAGTCTTAGCACTACATATCCACTGTGCTTTGGATTCAGTCTAAGTGAATGCTTCTTGCTTCAGGTTAACATGCATTTCAGCCATTCAGCAGTGACAACATGCAGCCAAGGTTTCATCCATTTTGTATTCTCCATGTGCCAGGCACAGGTCTGTAATTCTTAAACACACATACACAGCTGATGCACGTGTATTTTAAACCACAGTGTTACTCAGTGACCTGCGGTGAGGTTCATGGCTGGTGAGGCACTGACGTCATCACAGTCAGCGCCCCCTGCCATTAAGCAGGAGAACTGCGTGCCTCAACTAGTGCCTCTTCTCAGCGGTTTTATGATCGCTCAGCACAAGAATAATGCTATAATAATATTAAGCAGTTGTTGATAAAAAATAAATAAATAAACACTTTACACATAAATTAAACTTACAGAAATTTAGTCATATACTCAAAAAGTGTTTGAACATTCTTAATGGCAACATGCAGAGGACAGTAACACGGTCCCACCTCGCAAGCCGTTACAGTTAGTGCTAGTCATTGCGTTAAACTATGTGAGGCTCAGCGGCTGCCTCACCGCCTCTTCTTAGTATTTGAACGGTAATGAAAATTCAGCGATTTTGAAAAAAATCTAAAATGCAGTTTAAATGGAAAAGAACTTGTAAAGTACAAATCACTGAATAAATATAACTATTTAATTTTATTTTTAATTTTATATTTCCATGATGACAGGTGAGGCCTCCCCTGACTGCACGTCACTGGTGTTACTGCTGTTGATTAACACATGTGGACTACTGTTTGTTTTTTTTTAATGCAACAGGATGTGGGATCGTTTTTCATTCACTTGCCTTATTAAAATTGGGTCTGAGGTTGATTTGTCTGTAAACTCAACAATAACCAATGCATCTTGTTTTGACTATCAGTGCTAATAGTTGGCAGGGTGCTACGCTGAATGCGACCTCAGTGTTTCATTTTTACAAAACCTGAGCTCATATTAGCATTAATACTGTGGAAAGTCGTAATAAAATATAAATTTGCAGTTGGATATTATTCAAATCATCCAACTCTTTGCTCACTGATCACACAGACAAAGGGGTTACTCATTTAGTAGAAATCCACCACTGACCCCCAACCCCTTTCTTCCGCAAAACCACTAAACTACTGTTTCCATACAAAATGTTGCTTCATTGGAGTAGCGCACCTGGCCTGCAGCTCCTGCAAATCTAACTAGTGCTCCTGGCTGCCAAGAATAAATGTAAAATTATTAACAAAGTGTTGTATTTTGTACAGCTACTACCTGACTACCTGAATATTTGAAAATGGTTATACACAGGCATACAGGGTATAACAGTTATATATTATCCCTGGGGCTTGTTCGCTGAGGTGGTTTAGATAAACTGCAGTTGTAACCTCTTAAACTCACTTTGACTCAAGGTTGGGTAAATCATTTAGAGAATAAATTATGTAGAAGATTTCATGAATATTTTCATTGCAGTCCTAAAAACATCCCAGGCTTTGGATTTAACATTTCACGCTTAAATTATTGTAATGAATATTGTATGAAACAACAACTTTGCGCCTCTTTAGATTGCTGTTCTTTTCTACAAAAATTAAGTCAACATGTTTGTGATTCTGTCATTTGAAAGCTGCTACAAATTACACACAAACGAATTTGAAGCAATAGGTTATAGCTATGGCTAGGCATGGCTCTGTGGAAGGCAACACTGGTTTGTCTGTCTGCTGATCTCACACTTTGTCCAGACTGAAATATCTCTCAACAGTGGATAGATGGTATGAAATTTGTACAGACATTTGTGGTCCTTTGAGGATGATCCCATTGATTGCAACGATCCCCTAACTTTTCAGCTAGTCAAAATTTCACTTTGTCCAAAAGCTATTTACTACAACATACCAACAAACTATGATGTCATCATCAGTGCTAATAGGCAAGTCTTAGCAGCAATCATGCCAACTAATTCCAGGATCAGAAAAACGTCATACCTGCTAGACATTAGTAATTTGAGTCGCTGGGGAGCATGTTGCCATGCTACCGTTAGCATGTGGCTCAATCTGCTGTGCTGAAGTACAACCGCAGAGCTGCCAGGCTTCGTTCCATAATGTCATTTAGATTTGCCTTTCTGTCACACTGTCTCCTGTGATTTTCGGCAGGGCCTGCATGGTAACGTGAGTGATCTGCTCCTCAGCAGAGTCATGGCACTACGGTTCAGCCTCTGCCAGGATTGTCTGCTACTGTCCATAACACTATCTATACCCAAAGCTTGGCACATACTGAGCGCCCAGCACAGAGTCTTTTGCCTGAGCTGTTACTGTACCATGCATCTGGTACTGAAAAGGGGCATGTTACATGGTCTTGATAAAGCAGTAGGCACTAGCTTTTTTTCCCTAGACTGTTTATTATTTATTATTGCATTCATCAGATTTACTTTTTGTTTTATTACTGCATACAAAAGTAATCTGCTTATATTTAGCTTTTACATTTGCCAATACTCTATCCCAATAAATAGCTCTGTTACATGGTAGAATCAATTAGAATAAGTATTCGGTAAGTTTGATTTATTTATTTATTTATTTTGGCTCTTAGTTTCAGTATAGCTTTCTTCATACTGATGATAAAGAGGATTTTTTTCATTGTGTGTGTAGCTGTTTTCCATGCTTTCTTAAGATGTCACAGCAGAGGAATTTAGTTTAATTTATAGCCAAGAATAATGGGATGTTGATCTTTGTGCAAGACATTCTTGGATGACAGAGAAGCAACAATTTAAACTGACAAATTGCAGACATTGTTTGAAAATGTTTAAAGAATACTTGAGGCATACTTGATGCAAAAATTAAATATTACAAGTATTGATTAGTCCTTTGACCTGGATTACGCCTCCCATTCACACACACACATACACACATTATAAAAAAGAACTTTTTGTTAGGTTGATTGCATAAGGTGGCCTTTCAATTACAAGCATGAGGAGTAAGACATTGAAATATGCATGAGGCAAGAGAAATGCAACTTTAAGGACTCATCTGGGTTGAATATGGCGAGGCAAACCACAAATACATCACCTTTTGAATAAAAAGCTAGTCATCTCAAGCTTAAAGTTTGGCTAGGACTGTGGACACAAAGCAAAACCATCCCATGGGTGCCTGCATACTTCCTCTCAGCCTCTTGGCCTCATGCATTTGAATGGGTCGGTTATCGAAATGCTTTAGGCCAACCATACATTAATAGACTATAAAAAGACTACCACTTGCGTAAGGTCTTACACTTAGCCAGCTTATCTTGATCTGCAGAGTTTCCATCACAGCACGCAGGTAAGCTTCTCGCGCCATCTCACATTACACAATCATGCAGGTCTTCTCATGGTCACATCGTGGTGATTCAGCGCTCATGGAAACCCGCAGGGGCGCTCATCACCACAAAAGTTCACCGTGCTGTTGACAAAGCCATCATAGCAACACTGTCAAGACGCAGTCCAAGGAGGAGCAAGCTGAAGACATCTAAGCATTTAGTGAATTAAAAGCTTTGCGCACACTTCCAAGTTATCTGATGTTTTAGAAAATAAACCACATTTGTGAGATTTATTTTTTTCCTTTCAGAAATGAGTTGGGAATTGCTTTCAGGGAGCCAATGCACATATACAGCTAAAACCACCAACTTTTCTTTCCAGTCATTTACAAAATGAGATTTAGTCTGGTAATGTGGATTTCAAATGTTTCAAGGCTGACACTGATATCAGTGTCTTTGTGTTGGAGCTGTCAATAGCTCATATTTTGCACTGATATTCAATATGCCTCATTAAAATTTGACCATGTTAATGTGCCAGAAAGTCAATATTTTTATTCTTGACTGCAAACAAAAGACTTTGAAACCGCATTTATACCATATTAAGATTGTAAACCTCTCCAGTGAAACCCAGACAAATGAAATTATTTCAGGTTTAGGAGCCATTTGCAGCACCAAGATTCACTGCTTTCACAAAAATTAAAACCACCCTTTGTCCATTATGTCTGTAGTTTCTTTGAGTGCCCAGTGTATTGGTCAAATTGCTTCTTTCCTTCTCCCTCTTTCTTGCGTTATCATGCACATTCACATTTGCATGTCCCCACACTTTCATAGATATCACTGACTCCACAGCCTAACTTTTTATTCCACAGTTTAAATGACACAATGCAGACCACTAACTGGTTAATTCCTGGAGCCGTGCTGTCTGGTCTCAACAGATATACACAACAACACCTTTCTGCATGTCCTTGGAAATGGAACTGTTTCTGCGCCCAAGAGTGTTTGTGTATCACGCACTCCTCTTGTGTATATGTAAAGTGAAGACTTGACAAAGTGGAACGAGAAAAATTACAAGCTGCATTCTCTGGCATTCGTTATTTTCCATCTACAGGGAAATGCAAGGACATAAAACACAAATACACCTGCCCACACAAACACGCACACACAAACCATTTACAGCATATTGAAACACATAAACACAAAAGTGCTGTTTCATAAACATGTGATTGAAGACATACATATGCATACAGTAATTACTGTACATCACACGTGCGCACAGAGTTTGTTCTCTGAGCACATAGAGTTTGAGAGCTGAGCTTGACTGGCAGATAATACTGACTCTGTCATAATAAAATCAGTAGCTTTCGTGCTAGGTACACAATGTGCAAACCGAGCCTGTTGGTTTTGAGTTAAACCTAAAGTAGATAGAGTTGAACACACAAATCCTGGAAACATCTGTGGCTTCTATAAAAAACATGGCTGAACTCTCAAGATATATTCATCAACCAATCAGAGGAAACATTTAAACAAAGCCATGTTATTACAAACTAACAGCCCACTATCCTTAGGAGTTATGTTCATATTGGATAATTATTCAGGGCATGATTCATGTCCAGTAGCAACATTTTCTGGAATTAGACAAAACCATGTTGTTGCTGAAATGTTAGTTGGAAGGCAAAGTAGAGCTTTGAAAGGGATGAAATCCTTGTTGCGATGACCCCTGTCAGATTTAAGGTTGCTGTGCTTGAAGTGAAGTGATGTCACACTGCACCATGGCACTACATAATTTTTGTTATGTGATTATATCATTGGTGCAGTTAAAATTGCCAGTAGTTGTGTACTGTATATGTAGTCTGGGGAATTGCAGTGCCAGGTGATGAGTCTGCTGGCATTCAAATTATACTACCACCCAAACAAATCACTTAGTCATTAAGAATTTGCATTTTGGTCCAGCATAAAACTTTGTTATTGTTCCTTTAAGTCAGAATGATGCATGGATAGAAGGAGGGTGGGACAGCAGGAGGAACATGAACAGATCTTTGGGGGATTCTGATTTGCATTCAGAAAAAAAGAACAAGAACACTGTGTCCCCTCAGCGATGATAACATGTATAATATTGTACATCCTTAACTGGAGCTTGTACTGGGAGCATATTTTCCTTGTAATTTGTCATCCGTCATCATCTCATGCCCAGCTGAGATTTGGTGGATACATCATTAATCCACACAGCTTTACTGTCTTAATCCCATTCATTATCGCTGCTCTGGTTTGGCCAAAGTAGCTCAGATTTATGTCTTAGTTCGCTCTTGCCGGGTTTTTGCCGCTCCTGTTGGTTTTGGAAGGAACACTGACTCACCGCAGTTCTTTGCTCAGGAGCTGGCTGGTGAGAAGTTTAGCCATCATGGTTCACTCTGTGCAGTTTCTGGTGGATTAATGTGTAACCTCTTTTTTTCTCTGAATTTGTCCCTGTGTGTCAAAGTCTGACAAAAATTTTTAGCCTGTTCCAGATGTTTATGGTTGAATGCAAAAGATGGGAAGTGATAACATGGATGGAGGCATGTAAGGGAAACCAGAGGAAAAAGCCATGGGGGGAAAAAACAGTCCAGATATGTAAACAGTGGTTATGGAAGCCTTCAACATCCTCTGTAAACCAAGTTTTAAACAATCATGGCTGAAATGAAGTAAAGGAAACAGTAAAATGTGCCATGCTAATGTTGTGGTGAATCACATATTTGAGAGCTGTTTCAAAGCCAATTAGAAATGCCCATGTGAATTTGATTTCATATAAGTGAGATTATGTGATTATCCAGTCACAGAATCCATGGGGAACAATTTGAAAAGAAATATATCAGTGGCTCTATTTTTAGATCCATACAACTGTGTGCAGAATCAAGTACTTTATTACAGTCATGGTTTACAATGAATGTGGTAATGTCTGGTTTCTAAGGTATATACAAAGGACATGAGGATGAGCTCCTCCACAGAGTTTAGCATTGTTAACAGCGCCTTCTAGTGGTCAACCGCTAAACCAACATGAGTAAATCACTTCTTTATGGATCCTTAGCCTGCATGTGCCACATTAAAGAAAGAACCATGGCCGTTTATCAAGCAGTTAGTGGAAATAGTCAGAACATCCGATTCAGCTTCCTGACACTCCGCTGTTACTTAAGGAAGACAAATCAGCTTTAAAACCTGCAGATATGGAAAGAACAGCCCTGACTGGGCTGATGTAGAGTACATATGTGGCGCAAGAAAAAGAAATACCACACGTTGAAGCAATCAGGCATTATTCTGCATGCAGGCTATAAAATAATAGAGCCCAGTTGCACTTAAGTTGTCAGGCTGTTGAATCAAAACTCGGAGTTCGTGACATCTCTCCTCCTTTTTTCTCTCTGTTTCTCTTTATCTTCTCTGCACGTGACTTTCTCCTATTCCCTGTGTGTGTGAGTGTGTGTGTGTGTGTGTGTGTGAGAGAGAGAGAGAGAGAGAGAGAGCAGGGACGTGATGGTGGGTTTACTTTCTGGCTACATTTGTAACATAAATGGTGTCCATTGGAAGCAACAGGTGCAGGCTTTAAAGGTGACTTAAAGACCGGGGTTGGTATCCATCTCTGCGAGTGTTGTCTAGGACAGAAATACAGTCTAGAAAAGCTACATCGGACGAAAAAGAAATGAACCCATGCCCCTTGTTCCAATCATAATTTAAATGAAGTGACGGTCGTTCCGGTGCCGTGTAGGGCGACAAACTTTTTTCTCTGTTCCGACCATAAATGCAAAGCAGCACATCTCCGTTCTCCTTTTTCTTAGTAAGGACATTCCATTCAACCCGTGACAACGAGGCACTTATGACTAAAGCAGGGGGTTACCGAATGATTTATTTTTTTATGGCCAGGGAAGAATCATGATGTAAGAGGACGGTTTTTCCGTGAGACTTTAATAAAAGTCTAAGAGAGGGCGTTTTAAAATTCAGTAATTTGTAGGTAATTCGAACTAATTTATGAACTTAAATTCGCTCAATGATCCGGTAAACTGTCCGAGTAGGAGAAAATACGCATCATTCCAGTTTTTTCCTGAATTGGGTGCCATTTGTAAACAGGCGTTCAGTCTTCAACAGTTTGCTTATATGTGTCCAGGAGGAATTATCCCACCCACTATAAACAGGAGCATGCAGGAGACGATAGTGAGGTTTTATTGCTGGACATGAGTATGGACAACTTGTTGAGAATGAGACTTTTTTGCAGTGTGTGGCAGTGAAATGATCTTTAGACAGAAATTAAAGAAAAAAAGTGTACCAGCCAGTGAAAGCCTGTGGTATTTGAGCGGCTGCTGAAATGTTTTGATGAGGGTTGCGTTGCTTTCTGCAGTCGCTTCTTATACCTCGGCATCGTTCAGCATTCGGGGTGAAAGAGCGATCCTCCTGCTGCTGTAAAAAAAAATGTTTGGCCGCTTGCCAAGCCGTGGAACAAGTGCGCCTCCCTTCCCTGCTGTTTAGCGTATTCATAGTTAGGGGTTTGGGCTCGGCTGTTTTTAAAAAGGCAAGGCAGCGCTCAAGTTGATCAGTCTGCTCAGGAAACCTCTGGTGGAGAAAGTACTGGAGTCCAAGCTGAGGGGGAGAGAAGTTGAGCTTTTATGCAAAGAATTGTTTTGATCCTGCAGAGGACAATACATCGGGGAAAAAAACAGCACACATATTTTAAATTGGTCCTTTTAACTATTTTTGCACGGTGCACAGCTCAAAGCCTGTAATTCATGCTTTTTTTTAAAAAAAAAGATAGTAACACTCTTGGATAAAGACTCTTGGCTTTAGCTTTAAAAATCGGATTATCTGACTGCATTGTTCATTAGACCAGTCTACTTTTCCCCCTCCTCTTCGCATTTGAGGTTTATGCTATTACTGAAGAGAACACCAACAATGATTCTGAGTTTTTGCCTCTTGGTGACATTTATCTTGGGGCTGTCCGGATGCTTGGGCTCATACGTGCCGTGCGAGCCTTGTGACCAGAAGGCGCTGTCCATGTGCCCTCCGGTCCCGGTCGGTTGCCAGCTGGTCAAGGAGCCGGGCTGCGGCTGCTGCCTAACGTGCGCCCTGTCCGAGGGGCAGGCGTGCGGCGTTTACACCGGGACGTGCACCCAGGGCCTCCGCTGCCTGCCGAGGAGCGGGGAGGAGAAACCCCTGCACGCCCTTCTCCACGGCAGGGGAGTGTGCACCAACGAGAAAGGATACAAACCTGCTCATACGCCCATAGGTAAGACCCGCACCGGTTGGCTGACTGAATGCATGCTTGGGGACCTAAAAGGTGACTTGAGAATGGGAGTGGTTATTAAACGCATCAGTGCAAAAGTTTCATATGGAGCAGGGCAGTAGGGTCGCCACTCTCCTCTGTGGATCAGTGTTTAATAACATTTTGTCCCATGCGGGAATCCACAGTGTGCTGCTATGTGTAGTAGGACTCAATGACTACAAGCAAGCTCAACAGAGAATATCCCACGACAAATCCAATAGTTTTCAGTAAATTAAATTAATGTTTTTTTTCCTCTTTTTCTCTCCATATTTAGGGACCCTATGTGGTTCCACTTCCTCACCAAAATAGCCACTGTTGTGGAACATGAGTGGCCGGTACCAGTGCTCTCTGACAGACCGTTTGTTTGACAGATGGTTTGAGGTACCATCTGATTAACTTTTATCCACTGCCTTGATTAAACTGGCTACAGCAGCTTATTCCTCTTCTCTCATCGGCTCTTTGTGGAGATAATTGTACAAGTGAATGCACATTAAATAGCCACAGGCTCCGCATCCAGCTGTAATGTAACCGTTGTGTGTTGTGTAATGAGTCTTTACAGCAATAACACGGCGCGAACAAAAATTCCGGTTGTGCGGCCAATGCCGGATAATCTGTTTCGGCGCGGCGCGGCGCGGCGCGGCACGACTCGACGCTCCACAGCGGTAAACGCACATGGTGTGCGCCCAGGCTGAGTTGAGCTTTTAATGCGGGACAGTAGTGGCTGTCAAAATGCGGTTTAAGCACCCGAGAGTGGTTGACAAGGGTCCTGGCAATATTTTCATTTAAAGGCAGCATTATTAGCAGAATTATTAAACGCATTTCTTTTAAGAATTCTCAGCGTCTCTGCTGCTGATCTTGGCAAACGGCAAAAACGTTCTCAAGCGGGACAAAAACTTTATCTAAAGGGCGCTGTGAGCAAAAGTAGAGCTTATTTATGTGAGGAATATTGAGAGGAAAAATGTGGAAACCCATCAAGTGTGGTTTATTCTGCAAATTGCCGCCTTTAATATCCAGCACTTTAACAAGTGTCTGTCAAACGCCACGATTTTGATTTTCCATCATAATGCCAGAGCGCATTAGACTTTAATGTCTTTCATTTCCAATGTCACTGGCAACTAACTTACTTGAGATGAGAAATCAATGTAGGCTGAGGGGGAAAAAAACATATGTACAGACTAAATGGGAAGGAATGAGCTGCCACTCCACAGAATTAGGTTCCTGTTCAAGCAGAATTTAGATAGATTTAAGTCTTCAGTCTGCCTCAAGGATTGTGTCCAATTGCAATTAAATCTGTAGCCTATGCGTGAGAGAGACACAGAGAAAAGAGGCAGAGAGACAGACAGTCAGACAAACAGAGGGAGAAGGAACACTGAGCCATTAGCCTTGAATGATTTAAGACATTTCTCAGTGTAGCAGAGAGGTCCACTGTCACTCAGAGTTTTAACAGCTTGTCAGCAACTAGATAAGTAGGTGGTAACCACAAAGGTTTTGGCTACATGCCTCATCTATAAAATAGACTACCACTGGGCTCATTTTGGCTGTCGACAGAATCATTAGGCTATTTGCACCCAGTGAGCAGCCCTCACCTCTCTCTCTTAATAACACTAGAACAGAATATCGTCTGTGTCCTAAAGATGCATAATAAACCTTATATACTTTGCAAAGCATTGATCACTGACTGAGACAATATAGAGGCAGACTTTTTTTGTTTTGTGTGTGTGTGTGTGTGTGTGTGTGTGTGTGTGTGTGTGTGTGTGTGAGAGTGTGGTGTGTGTTTGCTCTCACGTGTACTTGGGCGGGGCTCTGTGGGTGTCTGGGTGTGCATTGTGTGTGACTGTTGTGATGACACCTCGGGCAGTTTTGTCTCACTCTGGCTATACATACACACACACACACACACACACACAGAACCTAACTTCTCTGTTGGCCCTCAGAGGTAATCAGAGCATCTTTTCTTGCCTCTGGCAGTGCTTTCATTGCATGGGTGCTCAGTCACAACGTAGTGATTCAGCAGAATGCCCTCTAGCTCTCTCTTTCCTCTGAAGGCTCTTCTGTCAAACAACTCCACGGATGGGAACTGTTGAGGTGAGCTTCTGGTTTCCTGTGGTGTGGGGTTGCAGCTGTCTGTGTGCCGTACCAGCTGAGCAAGGCAAACACAGGGAGGAGGAGCTCAAGTGTCCACTGCACTCAGGAGGCCAGTGAGAGCTGCGACCTACTAAATATTGACTGGGGCAGCTAAACAATGGGAGAGAGGAATCTTTGCTATCTTACAGCCCCCTCACCACCCCACCCCCTGAACTGTTCATGTAAGAAAAAGAATCCTGGCCATCATTCTGCGTCTGGGTTCACGTCCCAGCAGTGCATTAATTCATGTTTTGCTTGTACTGTGATCCCAGGAGTCGCGTGGATTGTAAGGCACAGGAGGTGGTATATGCTTCCGGGGCACTCCAAATTTTGTTAGCCCCTTCGGTGAATCAGACCCCGGAAAGCTTGCCAACAGATATGGCTTCATGGCAGCAGGCCCTCGTCTTTCAAGCTTCTGAAAGGGCTTTTATGTTTGAACAGATTGCTCTTTGCCAAGAAACAAAAGATGACATTAGGAGTGGCTCCAAATCCAGAATACCCACTATTAATATGGATAAAATGCTATGCCCTTATTAGCATAGCAACAGGAAACCTAGTGTACAGACAACTTTATCACTTTACATTTGTCTTGGCTCTTTAATGCAGCGCTTCAACCTGTTGCCAGACAGTTTCTGAGTTATTTCAGCTTACGCAACATTCTGAATAGTTAGAGGTTTTCACATATCACATTTATTTGTCTGTTTGTCAGAGAACTTCATATGTATGGTAACAATGTTGCCTCACATTTCCCAAGCACCATACAGAATCACCTGTCATCACATACTTTAAAGCAGTTCAACTTTGAGAATTAAGTATCTGTTTTTTTCCATGTCCACATCAATACCGACACAGCTGGTTATTGGTTGTAGCTGAGAACCGAAGCAAATGTTGACTCTCACCGGACCGTACCAGATTTAATCGACAGCCAGCAACCACGCTGCCTGCTGTGGACGCTATGGCTCATACGACATGCCATGTTAGATATAGCTCTGTCACGTATGGGTCATAGCTGCCTGATATCAAGGATGGGTCATCCACGAAAGTTAAGACTGTGATGTGGTTTTCCATCCGTCTCACCTGAACATCTGAGACAGCGTAGTGAAAGTTTACGCATGTAACTGATCTGTTGCAGGTGCTGGGGGAGAATTATTGTGTTATTTTGCCTAGATATCATATGAGGACTCAAGAAAAGCATGGAATTCAGGAAATGTGATGCTAAGAAAAGGTAGAGAACCCATTTCCTAGCTATGACACAGACTATTGATGTGCAGCTGGTTTCAGCATATTCTGAGGTACAGTTTGGATCACAGAGAGTCTAAGCATTGGAGCTCTCACTAAAGCAAATATCCTCTTTGGCACACTGGATTTCTCCTCTAGCACCTAGCCCATTGGAGGCAAGCCAGCCATGAAAGAAACAACAGCGCAGGGATGGCCAAGCATGCTAGGCTTTAAAATGATGTCACACTAACACCTGCTTACATGCCAGTATGGTGCGGAAAGGAGAAAAAAGAAGAAGAACAAGAAGCTAACCACAGTAAACCACAAATTAATCTTGTAGCTAGTTTCACCCACTGTGATGTTCTTTTATGCTGCATGGAGATCTGCTCTGGTAGCATATCCGGACCGCCAAAATAGCTGCTTCTGCCGCTGGGAGAGTTAGGAACATCACACACCCAGCAATTGTGTTGTGGTGATCGTGACCCAAAAAGAGGTTATGTCTGGCTCATGTGGCTTGTTGAAACCCAAATCAGATGTGGTATGAGACCAACCAAAATTAGGAATGCACAGTATACGGGCCATATGTTTCACTCTGATAATGTACTTTTCACATGACCACTTGCAATATGGATTGATTTGCACTGTGGAAGCTGTAAACAGGTTAGAAGGTTTGTTACCTATAGGCGCATTTCACTTGGAAAGATTTGCATCCTCTCATAAGTCCTGTTTTGTGATTTATAATCCTTGAATTGTTCTGTTGTTATTTATAACCATGCATTCAGAAAAGCAGGAAACTTTTGATTGCAATGTAATGAATATATTCTGTGCACAATACCATGGGAAGAGTTATTTCGTATATTCAGTAGCTGATTGAGAGTATGCACAGGCTTAAATAGAAATCAATGAAACAACAGGACGTGAATGGTCAAAACATAATTCTCACTCTTTGTGAGTTGCGTGGATTGTAAGGCACAGGAGGTGGTATATGCTTCGGGGGCACTCAAATTTTGTTAGCCCCCTTCGAGTGAATCAGACCCCGGAAAGCTTGCCAACAGATATGGCTTCATGGCAGCAGGCCCCTCGTCTTTCAAGCTTCTGAAAGGGCTTTATGTTTGAACAGATTGCTCTTTGCCAAGAAACAAAAGATGATTAGGGAGTGGCTCCAAATCCAGAATACTCCACTCACACATGGACAGAAATGCTATGCCCCTTATTAGCATAGCAACAGGAAACCTAGTGCCTGTACAGACAACTTTAATACTTTACATTTGTCTTGGCTCTTTAAATGCAGTTTTAACCTGTTGCCAGACAGTTTCTGAGTTATTTCAGCCACAGCAACATTCTGAATAGTTAGAGGTTTTTCACATATCACATTTATTTGTCTGCATTTGTCAGAGAACTTCACACATGTATGGTAACAATGTTGCCCTCACATTTCTAAGCACCATACAGAATCACCTGTCATCACATACTTTTAAAGCAGTTCAACTTTGAGAATTGCCATCTGTTTTTTTCCATGTCCACATCATCACTGACACAGCTGGTTATTGGGTTGTAGCTGAGAAACTGAAGCAAATGTTGACTCTCACTGACCGTATACGCTCAGACTTAACGACAGCCAGCAACCACACGCTGCCTGCTGTGGACGTTGCGTGCTCATACGGACATGCCATGTTAGATATAGCTCTGGTCACGTGCGGTCATAGCTGCCTGACAGCTTCATGATGGGTCCACGAGAAAGTTAAGACCGTATGTGGCTTTCCATCCGTCTCACCTTGAACATCTGAGACAGCGCAGTGAAAGCTTAGCGTGCTGCAACTGATCTGTTGCAGGTGCTGGGGAGAATTATTGTAAAGGTCATTTTGCCTAGATATCACATGAGGACTCCAAGAAAAAGCATGGAATTCATGGAAAATGTGATGCTAAGAAAAGGTAGAGAACCCATTTCCTAGCTATGACACAGACTATTGATGTGCAGCTGGTTTCAAAGCATATTCTGAGGTACAGTTTGATCATAGAGAGAGTCTTAAGCATTGGAGCTCTCACTAGCAAGCAAATATCCTCTTTGGCACACTGATTTCTCCCTCTAGCACCTAGCCCACTGGAGGCAATAGCCATGAAAGAAGTCAACAGCGGCAGGGATGGCCACATGCTAGGCTTTAAAATGATGTCACACTAACACCTGCTTACATGCCAGTATGGTGCGGGAAAGGAGAAAAAAAAGAAGAAGAACAAGAAGCTAACCACAGTAAACCACAAATTAATCTTGTAGCTAGTTTTTCACCCACTGTGATGTTTCTTTTTATGCTGCATGGAGATCTGCCTTGTACAGTACATTCGACTCTCGCCAAAATAGCTGCTTCTGCCGCTGGGGAGTTAGAACATCGTCACACCCAGCAATTGTGTTGTGGTGACGGTGACCCAAAAAGAGGTTGCGTCCGTCTATGTGGCTTGTTGAAAACCCAAACTCAGATGTGGTATGAGACCTCAAACCAAAATTAGGAATGTACAGTATACGGGCCATGCGCCTCACTCTGATAATGTACTTTTCACATGACCACTTGCAACATGGATTGATTTGCACTGTGGAAGCTGTAAACAGGTTAGAAGGTTTGCTTACCTATAGGCGCATTTCCCACTTGGAAAGATTTTGCATCCTCTCATAAGTCCTGTTTTGTGATTTATAATCCTTGAATTGTTCTTGTTGCTATTTATACCATGCATTCAGAAAAGCAGGAAACTTTTTGATTGCAATGAACATATTCTGTGTGCACAATACCATGGGAAGAGTTATTTCCTGCATATTCAGTAGCTGACTGAGAGCATGCACAGGGCCGAACAACAGAAATTCCACTGAAACAACAGGACGTAATGGTCAAAACATAATTCCCTCACTCTTGTGGTCAAACTAATAATGAACAGGACATTTGATAAAGTTCACATTTTCTTACTGCTACAACTGGTTTGGAGAGGACGCCTTTTTTAGTCATCAGTCTCATGATTGGGCTTTGTGAATATCTGTCAAGTCATGTGCAGAGGATGGAACTTTTTGGCTTTTTGAATCAAAACAATTATCACCTTTTTAAGGTGCTACTGGTTAAGCATGCTAGTATTTCAGTCGAATTTCAATTTACTCCGGTGATACTAACTTTGTCACTTTATCTGCAAATTCTTTTGTCAGTTGCCACCCAAGAGTTCTAGTAGAGGTAACTTTGCCACAGTTTTGAAAAGTCTCTCTGACCTCTTTCTTTTGGTCATCAAGACCTAAGTTTTGTGCTGCTGCACACACGTCCTCAACTCCACTGGGTTGTTCACACCTCCCTCTCTGCTCTAGAAACTGCAGGGTTATCAGGCCATGGCCTTCTTTCAAATATTAAGTAGCTGAGGCAGTCTGAGGCTGAAGGATGGTTTACTAACGTTGTGCTTTATATGGCACAGGCCCTCAGGCTCATTTATCCCCACAATTATCTTGTCATACCCCCTGTTGAGATTAAACAGCACCTCTATTCACAACTCTCTTACATCTTGTAAAGATGTAATTTCAGATGCTGCACAGAGACTGACTTAATCAAAGGCAGGCTGAAACAAACGTGGTGTAATGCTGGGAAGTCCAATGAGAGGTGGGAGAATCTATTGTCCAGGCTTTTTTTGCTGTCTAAATGGTATTATTATAGTCTTAAAGATCCAGTGGAGAGAAAAGTCCAAAGAAGGGGGTAGCTTATCTTTCATGCTTGGACTGCTGCACCTAAGAAACTTGGGATATTCATGAAGCATAATTGTGTGCAGATGTTAATTTTTAAACAGAGAAGTATCAGGTGCACCTCCTTTGGCTACTCTGTTCCTCTCGTAATGAAATCTTTAGCTCGGGCAGAGGGAGAGAGATAGCAGCACAGCTTTGGGCTCAGCTGAATGGAAGAGCTGCACATGACTTGGCTCACTTGGCTCCTGTCCAGCACCTTGGCTGAGTTTCAGGAGTTAAACACAGACCCTATAAGCCTCCTTTACAAGCTGGGTACCCTGAGCATGGAAAAACTGAGTTTTTGTGGCTCCACTGAAGAGCCCACTTCAGAAGAGATGAATTTAGTGATTTTTGCGAGTTGAGGAGAAAAGAAGTCAGACAACATTGTCTTTACAAAAGCTACACAAATTTTAAAAAGCTGACAAAAACCTTTTCAAGTATTTCTAACACTATTCTCAAAAGACAGAGATTTTCTCAAAGTGACTGACTTCTGAGGTGAGCATAATTGATGTGTCATGGCTCAGACCTTTCTTAGTCTGGCCATTTATATGCTCAAATGAGATTACACATGAAACAAGAATACATGTTAAGAATACTGTCTTTTCAACAGCATATCTCATTGGCAAAAATGTGGCGTTTTAATCAAGTCCCCAGAGAAATTATTGGATAGTACAGCAGAAATTAAGAGTTTTTCCACAGTTGTCACATGCGTGGTGTACACAGGAATGCTTGTTTGACGTATTTATTTATAGCAAGTAATAGCCCTGTAGTCTGAGAGGGGAGACACAAGGACATATCTAAACACAAACCAAGGCCTGCCAAGTCATGAGTTGTGAGATTAATTTCAAAGAGATGGCAGTGCAGCACAGAAGCCAAAGACCCAATTCTGGTAATCACCCTACCCCCACCTCCCTCCCCTCCCAGAGACTCCAGACACTCATGCTGTGTCAGGCTCTTTGAACATCAGTTTCTCTGAGCTTGTGTCGTTGCTACATCTCAGTGCCTTTCTCCACAGTGGCTGCGTACTGACAGGAAAGTCAGCAAAGTTATGGCAACTTGTTAAAACATATTTTCCACTGTATTCGCTATACAAGTATACAAGTATGGAAGTTGATTTGTCTTTCTACAGCAGTTGGCCTGTAGTCGGCAGCCAACATTCCTCTCTGGTTCAGTGCATCTGGCCCTGTGCGCCACGGCGGGTTTCCTTGTCAGATAAATATAACCAGGGTCATCCACTGGCACCATCACTTCAGCCAGTTGGGGCCTGGCAAAGCACCCACAATAACTCTGTACTTATGGTACAGCTAAGCCTAGGGGGGAGCAGAGGGCTTCTTTCTGTGGCCTCAAAGAACCTCTGGTTGGGGGTCCAGGCTTAAGAGGCTGAGCCCCAAAGATAGGAGAGGGGGTTGGGGAGGGGCAAGGTTAAGGATAAAGGACCTCAACCTGTGAATATCCTATCAAGAGGGACTTTCAGATCTCTGAGACTATAGTGCCCCCTGGGGGAGCTGAAATTACGTCCAAGAACTGCATAAAATGTGACAGAAATGTACAAGCATTTATATGAGTCCACAGAGCAACTTGATTTTCCTTAGCTTGACATTTGAATCAGTTTAATGTGGGACACATCCCTATAAAGTTACTGCGCTCAGAGGTTTCAGTCCCTGTTGCAGTTTAGCAGTCCAGATAATGTGTTAGCAGATTTTCCAGGCACAGTGTAAGCAGACATGCAACATGTGATGCAGTTTTCCCAAGTTGGAGAGGTCTGTATGCTCACTGCCCTGTATCTGTGTATCTGTATTTATGTGTGATTTCAACTAAAAGACCGACATGTCTTAGAGAGTTAGTTGAAATCACACATTACTGGACAAATATTTAAATATCGGTTGTCTTTCATTCTTCAGCTGCAATGTCTCTTACATAAATGGATGTTTGAATATCACTTCTCAATTACTGCTATACGTAGAGAATGTGGGGGTTGTAAAGTGATGGTGGGTGAGAAAAGACATGTTTAGCTGATGGACTCCTGTAGCTGAAGGAGTCCATCAGCTGTTGATCTTAGCTCCAGCCTCGCCTCCTCTGTAAACAAATGTTAGGCAACATTTGGTGGCACAAACCCTGGGAAAAGCACCTGGTATTTATGTTGGAACGACTAATAATCTGTGGAATTTCACAATTTGTGCAGATAGCAAATGAACAAATAATAAGTAATAATAGGTATTGTTACAGTGATACAGAATACATATGTTTTACCTTTTGACTTTTTTCAGTTATTGTAAAATATTTTTACTGGTTGATCTTAATGCTTGATTATGGGTCTTGGTTATGGGTGTTGTTAGATCAGACACTACCCTTTGTGGACATGTTTTACATTTGAAAAATAGTACAACAATAACTTTTTTGATGACATTTCTTTTAAAGCTACACTAATCAGCAATTTTAATTGTTCTCAGTGAAAATGCTCTGATAAATACAGTACACAACAACATAACCAAATGTCAGATGGACAAAAATAGATGCTAGCTAGTGAACATAATGGATCATTTAGCAGCTGGAGGGCTAGTTGATAGAGACCAAAACAGAGCTAGAGAGTAACATTTGACTTACTTCCATCTTGTGGAAAAGAGACAATAACTTGCTAACACATTCTTGCTAACAACCTACATGGTGCTAAAATGCCAATGTTGGGTTTACAGTGCCTGAGTTGTCGCTTCAGGTGAAGCAGTTCCATTCATTTATATTTCTTCACCAGAGGGCATCTCAACATACCACTCACACTCTCACACTCTCTCAGATTATTTCTCAATGTTGCATGGACATATAAAAATGTCAATACATTCATCCATGGCTGTTTGTTGTAGTTTTAAAAACGTGACATTAATTGATAATCTTTTACCTATTCGGTGCAGATCGTGAGTCTCGAGAACATGAGGACACCATGACCACAGAGATTACAGAGGAGCTGCAGCCAGCTAAAGTGCCACTTCTTCCCAAAGACATTGTGAACAGTAAAAAAGTCCATGCACTGCGCAAGGAACAAAAGAGGAAGCTGGGCAAGCAGCGCTCCATGGGCTCCCCCATGGACTACTCCCCTCTGCCCATCGACAAGCATGAGCCTGAATTTGTAAGTAATCAGTGTTAGTTTGATCCTGTGTCATTTTGTAGAATTTGAATATTTCACTGACAAAACCTAGTGGTAATAGAAGACACTGTGACTGTGACTTGTATCCACTCCCCACATAGTCACATCTCAATACATATTTAACTTGAGTGTAATTTTAGTGGAGAATGGCCTCTAATAACTGTATTGCTTTCTCGTAACCCTGTAATGTATTTCTCCAAAGGGTCCATGCAGGAGAAAACTGGATGGGATCATTCAGGGGATGAAGGACACTTCTCGTGTAATGGCTCTGTCTTTGTACCTTCCCAACTGTGACAGGAAAGGATTCTTCAAGCGCAAGCAGGTCAGTTTGCTTCAGAAAAGCCTTGCTCTTAAATTTTGCCTTTAATATGTCAGAAAGCCCTCCAAATGTTGTCTTGTCTTTAAGCTTGCTGTTTTCTCTTTTTACCCAACATTCCATGTGCAGCACCTTTAAAAAACAGGGATTTACCAAGGAGCAATAAATCCTCAAAAATCTGTTAGCGATAAAGCTAACAGGACAAAAAATAACCTCAAAAGTTAACAAGCTAGGCCTTTGAGTAGTCACTGTGTCTCCAAGCTAGTCTATTTTGCAAGGACAGGCAAACTCAGGCAAACTTTGCAGTGACTATCACTTTCTGTGGTGTGCAGCCCTTTACCCTCACCACCTTTTGTAACCCATTTACTGGTTTTCTGGCCCACAGTGTAAGCCATCTCGCGGCCGGAAACGAGGCATCTGCTGGTGTGTGGACAAGTACGGCATTCAGCTCCCCGGCACAGACTACAGCGGAGGGGACATTCAGTGTAAAGACCTGGAGAGCAGCAGCAACAACGAGTGAAAAGGGGAGGACCACCCTCGACCCCTGTCCCTCCCCCAAACCCCTAACCACCACGTGACCCAGGGCCCACACCTCCTCTCTGAATCACACCTGTATGCTCTGCCCTCCATTCACTTCAAGATTTCAGTTTTTTCAAATTGAAAAAAGGAAGAAAAAAAACCCAAATGAAAGAACAGGCTGAAAAAAAGACATCTGTCATTTTTTTTCTTTTCTTTTCTGTTGTTGACCAAGCACTCATCTTTGAATGAGGGCAAAAGTCCCACAAGATATACTAGATCCCTTGACTATTGCTCATGGGACCCCTTGTATGAGCAAGGTCCCCTGATTGCAGATCCATGAAAATATATGCACACAATGGATATATTTTTTATAGAAACTGGGGGTTTCAACACTTTGTATGATGTAAAATTAACAAAATTATTTTGAAGAAGGAAAAGCATCAGACACATTGATTGAAAACAAATCAGTTCTAGGCTGTGGAACATGATGCTACTTTGGAGCTGACGATTGGCTATTGAGTAATTTGGTTTTTTTGTCTGTTTTCCAAAAGAAAAAAAAAAAAGAAACAAGAGATAGGGATACGCTGTAACAGTTGACTCTATCTGGATATGTGGTTCTGTCAGAGCACTTATGAATAGGGGAACCTGCTTAGATACGTGTAACTTCACAAAATGATGCATGCATGAATGTGTGTATGTATGTATACAGTGCGAGTGAGTGGTATGTATCAGCCTATGTTGGTGTATGATGGAGTGAGCCTATTACAAAAAAGAATGTTTTTTTCTTTCTCTTTCATTTGACTTTGTCACAACAAGTTTCGCTAGCGCTTGAAGTGGTCTTGGGGCTGGCCTTCTTTTTATTGTAAAGTATGTCTTGGGACACGGAGCATTTCATAAAAACAAAAGAGTGAGCAGATCATCACAGATGAACCTTCGTAAGTGGCTCTTCGACAATGTAGCTAGCCTGATATGCCAACTGTGCCTATTTGAACAGACAATGCCATGCAGGGCAACACTTAGAGAGCGCTGGCTCTACTGGTGAAATAAAAGATTTTCAGCTCAAGTGATGGGACTCAAGTTTGACCAATTTATCGAGTTCAGTGCGTAATCAAACTTGCCAGTCAGGCCGGTTGCTTCTCTGATTCAGTTGTGTGAAGTGTAGTTTTGTATGGTTTTGTTTGTGCTGTTTTCTTTGCCTTCAGTGAAGTACAGACCGCCCACTTTTGAGCCATGTTCCTTTACCAAGTGGTTTCCCCTCAGTACTGCTACTACAGTGTAACCATGGTGTATTACATTACTTTTAAATATAGTTATTGAATGTTGTTTTTCCTGTAGAAACAAAGTATGACAACAATGTAATTGTGCTTGGAAAAAAAAGATTTTAGCCTGTAAAGAATTTGAATAGGTCCTTGTAGCATGTCAGAATGACCCAGAGTCATTTGACCACAGGACAGTCAAAGAAGCTAACCCTCTGGAACCCTTCTGCTTTCATGCCTCCACGCAAAGGTTATCTACCTAGGGGAGGGGAGCATAATGAAAACAAAAATGTTACAGGTTATAACAGGGTCATTTAAGTAGAGTTGTTCTCTCTGTGTGCAAGTCACAGTGCCTTCCTACATGCGAATACATTAAGTAGTGACGTGAAAGTGACATGGATATCATATGGGGCAATTTCCTTTTTCAGACTGCCCTGCCAGGACTGATACTTGATACAGTAATAAAGAGGTATAGGTTTAGTTCTGATTAAGAGAAGAACAATGAATGTGGTAGGTCCTGTAAATGGTGTCAGCAACACATTGCAAATCCATTTGTAATCTCTGCCTGTACCTTGGGGCAATTCTGGACAAGAATGTTGTGTGAGGAATCGCTGTGTAACCGCAGACAGTTAAACCTCCCTCTTTCTTTGACAACCAATAAGCTAGAATTCTTGCTTTTTCATGTGAATGCCAATGTATATGATTGCCAGAGAGGGGAAGCCAAAGGAGGTAAATAAACCCTTTCCTTTGCTGCAACAAAATGGAAATGATATGTGCATCCTAAATGGCTTCTAGTTGTGAATATATTATCAAGGGTCCTTGCCCCTCTTCCAACACCAAATCCCCACTACCACTTTCGAAAAAAAAAAGCAGCTTGCACTTATTTCAGTTACTCACTATTGATATTGACACACAACGACGTCCTAAGATGTGGTATCATGAAGTTAGTGGAACAAATTAAAAAAAAAAAAAAACAGCCACAAAAGCTAAATGTTGTGTTATCTTGTGCTTACCTTGTAAAGGTGGTGCTTTGAGGTTAATATTTGTTGACAGGGGCTGTGCAGCCCATGCCTGGGACCTCCAATACAGAAACATCTTTTAGGTAAAAATAGATTGAAGGTAAGACACAGCTAGAGATGTTCTCATGGCCTATTGCGCAGAGATGGGAGGTGAAAGAGAGGAGGAAAAGAGACGGAGGAGAGAGGGAAGAGGAAGAGTGAGCGCCATGGGCAGTGGTCATAATCAGGGCCTAGCCACTTCCCCGATACGGGGTCACCAACTGCATGATATTAGATACAGTTAGCAAGACAGTGATCAGGAGTCAGTGAAACCTGGGGAATGCAATACTGCAACCAGAAGTAGAGTACAAAACAATGAAATATCTGATATTGGATGTCTGGATCAGTCAGTAGTGTGAATACGTAAATGTTCCAGAAGTTTGTTTCTTTTGTTTGGATTGCAGGTTGAGGTTCAGGATTTTTTTTGTGTGTCAGCAGCTCCCTGTTTCCCCACACCTGTTTGCAAGTAATGACTTCCTCAGGTTTTTCATCTCCTACTTGGTTTATATTCACATTTCATCCTTCAGTAGTACAGTAATTACAGTACAGCTTTTTCCTGAATACATAACACTTTTTGGATGTAATGAGACAACACAATTGGTTTTCATAATTTGGTGTTCACTGGCTTGTGAAAGAGACCCATCGGTGGCAGGAGGATAGTGGGAAATAAAATGGTCAGTATTTGGAACTACATAAGACAAATAAAAAAAAAAGACAAAAAATCTCAAATTATTAAAGTGAATATCACTGTGTAATATTTATTCAACTTGTAATTTATGTACTCTTTTAACCTTTGTCTTTTTTGTTATGACAAAGCATTTATTTAAATAAAGTTATGTATTCATTTAAGCGTCCTGGTGAGATTTTCATTATTAATGCTGAATTTTTAAGAGGCGTAAGTGGCCCCTAAATAGGCTTGAAATGTACAGTTTGAAGTGGAATGATCCTGATAGTAAACACCAACTAATCTCCAAGGCACGAGCTGCTAAACCTCTTAGACATAAGTCTGAGACACCCAGGGTAGCCCACAGGATCTCAAGCAGCATGCAGGATGTGACTTTATAAAGCCTCGCCCAAGGGCAAGTCACCTGGTTTTCAACACCATAGTCAAAAAGATTGCACAGGAACAAGGAAGTTATTTAACATGAGTTTGAACTTCAAGGGGGGGATAACATCTAGTGGAACCAACTCACTATTCAAATGACTGGGAAGAAGGGATATGTAGCCTGGAGGGAGCTTCATCATGTTATGGAAAACCTATATTTATTACCACTTCAAGGCAGAATGGACTCCCCTGAGACACACCCATCGACAAAGACACAACATACAACATGCAGCTAAGCACAAGTGCATACACAGACAGAAGGTGTGGACTATGAAAAATAAGAGGAAGAAAAACTGTAGAAGATCTGGTAAACTTAGCAGAATTGGCTATTGATACTACAGTAAATCAAAGATAAAGCAATTTCACTTTTTATTTATTTTATTTTATTTATTTATTTATTTTATTTTTTTGAAAAATAGAAAACAAAATGGGAAGAATAGTAATTGTTAAAAATCAGTGGCAATGATGCTGGCTTTTCAATTTTTGCAAATGCACATGAGGATAAAATATCTAAGAGATCTAAAAGATCTGTGCATGCATCACCACAGAGGGGTGTCTGGTCATTTTTATTCCCTCATGAATTCCAGGAAGAGACAAAATCTTTCTTTTTGGGGGCCACCAAAATCTTCCCCTGGGGACCTCAGAACTTTGACCAACTCCAGATGTGGGTGACTGAAGCAGGGCATGCAAGGGTGGAGGGCCCAGCAGTTCCTGTATGGCAGATCAAGGCTGCCGTAAAGGTTGTTGTGGTATGTCTCAGTGTGTGTGTGTGTGTGTGCATGTGGCAGGGACAGTTCAGACTTTGACTTCAGGGAGGAGGAAACATGTGTACAAGATTTGATTTGTGAGGCAGTGAACATGACAATTACTATTTGCCTTCAAAGAAACTGACAACTGCACTTAGGACTTCAAAGCATTTATGCCCCTTTTATTACATAATTAGGCCAACAACGTTGGATGGCTTCATCTAACATCAACTCACGCACCTCACCCCATCCCAAACCCAGTCAAACTGCTGTGCAGAGCATTTCTGTGAACCTCAGACCTCAAAGTTCTGCAGAACAGTTGGATTCTCCTCCTCTCCTCATGTCTGAGTATACAGTAATATCACATGCAATTGCACTGGAGATGCTATCTCACATGCTTGTGCATCAATTTGCCTGTGGCTCATATCATTAAATGTGACTTTTAGAAACGATGATGGGGCATTTAAAGACATAAGCTTACAAATGGAATGCAGATGTTTACACTGCATAATTGGGATCTGTGCAAATCACTGCTTGTGCTCTTGTATAATGCTATCTCTTAAATAGGTAATAGTGGTTCTTTTCATCACCGGGATGGAGATGAAAGGAGATTTGAAAGAATTTACAGCAGTAAGGAGTAAATCACATGACTTAGTGGGGGAATCCTCCGATGCCAGTGGTGGAGACGGCAGACAAGTGTCTGCTAGTTTTTATCCAAACCCTTTCATCAAAGATGGACTTAGGCCCGTAATCCCAAATGGAAGGTTCTTCAGAATAGATCGGATGTGACTGTGAGAATCACAACTGCATGTTAAGTAAACTAACTTTGAGATGAATATTTTACATGCTAAACCATTTTAAGGCACGATTATAATGCTTCTGTTATGGGGGCCATGACCTGCAGACTTTTCTAGCTTGCAGCTCTGGCTATTCTGTCTATTAAACTTGTACTCACCAAAGTAATTACTGTGATCTCAAAATGCAGACACATCACTAAAAATAGTTCAGATGGGACTAGTGGACACAAGTGGCCTGTAAATATTGCAAATAAATGCTTGGTTAAAAGTGTTAATTTAACACTGAAAAGAGTGGACACATATAGACACTTTTTTGTGATAAATTTAACAATCTCAGTGTTAACACTGGTGATTTTGCTGTTTATGAAGGAATGGTAAAATTACAGCCATTACGACTTATAGAACAACATATTTGAGGATAAATGTCTGCTAACATTGGAGCAACTCATCATTTTAACCAAGATAAAACAACAATTAGTTTGTTAACATTCAACAAGTACAACTTCCGTGAGTCTTAAACACAAACCTACTATCAACATATCAAGGGAAGTTGCTGAATGCTAACAAAAGAAATTGTGAAAGTAGGGTGGAAGCACACAGATACACACAAATGTGCTTTTTCACACACGCACACACTCGCATACACACACACACAATCATGCAAGCACAGATACTTACCCCCACTACTGCTAAACTACTCTCCTCAGCCCATTGTGCCTGATCTATTAAATCCAAAACAAAAGACACTTGTTTTGATTTGTTTTCAGGAAAAGCCCAGCCTCAAACTACCATTAAACATGAAGAACAACCCGAGGACGCCCAAGATTCATGTGTGTAACCAAGCCAAGCTGTCAAATTTTTAAAGCATGCCCCTGCCAAAAACCAGCCATTAGTAAAACAAAATAAAAATAAATTTGAAAACAAAATGTCACAAAACCTGAACAAAGTTGTAAAGCTGTAGCTGAAAGAGTGTTCATATTATGCACAGCATGAATAATTCCAATTGGATTGGTACTCAGCTAACTGGCACACTGGCACATGTATTAGGTGAAGTTGTTTCATACGATACACTTCTGGACAGAACTTAAAAGAACTCTTTTTTAAAGTCTTGAATCATTCTGATTGCAAATCAGTGGTGACTTTTGTTTGGGATTTCCAAGTGTTTGTAATTTAAGCCTTGCACAGAATATACTCAGGTTATATGACATCTAAAAGGGCAGCTGTGGCTCAGGAGGTAGAGCGGTTGCCCACCAATCGGAAGGTCGGTGGGTCGATCCCCGGCTCCTCAAGTCTGTGTGCCAAAGTATCCTTGGGCAAGATACAGAACCCTAATTTGCCCCCGATGTGTCATCGGTGTGTGAATGTGTATGAATGTGTTAGGAAGCACTTTGTGTGTATAGAATAAGTGCTGTATGAATGTGTGTGTGTGAATGGGTGAATGTGACCTGTAGTGTGAAGCGCTTTGAGTGGTCGATATGACTAGAAAAGCGCTATATAAGTGCAGTCCATTTAAAACTTCACATTTGTCCTAAATATCATATCAATGCAGACTTCATTCATATGTACAGTTAACCAAAACCACAATCTCTCCCCAGCCTTAACCAAAGAGTTTTAGTTGCCCAAACTTGACCACACACAGGACATTCTCTGGTGTAACAGTCGTGCGTTTTGTACATCCACCATCCACCCCAACAAACCTCCTGGCAACTCTGCTGTTGATAAATGTAGCACTTCATTCTTTACAAAAAAAGGCCTCTGAATGAATTCCAGCCAGAGATTACAGTTAAAATAGTATATTATGGTAATTTCTGAGAATGAAAATATTCAATATTCATGAGAATATTATTTTGAAATGTGGCTGTTTTTCATAATCACATTTTCTATTTAAGTACCAGGAACATTTTATTGGTATCCAATTGATTCAACAAATTACACTGTAAATTGTGAGCTGTATTAGCATTACCACATCATCATAATGCAGCTCTTAAAAAATCTCTTGAATGATTTTAGATCACTGGAATTCACAAGAATGTCACCATCACCTTAACTTAAGAATCTGTTGACATGTTAAAAAAAGTTCTGAAACTATTGTTACAAATACTACAAATGCTATATAATTGTAGGACAAACAAAAGTATATGAAGTATATGAATAATCAAATTATAGTATGTTTTACAATGTCTGCAATGGATTACAGGTTGGAATCCATGCATTACATTTTTGATATGTGATAATAAACATTCCATGTCATCCACGATGAGAAATTGCTTGGCTGTCTAAGAGATAATAATAGCTGATTTCCTTTCACCTTGTGGATAGCTCTAGCATAGCCTGTACAAGTGAGAAAGTCCTGCAAGTAAAAGTGCCAGATTACCAGACCTGGTTTGCCTGGGGTATCTGTGAATCATTAATAGAAATCATTCTCTGTTATGGGCTATGTTTACACTTTAGACCATGATCTGCAGCACAAATGTGTGTGTGAGAGAGAGAGAGAGAGAGAGAGAGAGTGAGTGAGTGCATGTGTGTGTCTCTGTGTGTATTTGCGTACTTGGGTCGGTTTATTCATAGAGACCTTTACCCACTTAGTATCACATTTGTCAATGTCAGTCCCCCATCCTAATCCTTCCTCATGTCAACACTTCATTATAACCCACGGATACAATACTACTAGCCAGCCACACACACACACACACATTTATATCTATTACATGGTTTCAGAGTTCAGACATTTAGAGTTAATTAACATGAACGTAACTGTGAAAATGTCATAAAATTGCAGGAAAAAGAAGGTGCCACTTCAGACTCTTTTACTGAAGTGTCAGAGAAAAGAATTATTTAATTCATTTCTACAATAATGTTAGCAAACCTGGTGCATCAAGGAAGAAATACGTGATTTGATCAGTAAAAGTATGAAAGTGTAATACATTTTAATTGTATTCAGGCAAAGTATCATGAAAACAAGGCTACACCAAGTGGTGCTCACCAACATAGTTGTAGATTGCATATATTTTGTCAAAAGATTTTATGAGCAAATTGCAATATTCTCATCTCAGCTCAAGAAAAACAGGAGGCTGGCTTCCTGCTGGTGTAAAGTGAAGTCTCACTGCAATCAGTGGCAACCCCAGCCCATCATTAGCATAGTAATACCCACATCTGGCCAATCACCGTGAATGTGAGGATTCATGTTCAGGCTTTCAACATGTCAGCCATTTTCTTCCTTTCATAGTTCTCTGTACCTCTAATAAAGCTGCACTAATCAATATTCTTATGTTAATAATGGATCAGATAACATAGTGGTTACTTGTAGTTACGAACCCATACAGGAATCAGTACCCAATTCAACAGCTACCCTTAGCTCTGGCTAAAGCATTTTTGCCTTTTTAGCCCATTGTTTGTTTACCAAATAGCTCTGATAAACTACTCAGCACTAGCGAACAGTAGCCACACACCCGTCTGAGTTGCATGACCTGCACCAGCCTTACGGTTGTAACCAAAAAGCAGCTGGCTGAAGCATCTACTAGTATAGCCTATATGTGAGCATTACAGAGAAAATCTGTAATTGTAACAATTGTACTGTGGATTACACTTCCCCACTGCATGGCCTCATGTGCACATTGGTCACACGCCACGCCACCACCAATACAACAAATTACAACTCTTGGGAAATTGCCTATTGAATTGAAAATTGAAATTGAAAATGTGCTACAGGTAATGTCTCAGTGCACTGTTGTGTCAAAGTATAGAATAATATACTGCACTACTCCTATTGTCCTAATAATGTATCAGAATGAGAAAATAATTCTTGTTCCACAGTGCAAAGGTTTCACTTACTTCCATTGCTACTTTTCTATTAAATTTTGTATGGTGCTATTCAGTTTTTGGTGACCCTTAACAAAAAACAAAAACAGACAGAGTAAGAAAGTCAAATAAGCATTGAGAGTTGGACTGATGTGTTGTTGGTTTTGGTCTTTTCACCTTTATACTTGTTGACAGAATAACACAATACCAAATTCTCCTAGACTCAAAATTTTGAAGAAAACCAAACCATATGTCATAATGTATGTTGAACTGTGCTAGTAGGAGGTTACTGCAGTGGCATTGAGTCTTCGAAACTGGTTGTGCTGGATCCCTCTGACTTTAGGTGTTTCTGGTATCTGGATCCCAGTTAAGGGGTTAACGCACCAACACTCGCCTCGCTGGCCGTGGGTGGACATGTTGCACTGGAAAGAGGGAAGAAAAACACAAACTAGACAAGTTGGAAAACAGTGGAAAAAGGAGGGGGGGGTAAAGATGCACAGTGGGAAGCAGCGGGTGTGCTAATGAAGCATGGCGGCTGGTGGCTGAGATGTGTGTGTGTGTGTGTGTGTGTGCTTGTGGATCTTCTGGTGGCGGGGGGCCATTGGATGAGAGTGAGGGCTATGGTTTGGGTGGAACAACAGTCACCCAATAACAGCCCATCCTTAGGTCATGCCCCCTACCCACAACCCATCCACAGCTACACATGCCACCGCAGACACACACACACACACACACACAACACTACCACACTCACACTCACACACACACACACACACACACACACACAGAGGCATGCCAGTAGACCCCGCACTTCGCGCAGAGCCCTCAACCTGTAGAAATTAGGTCGTTATTGAAGTGGACACAGTTTACGCCGCGCACTCGGCAGCCGAGTAGGGGACAGCGACAAGAGCGAAGAGCCGGGGGTAAAGAAAAGACTTTCCATTTTCTTCCTTCGTTGAAAAAGAACAAAAAAAGTGACAGTTACAGTAATTACCGCGCGACAAGGAGGGACAACCCAAAAGGGAGCGAGTGTTGAGGGAGGTACAGTGTTCCTCCCCGGTTCATGATCATCCAAAACAATGCTGTTGTTTGCACTAGTGATGAAAATTGGCTGAGTGGTTGAGGAGCTCGTTTTAGGAAACTGTGGTTTATTCAAATCTTCTTTTTCTGTTTCACTATCCTCAGACAATACTGGATATGTGGGACCTTGTTTGTCTCCTGTTCGATTTTCTATGGATGAGCAGAATTAAATTAAGCCCCCAGTCGAAGCAGTCAGCTCTCAGCTAACAAAAGCCTTCCAGCATGAAGTGCGCCAAACAGTTTTATTGCTTGTAAACCTTGAGCCTGGTAGCTTGTTGCCTCATTCATAATGGATATCTCTCCACGACGGTGTGCATGTGTGTGTTTGAGAGTGTGTTAGCTAACAGCAGACTGGCTTAGGGATGAAGAGAGGACAGAGGGGTTATGAGAAAAGGAAGACGGGAGGTGAGGGGGGTTGTTGTGTGGAGCATGGTGGCAGGTGGGAGGGAGCGAGGTTATATTTTACAGGGGAAGTGATTTTTGCCAGGGTGATGGGAGAGAATTTCCCAGAGGTGTGTGTGTGTGTGTGTGTACGCCGCACTCCCAAGTTGAGCTAGTCTTAGAAAGAAAAGTGAGGGGAAATCCAAGGAAGAATTACACCAAATGACATGTATGACTGTGTGACATAAACAACTCAGAAAGTGGTCAAGAAATGAAAAAGAAAAGTTGAAAAGCAAAGCAGAAAAATAAAGCTGAAGCTGAACAATTGAATACTGCTCGCAGCAATAAGCTTTTTCCTTCCCAAAGCGCCTTCAATGGTCACAGCAACACCAACAACTACTACCAGAACAACTTGAAAACCAATGACATTCCTGCAAACCACTGAGTCTCTCCATGCTTTGGTTACAGTTCATGAAACAGGTCACCAGTGAGCCCACAGAGCAGAAACGAGTACTGTTTTCATGGGCTGAAACTAAACACGTATCAACCCTGGCCAGTCTTAATGAGTGATGTCGCTGGCAGGTGTTTTGTCTTGACAGTGATGGAAAACACCTGCTGTGACATCACTCGATTGGGGTGTATTTTGATTACTTATAAAAGTTTCCAATCTATGAGAGCCATTTTCTGCTGCGGATTACTTGTTAATTTATTTTTAAACATGGAAAATGTGCTTACATAGATGGGATGTTAATTATCCATCATCTGAACTGAATAATGGAATTTAAATAAATGTGTGCAGTATTTCCAGTGGCTGTGAAAAATAACAAAGACATTATGTGCCAAATTCAGTTAAACAACACCTTCACTACTAATCACTGTCTTCACACTTTTAGGTGCCATTTTACAGGCATTTTCTTAAATTCACCTGAGACACTGTATTTAGGTATCCCTGGAAATTTTTGGCAAAGACACACAGTATTATACAGTGTAGGCAAGAAAGAAGTCATGAACCCCTTTTGAATGACCTGGTTTTCAGCTCTAATTGGTCATAAAATGTGATCAGATTAACCCACCTATTAAACACTCACAGCCTTGAGAAAAAGTATGTTTTTGAGAGCTTCCTCCATGGTGTCCTTGTGCTGGACACCTGTTCACAACTATAAAATTATGATTTTATTTAATAGACTGAATTATGAAGTTAAACCAGCTCATTGATTCATTTAAAGTTCTCATGCTGTGCCTTGAATCATCTTAAAGGCTATACTTTTGGGGAGAGTAGGCCAGCAATATTCTGAAACAGTCAGTGACAGATTTTTACATGTTAGTCTTCCATCAGAGTTTGGTTGACAATATTTAAATCTGTAAAAGTCAAGCCTAATCACACACATCCAATCATATTTCATTGATTGGAGATTTGGTTTCTATTTTGTTCATTAGCCAAGGAGTTCACATATTTTTTTAACTTTGAACGAATGTTTAAACGATGTATTCAACATGGACAGGAACAATACAATGGTTTGAGTGTTTTTAGTCAAAATAGAGATTGTATTTTATTATTGTAATATTTTGTGACAACTTTATAGATAAATACAGGCCATTCAGGGTTCACTTGCTTTTTCACACTGTATAGTAAGAAATTTGTTTACATCATGGAGTCCACAACAACTGTGGATGTTCAATGTCAATGATGCTGCCAATGTTGATACCGAAGGCTGACAGTGAGTAGGTGGAAGAATAAAATGATGAACAGCAGTAAGATGACTTCGTCAACCCTTTCTAGAATTATTTCTCAAAAATACTATCTCAGTGGTCTTTATATGAGTTATACATTAAGTTTATTCTTCTTCCTTTGCAAACCATAAATTGTTTACTTAGATTGCAATGTATTTATTTATTTAAATGTGTAATGTTTGATCGGTCAGAAATAATACATGTCATCATTTTCTGAGTTTTGGGGAAATTTTCACACTCCATACAAGCCACTCCCAGGTCATGGGATCCATTGGACTGTGTCCCTCTGAAGCAAAAGCGGGCAACACCAAAGACAACCCGGCCTTTATCATCCTAAACCGACCTCCTGACCCGGGGTTCCAGCCATCTAACAGGGCTTCAATAAATATTAAACATGTTCATATTTACAATCAAAAAACTTGTTGTGTGTGGGGAGTGGATCGAAGAGCCGAGTCGCACTCTGTGGATTATCATGGAACAAGGCATTAGCCAATCAGAAGCAAGCTGATTGAGGAGCAGAAGCACGGCAAACAGAGAGCAGCGTCATCCGCCATGTGTACGGCATCGAAAGTCCTCGCTGACCAATGCGGACATTTCAAGTCATGAGAGCTCAGACTGGTTGTTGCTGGACAGAATTGTTTAGTGAGGTGGCAGTTGTGTTGGCTGCTTTTGCACACCTAATAATATTTATAAGAACAAAACAGTGAAATCTGACATTATTTGTCGTCATGTGAGTGGTGTCTCACATTTTCTAAATTGAATATGTATTAAAAAATATAAGGGGTTAGCTTAACCTCAACAACAAGACCTTTATGTTTACAAAGAGTGTGGTGTGTGATCACGCCTGTCCATATTCACCTGGTTTGCGGTCAGGCAATCCATGTCTGGTCACAGTAGAAATTTGAGCCCATAAAGGCTCTGCAATACCCCCCATCCTGAGAGCCTATTTGAGATCTCCTCAGACTTTGTCCAACCTCGCTGACAGTTCTGAAAAGAATGAAGAAGGAGCATAAAGTTATTCATACTAACACCACGAATTACTCAGCAACTATTGTTATCATTTTCACAAAACATTTGCAAAAGAAAAAGAACTTAACGTCATGTGGATAAAAAGAGACAATACAGTAAGAAAGTTGAGAATCAAGTTTGAGGCCAAGAATGTGCTCTGTCCGGGTAAGAAAAAGAATGGTGAAATAAAATACTTGTGTGTCTTAGAAATGTCACAAATGCACACATTTAGTGGAAGCAATTATTTTATGAGGTGCAGTTAGGCAGAAGGGGTCTCAGCTAATATTGGCTGAGGGTGTCTAGTGGGGTGGAACATGAGTGGTTAGACTGCTTAACTCAGCAGGTGGCCACGGCCACACACACACACAAACACACACACGTCCATGCACATAGATAAATACTGTGCCCAGTATTCCTGTTGCATGGATGTGCACACACACACACACACACACTATACACACACACACACATTTTACATGTATTCATGTACATACAAACATATACTGTACTGTAGCATACATACTTAGATCAGGCTTCCAGTGGAACTGTGTTCAGTCTATGATTATTTGGCTCAGGATCAGGAGAGAGGGGCTACCACAAACCTTGTCTGAATACATATGGATGTAAAGTACCGTTTCTCTCTCTTGCTTTCAGCCATACCTCTCTTACAGTCTTGACTCCTTGTCTCTCTCTGTCCCTCATAGTATACACACATAAATCCACATCTCAGTACACAACCATGGTAGTAGGTATAGTTTTTTTCTTTTTCCTAGGTACTTATTGCTGTAATACCACATATGGTTTTGTTGTTGCATTTACTGCCCCTCCTTCGGGTCACCATGACATGAATAAACTACACTGTGGAGAAATAGAGAACAAAATCCAGTTTTGTTTCCAAGCAAATGCAGTGTTTCATTGCAGCATTTTTGACACAGTGAACCACTGCATTCTGCCATCTGTAATCCCAGCATGGAATAAACACTTTTGGTTTGAATTCTATCTGACTGACACCTTTCTATGTGTCGTGCGCGACAAACGCCCTTATCCCATCCCTCCTGACAGGGGTGCCCCAATTAGTTACTTTCGGTAATATACACCACTTTAGGTCCACCATTCGCTTGCATAGCTCTCACACATTGCTGCTGCGACAGACTATTAACCCAACCATACCTGCCATTCCTGCCAGACACCGCCTGCCGAGATAATCGGCATGGCTTCAACTAAACTTCTCTAAGACTGAACCTTAATCATCCCTGCCAATCAATCTTATGAACAAATTATGAAATCCTCTTCATTTTCACCCCAACCAAGGCTGAGTAAACTGCAGTGTCATGTCGATGACCAGCTATCCTCTATGACCATAAGTTAAGCTTGTCTCCAATGCCTTTGCACAATACAACAAAAGAATAATCACAACTATCTGGACTCAGTACACCCAACTCTGGTACAGGCTATGGTTATCTCTCACTGCAACTACTGTAATACCTTTAGCTGTGAATCCTTCATGCATTAGTGAAAAGCTCTGAAACCAGGAATACAGCTTCTGGCCTTGACTCAGCTCAAAGGACACGCCTCACTGGTGCCATTGACACCGAATACCCTTTTGGCCACCGAATCAAGTTCAAGTCACTAATGCTTGCCTCTACAGAGTGGCTTCTGGTCTCAAATCATCATAACTTTCAGTCATACAGGTTTATGTTCCTTCTCAGCCACGCCTTTAAGGATTGTCATCTGGCAGCTCGCTGATCCCTGCACAGGATATAAAACAATATAAACCTGGTGTCTACATTACCCACAGCAAGTTGATTCACTGACAGTAAAATCAGAGATTTGGGTGTGTTAAAGTTTCAGTTAGACATTATAGGACATATTTTGATTATACTTAAACCTTCACATTATTACCAAGAAACATACTGAATCTCGTTTTCAGGAACAAAGAAATAGTAAATGCTTTGATTTTGCTTTAGATTGCCATTCATACAGTTATTAGTTACAAGTATTAAGAAGGTTTAATGAAGCCAAAGGGCAAAACCTGTTTTAAATGTCAGTGACAATCAAGACAGCTGTGGAAGAGGCTTTTATCTTTCCAAAATCAAGTATATATTTGAGCCATTTGGGTTACAAACTGACACCCAATCTCAGCTCTGACAGCGGGTATGCATTTCTTTTTGTACACAGAATATTGGCCACCCACAACGAAGTGCATCCATGCTTTGACACCAGCTGCCCGAAATCCCTCCGCCACCAGCTGCATGACTCCTTTACTGTATTCTCTTCTTTTGTTGCTTCTAATGATCTTGACAATTGTTTGTACTGTCGTTTATGATTTTTGTTTTATTTGTTGTTTTGCTGCAAATTGATTGGAGTTAAATGAGGGAGAAAATGAGCAAATGCATATTGTTTGCTATGTTGAGACGTATATGGGCCCTCCTCTGCACAGCCCTCTCAGGGCCCAAGCTCATTTGCATGAAAGAGAAAGAATATTCACACCCCATAAAGGATTTTTCAGAACGAAGCCAGAAGTTGCTTTTAGTCAAAGAAAGTTTGGTGAGCGTTAGAGACAGGGACAGGAATGGGGGACCACACTTTTTAATATATTTGAACGATCGATTCATATGTATATATATATATATATATATAAGGTATATATATATATTTTTTTTTTTTTTTTTTTTTTAGAATACTGTTTTACAGAAAATATTCTCACATTCTTGGACAAAACTGGATGTATCAGCAAATACATTTTAACACAACATCTGTATGGATAGTACAATGTGTTGTATTGATCAATATATTTTAACACAGGTAAGCTGTTTCAGTGTCACCAGTTTTTGTTTAAAAGTGAGGGTTAACAGAGTAAGAGTTAGGTTTAGTGCGGGTGATAAGTCTCCAAGAATGAATAATTGCTCAGAGATAAAAAAAAATTGTGGGGCTCTACAGGTTCGTAAATGTTAGGTGTTTGTTAGACCGAAAGAGGTTCTGAGGAGGTCACTACTGTACTAAAACATTGTTCCTCACATCGCCTATTACTGACCTTGTCACTGCTTGTCAATAGGCAGGACCTGACAATTTGGCTACTTTGCCATGCACTGTAAACCACACCTTATACAGAAAAGCATGCTGTTGTGTTCACTTATGGAGCTACTAGGCCTCTACGCTCGAAGTAATATATCGTGACTAAGCCTTTTTTTTTCTGAATTTTTAATTTTTCTACAGTATCTGCTACTGTGTCTGTATAGCAAACAGTGATGAAGGTAATATTGTGTTAAGCAACAGTATTTCTTTTAAGATAACAACCTGCAGGAGGGTGTCCTAGACTATATTGTAGTGTAAAGGGTGGGCATGGGAAAAGTTTTATTTTAGAATAGCAGCAGACCATCAGGCTGTATTTCAATCTAGTGGACTGTCAGGATGGTCATAAATAATGAGCTATATTAGACATAAGTTAGAAGAGCATCAAATAAGAATTATTTGCTGATATTGGCTGTGCGTTTAGTCCTGACCTGAGTGTCTTGGGGGTCGCTGGGTCCCAGTTGATTTGTCCCCACTTGCCGGAGCTCATTCATGGGATGGTTCTTGGCAGACTCTTGCCTAATCCTTACGTTCAGGCAGGCTCCTGGTGAGCAGGATTTCAGTCCATGTAAATTGCAGCACAAACACACACACAGAAACCCAGACATAAAAACATCTGCCTAGGGCCTCTTGAAACAGACTCAGTCTGGGTCCAGAGAGCTTTTAAAGTTAATTAACATTTAACTTAGTGGCGTTCAAATACTTCAGGTTCAGATATCCATCTTCTGAGTCAGTCTTTTGAGCACAAAAGAGCTGTGTTAGTATTTTAGTATGTATTTAACGACAAGGCCGTTACACACACAACTGTCTCACCTCACATTGTCTACATTTATCCATTCTTAAACACATGCTATCAAAAGCAAACATTTTCTAATTACAGGTCTTTTTACAAAGTCATCTTAATCCTAGAATTAGAAGACAAAAGTCACTCTCTGTCCTGAAGGCATCCTGTGTCCCCTTATACCTCATGTGACTGATACTATGCTGACAGGCAGAGCAATGGCTATAATTACTATAACCATCGTAAACAGAATTACTAAGATCTTTTCTCAGCACATCCAAAAGAGTTTAGTTTATAACACTTATGACATGATTTAGCCAGATCTCTTCAAGAAGTGGGGGTCACTCTAGTGTGTTTCCGGGTTGTTTGTTATATATAAAGGTATACCAAGATTTGAGGACAAGAGGAGACAAAACAAACATAAAGTTGCACAGTTAATTGAACAGAAACAAATGGATGTAAATTACCAGTGTCAGAAACAGACAAATGTTAGCCACAACACAAATACATGGAGGGCATAACACTGTAGACATTTAATGTCATAGTCTTAATGTCAAAGTCCTGATCCGTCTTACACATTTTAACAGAAGATGACAAACCTGTGACTGAATTTGAAAGGAGCTGAGCTTGGACTGCTAGTCACCAGAGAGTCCAGACCACGAACTTTTTGAAGCCCCCTCTTATAATAATATATAGTATACCTGCACATGCCCACATTTCCCATGGGCAGACAGTTAAAACTGTGGCCATAAAAAAGACCTTGATTTTTAAGAAGTCATATTATGTTCACAGCAGAGGTCAATGATGGCTAAACGTCATAAATTACAACCTCCAGCTGAGCACACAAGCTTAGAATTATGATCCAAGTTGTGTTAAGATATTCACAAACAGTGGAAGAATATGTCATATGGAGAGCTTCTGCAGAACATATTAAACATGTGCAGGAGAGAGCTTGACATTTTAAACTTTGGTCTGTGGTTAAAAATATATAAGAACCTAAAGAAAACAGATGAGCTTTCCTTTCCCTTCAAAAGTTTTACATAGAGTGCTAGTATGCATCACAAGGCAACTGTGGCTGGAGGAGTGCTGTATTGTCAAGCTACCTGAGGTGTAAATACAAAAAGGTTATAAAGGTTTTCTATAGTTGTGTTTAAGATTTTGTTTTCTATAGACACTTAGAAAAACTCATGACAGCATGTTCCACGGAGAAGAAAAAACATGTCTTAAGCCAGCAGCTGTCATCTAAATACTGTGTTGTTGATTCTGTCTTCAGTGCCATAGAAACTACCTGTCTCGAGCTGTTGGCTTTTGGTATTGCCTTTGAGCAATGCTTTCACAGTTCTCTCATAGCACAGAATGAGTAATGTCTTTCCAGAGTTGCTTAGCATTAATGTATTTGCCCTGTTATCGTATACACTGGAGCTGTGTCTCAAACACTTGACTGTGCTTCCATGGCCAAGAAAGTGGCCTTACAGTACTTCAAACCATCGTCAGTGTAAATGGCTCTTCTCAAGGCTCAACCACTTCAAACAGTTTACTGCTGGCAAATGTACAAAAAGCAATTGAATAATGAAGAAGATTTTGTCTCGCCAGAGATCCCCTTCAAACCTTTTACGGTTAGCTATTTCTTTCAACTCTTGATGTTGCTTTGCTTCCATGTGGCTGTGTGTGTGTCATCCGAACCAAATGATGTTTCCTTTGTAGTTTAAAAGGACAACTGCTGCCAATTGGCACTCCTGCAGTGTTTGTTAGACTGAAAATAGAGTGTGTGCACACTGGGGTCAAGGTTGTCATTTATAAAACATATGCTTTCAAGTTTTATTTGTATTTTTCTAAGTTTCATTCATACATAAACATTATTGTTGTAATAAAGTTGGTGGAGATGGAGCTGATTTTGAAAATACTGTTCAGTAGTTTCATCTCGATGTATTACATTTGATTGATTATATGTTTTTTGTGAATCTTAATCTGAAAAGTAAGTAATAAATGGAGTAAATGTGGTGGATTTCAAAGTTCATTATTTCCCTCTGAAATGTGTTGAGTCAAAGTAGCACAAAATGACATTAAAGTGCAGAATTGTACTTTAAGTAGAGTACTTGAATGTGTACTTTACCTGCTGTGATATTACATTCTGGCTCACTAATGTTGTAATCATATTATGCAAATGTCATTTTTCAACATGAACTGTTTTTAACCCCTTGATGCCTGAATTATTTACAATTGTATAAAAAAAAATAATTATTTGTGTTTTTGCTTTCAAGCTGATGCTAAATTAAGTAGAGATTGTTAATTTGTCTATAGCACATAAAATAGATATACATTCAGGTATGATGCAAATTAGCGACAATAAGCATTAATGGTAACCAATGGTAAATTTTTTATTGAAGCCACAAAATTGTTTACAATTATTTAGACTATTATTTACGTTATGATTTACACTATTACTACATAACTATAACTACTGGATGTAGGTCACACTCCAAACGGTCCTACGGCAAACCAGTGCTTGCAAAAGGTTCCTAGGCACGTATTTAGAATGCACAAACCGGCATTGGGGGAATGCATACGCTATCTCGGCTGCAGTCTGAATGCAAACGGTATGATGCGAATTCACGACAATCGGCGTTAAGGGGTTAAGATTAGCATGAATGGGGGAGGGCTTCCTATTTACAGCTCAGGGGGAGATTTCTCAGAATTGCAGGCGCCAGCTTGCAGTTCCCACCCAAAGTGATCTCCTATGGCTTCATCTTTTCCTGTGGATGTGTAATGCACACATACTAAGTGCACTTACATCTACATAGAGTAATTAAAGACCATAGAGGGTGAATAAAGGAGAGCGCGCAAGTCTCAACATAGGATCACCTGCAGGGCAACAAGGCCAGTTTTAGACCACTCACAACAGGAGGAAAGGTGAAAGGAGAGAGAAGACTTTTGGGCATCTCCCTGTCTGTAGACAGGATAGTGGTAGTAGACAGGATAGTGGTATCCTAATGGCTGGGGAAGGGAGTTAGCAGAGGAATGGTGGTCTGCATAGTTTAGTTAGAATACACACATATGCTTGCATAGATGGACTTGAACAAAAGCCATACTGTAGAATATAGTTGTTGCAAAACTGCGGATTACGTTCAGTGACATTTATAAAAATCTTGGTTCTTATGCTCTCTATAAATTGCAACTACTTCATAGTTAAAGATATACATTGTAGGATTTGTCAGCTGCACCACTAAAAGTTGGCCCCTCCTCAGAGGGAGAGAGAAAGAATTGGAATTTGCACAGCCCTTTATTATGCACTACCAAAGGTACACCTCAGCTATATAGTTACCTGCAGGTGAAGAAAAGAAAAACAAGAACAAGAACAAAAACATTTTGTTATAGGCATGCTCCACCCTGAAAGGGTCCACACTGCCCATCCCCCATGCCTGGCTCAGCCAGATGGAAAAAGACCAGAGAACCAGGTACAGCATTTCCCTTTCACACATGCAGCAAACAGGTGGAGAACAGTCGTGTGAGATGCATTATCTCCTATTGGAAATATTCTGATTAGTTTAGGTGAGGGGTGGCACCTTTGGGTAGAGCGTGCAGGAGTCTAGCACTGCAGGAGAGAAGGTCATCAATATGCTCACTTGCTCACTATGAATTCTCTGGACAATTACCGGTTTTATTCACGCATAAGCTCAAATTAACATTACATGTACTTTATATTAAGGAGCTAGCAGGATAGTAGATTTGCATTCACACATCCCCTGGGGTAATGTCTAGAAGTTCAGGTTTGCAGTGCATGTGTGAAAGCAGCTTTTGTGTATGTGTACCTTTTTTCCTTGTCAGATATTACGGACCACAGACAAACAACAACAACAACCCCAAAAGACCAGTTCCTTAACAACTCAAACGCACCGACCAACCTTGGACACTGGACAAATAAATGTGTTTGACCAGCTCTTATCATGGCTGCCTCTGAGATACTTCTGGGTCATTTCACTCAGTTAGGAACCTTCCTAAGCAAAAGGGACTATTGGACCGTGGCCTCAGTCTCAACCTGCTTTCGACCTGCTTTCATGGCCTACAACAACTGACCTTCACCTTCACACAAATGATATAGGCCCGTCAAATCTGCCTCCTCCGGATAAAGTTAGCTGTGTCTAGTCAACGCACACCACAGTCATACAGCAGTCTTCTGCCTAAAAGCCATTACCATTAATGAGACTTTCTTCACCTGGAAAGTATAAGGCAGGGAAAAAAGTCCACTATGGCCTGCTGGATGTCTTTAATCAGGCCTCTTGGTGGAGGTAGGACAATCACTATACAACCTTTCTCTCCACTGTTCCACCTGTAAGGCTCTATTCTTCTCTCCAAGTTTACCTTTGTTGATAAGGTAGAGCCTCCATCTCCCCCCGATCCCTTACAGATACATTTAAATCATCCACATAAGCAGAAAGTGGAAAGTGGAAATTATCAAAGGTAGGTTGTATTATGTCTAGACTTATAAAGCTGCCCCTGAAATGTATGTTTGATCCTTATGAACAAGTATGTCCAGATAGTCCCCTAGTCTGTCTGACAATACTGTGGAAAGCACTATATAGCCTGTGCATAAAAGGGCCATCAGCCTCCAGTTTTTTAGCAGGGCTAAATCTCCTATTTTGGGAGATGAAAGCAGTACCTCATGCAGCTCAGGTCCAACTGACCACCAGACACATTTAAGTCAGTGGTGAACCCATCTATCCATGGAGCACATCCAGAAGCCATCTGATCAGCAGTTGCAGTCAGCTCCTCCAAGCTGAGTTCTCTGTTCTGCTCTGGTTTATCCTCAGGGCTGAGCTGAGGATGCCCCTCTGACAACCCTGCAGCACTGCTCAGATCACAGTCTTCCGCTCAAAAAGGAGAAGAGTAAAACAACACAGCATGGCTCTTCATTTCCCCTTAATCTGTCATCACCCTGCCACCAGGAAGCATCAAGAATGTCATTGACTTGCCCTTTCTCCAAACTGGAGAATAAAGAGCTTGGAACATCCATGTCCTTTATGTCGGGGAAACCAGACCTAATGAGTAATCCTTTCATGCATGAAAATCCTGAGTTCCAGTCTTTTCTCCTACAACAGGCTGTCAGCAGCAGTCTGGGTTACTGCTGCTCATACATAGCACACTCAGTGTGCTCTGCCCACTTCCCACCACTACCTAGCAGATCAAAATTGTCCTTTTCCCTTTACCAACAGACCCAAAACTGTTGAAAACTCTGCAAAGCTTTATCCTGCAGCAAACTTCTGTGAAATGCCAACATTACGTAATTTTTTGTCCAGGAGAGATGATCAATTCTGCACTGTAGTAATGGAGCTACTAACTAGACTTGATGCCATGTGACATGTGAAATGTTTAACCTATCTAACCTTGATGCACCCACCTTGTTATTGCTCACCCTGTGTACAGTCTAGCAGTGGGGTGTTTCAACCTCCATGCATCCAGTAGGTCCAACTGAGTGACTGCCCTGCTTTAACTTGCAGATGAATGTGTGGTTCTGCACTTGTCCTGTCCAGGGTGAAATCAGTGTTGCAGTTCCAATTCCCACCAATGATCACCTGCTCCTGACCATATTTCTGCAGATCACCGCTTACAACACTGAGAAAATTTAATCTGTTGTGACACAGACATTAACCAAACAGATTGCACACTTTAATTTCTACTCTTAAAATCAGGCACTTTCCTTTAACTAATTCCACAGTTGATAAAATCTTTTAACTACCATAATTTCTACACCTCCACAGAAGTTTGTTGCCATGACTGAGTGTATACAACCAATCCCACCACAGACCCCAATCTATCTCATTAGTTTGATCACTATGTGTTTCCTGTAGAAAAAACATCAGTCTTTTCCTGCTTCACAACCTCAGCCACTAAAGCCCTCTTACATGTGTTCCTCCCACCATTATGTTAATAGATCCAGCCCTGAGCCCCAGCATAGAATGCAATAAAGGTAAAGCAGAGACGGTGACAGAAAACAACCAGCATAGAACATCGAAGAGAAGAAAACACCCTGTTACGCATGATTATAATTTATTTCATGTTTTGTCCTTTTAATATTTTTATCCCTTGCTGCCTTGCAAAAACGCTTTTTTTTCATCAAGCAGGGAGAGAGGAAGAGACACATAGTGGTTGTGATTCACAAATGTTTGTATTATGTACAAATATACACTCCCACACCCCCACACACTCCATTGGGAGGGTGCCCCACACTGAAAGATTTTAGGTTCCAGCGCAGAAAAGTCCAGAACACAGCTAAATAAATAAAAAATACAGTCAGATTTGGGGAGGTGAGATAAAAGTGTCCAGGATGACAAAGTTAATAAGCGCTGTAAAATCACTTCTTGTAGATACACAGCTGGAATTACTATAATCCATGGACACATTCATTTCTCCAAGTCTGGAATCAACATTTCCCATAGCAGTGAACAATTTCCTTCTCAGTTGGCTGGGGAGAGCAGTGACCGCAGGATCAGTTTTCTGAGGTATGTCGTCTTTCAGGACAGTACTGTTGCTTTTCTGTTTGATTAGCTCCTCATCTGTTTAGGCCAGCTCAGATCATAAATATGATCAACCACCACAGTGGCTGCTCCTCATAAGAGTCCATAGCATAATCCATGGCATTTAGTTTTTTCCTCAAAGGTTCCTTAGTTTGCTAGGAAGACAGTATAACTCCAGTGAGAGTTAGCCTCACACATGTAAACAAATCAGCCTGTGTGAATGAATAAGGTTTCAGGACAAGATCAGCCAGCAAGTTGCCCCAGATAATGCATAGCATAATGGCCATTCCTAGTGGCTACAATTTGTGTTTACCTTTGGGTCAGACTCAGAAACAACTGCTGATTCACATTAAAATCATGTTCATTTGGAAATCTGTAAGACACTTGTGCCAATTGTCCTGATAGATGGTGCTTTGTGCAAGGACTCCATTTCTCTACAATGATGGTGGCAAATACAAAGTTATCAACACTCATAGAGCCATAATAGCCACATTTATGGGAAATAGACCAGCTTAAAAAGTATCATAATCCTTTAAGGTTAGGTGGTTATGGCAAAGAAATATATGATTAAAAACACAGTTAAGGATGGGAAAGACTGTGGCTGCAGATGATAGAAAGACAAACAGTAAATGCAGATCTGTAACAGAATGCAGACTTGGCTTTCCTGCATGGAAATCTCTCTTGATAAACACCACCCAGATCTCCACAGCCTTACCTTCTGCCTTGCTATATAAAGGGTAGACTATTTCCTATAAACATCATTAAAATATTTCGAAGAGTCATTGACTTACTGAGCTTGGTATTTTTACCTTAAGTCTGGTTCCAAATTTTTATATTCCCCTAGCTTTTTTTTACATTTTAACCAGTAGGTCTTTTTCACAGAAGACATGTTGACATTTCACAGAAAGAAAATTACATGTTTCTTATTTGAAGAAGTTCTCTGTGATATCTGGTGGAGACCATTTAGATAGCAGTCCCATAACCATTATTTGAACTGCCACAAGTGCAATTCAGTTTTCCCTTACCAACAGTGACTCTACCCCAATATGGAAATATTACAGAATATTACTAAATACTTTTTTGCTTGTTTTTCAAATAGTTGCTAGACTTGAAGACATTCAGTTATATTTAGCCCAACCACTGAGATCATGTAGGCCTTTAGAGCACTCCTCCCCCTCGCAAACATTTGACTAATTACATGTCCAAACTGTTGCTGTTAGTGGAATGAAAATAATGCTCTGGAATAGAAGTATTGGTTTTCAGCTTTTCAAATATGTCCGATAGACACAGAGTTGGTAATCAAAGAGCAGGCATTGCTCACCAGGCCTTCCTTACATACTTGTACATATATTCATACTTGCATAAAGTATTAGTCTAAATGTTAATACAAACATTGCATAATGATGCATCCATGTCATTGACAGAAGCACCACACCTGCTATGGACTTAAGAGCCTCACGAGAGACCGTCCATTTTTTGTCCAGGATTCAAAGGAAGAGAGATGATTTGATTCATTTGGAGACCAAAGCTCACACTCATCGCCAGACTGAAACCTTTGTGGACCATAACTGGGAGAACATTTCCAAGTTGACTCCCAATGCAAAAATAGCCAAAGTGGAAATACTGAAGATGATGTGCCATTGCCTGTCAGATTGGAAGAATTCAAACTGTGGATTTAAACATGTTTTGCCATTGGCTGTGACCATTACTGTATAGATATTTGTCAAAGTACACTTGCCACAAAGGTGGAGCAGGAGCAGAGGTGGTAAATGCTAAGTTAATGACATCAGCAGTATAATATCACAAAATGTAAGTGGATATGAAGTGTGCTCCTACCTGGCAGAGCTGGAGTGCTTTATTTGAACTCTGGACTGTTTACTCAAGCTGTCATGCTGTTTACTTCAGTTTAATGACAATATTGCCATCTGAACTCAGTATCACACCAAATAACCACAATGAAAGTACTAAAAATGCAGGTCTCTGTTCTCTTTCAAATGAACAGCAGTGTGGTTATGTAGGAGTGCTAATGTAATTTCAACCAACTGCAGGAAACAACTCCAAAATGTACATTTTAATAGGTACATAGGAGACAGATGTTGACATCTGATAGCCAGCAGTTACTCATGCTTGAAAAGCCAAACATAACTCAGTGAACTGAGGGCAAACCACAGTCTCAACTGATACTCATTTTCAGCTTTTCCTTTTGTGCTCTAACTGGTTTGAACACCAAAGACGGTAAATCTTTGCAGAGAACACAGACATTGTGCTTAACTAAAGTTACAGTGAATGGAATTGGGTTTGTTTTTACTAGCCTCTCCCACCAAAACCTCTAAGTCTGTGGTTACCATAAGTCTTCAACCAAATGAGGATTCCTGAAGGAAAAAAAAAAAATCATCTCTGCTCAGTCTTTTATTGTATGAAAATATTTCAGTATAAGACCTTATCGAGCACATTCTTCATAGAGTTGACCCAAGACACATGCAAAAAGAGCCTGATTGAGAAAATAAGTGGTACTTGTTGCCATGGGGTTCTGAAACTCTTAGGAAAGTCTCTGAGCATCTTCCATATTTACTATATGTTAACATTCCAAAATAGTAAGTTTTGAATTTTCATTTAGTTGCCTCTCTTAAGCACCATAAACAAAATACATCAAAGTAAGACACTCCCAGTAGGAGAGCTTTGAGAATATGTGGGTTACAGACATGTTACGGGTTCATCGCAGGGATACTGCTTGTTTGCACTCACAGATGTGGGCTTGCCACTGCCTGCCAAACACATTGCATATGTCAACATTCATTCTTAGGAATCAATAGTGACCTTTTGTCCCTAATAGCTATAATGTGGGAGAGCAAAGCTTAACATTTCTATGTCCCCGCAGGATTTTTGGGTTATTTCTTTTGGGTATTGTGACTGAATGTGTTTGATGTAGTTGTGGTTTTTCTGGCATAAAAGGAGTCCTGCAGTGAAAATATTGTTTTGACTCATTGTGCAGCTTTCCGTAAAACTTCTTCATTTTAAGGTAATTGTTTGAAAATCATGCCCAGGTATGATGACAGGTCAAAACTAGCTGGCTGGGTGATACTGACATATTATTAATCTTAATCAATATGTTCCTGTTTTAGACTAACACTGTATCATGATCCATAAATGAATGTCTCTAGTAACCCCTTTTAGTGTTTATCCTTTCATCAAAGTAACAGGCTTACATACTAACTGAAAGGAGTGAAACTGTCTCTAAAGCAGTCAAGACATTATTTTCAGAACCTGTAAGTCATTACCTACATAAGTTTGGGAATTTAACTTAAAGTGCTGGGCACACTAAAGAGCTTTTTTGTTGAAAGCAGCTGCCTTTTGCCACTGGAGACAATGTTTGATGAGGCAAAAACAGTAAAGTTACAGGTCATGAAACCAAAACAATGGACTAAAAGAGACTAAAATAATAGAGCTGAGGGAAATGCAGAGTTGGGTGATAATTCTGTTAGTTTGTCACTACAAGCAACACCTTTTACACTATGCATAGTAATCTGATCCATTGTTAATGTAAAATTATAAAATTGTGCAGCTTTAATGTTCCTCTTTCTGTACTTACCATTTGTTGCCTGGTGGTCCACACTTGTTGGGACATCTAATTCTACTTTTTGTCCACATCGACCTAAACCCTGGATGAGCTCCTGCAAAGGTAATTCAGCATCTGCGCTCGGGTAGCACCTCAGGCCACTAGAGCACCTCGGCGTGTAGACTCCACAAAGCTCCCCCTCTAGCCTGGCACACACTGGACAGCAGCCGCAGCCTGGCTCCCTCACTATTTCTGTACATATTGCTGTGACTTTGGGGCACGCAGCTAAATGGTCCGCGGTGCAACTTGGGCATCGGAAAACTAAATCCCCAAGTAAGATTCCAGGCAAGGCAAAGTACGCAAACAGCAACCCGCATGTAAAATATATGACCATTCTAACGGTTGCTAGGTTTTTCAGTGACTATTGAAGTCCAAAATGACCCTTGGAAGGTAACAAAATGAACCTCAGGATCCTGAAAGTCAACTGTGTCTGGGTAAACATTCTGATGCCACTGACAGGGTCCTATCTGCTCTCATATTACTTGTTGACTCAGAGACAGGAAAGCCCATTACACAATCATCAAAGTATACATCCTGGAATGATTGATTTTGATTTGGTTTATTTGTGTGTTAATACATGTTTTTAAAAAATTATTGGCGGATATGCAGGGGAATCCCAAAAATCCCTCAAGGGGATATTCAAGGCCATTTTCATTTGAGCATAATTAGATTTATTATACCCACATATGTTCAAATTCCTATATTCTAATTAAGTATAGTGGATTGTATTTTTGATTTTTTTTGTGAAGTTCATTTCAGGGCCAAGCCTAAATGACAACCACTAATAAAACTGACTCAGCATCATGCACACCATCTTAAAAAGGAAAGCTCAACTCAAAGCAAATCAAAGAAAATCAGGTCTTTCTTTGGGAATATTAAAGTCAGTGCTGAGTGCCTGTGATGTGGCCCCTTCATTTGTTGCATGTCAGTTGGCACTCATTTAAAGGTAAAGCGAGGGGGCACAAATTCCTCTCCATTTCTATGCAGCCCAATTATTTTCTCCAATGGTGGCAGTCAACATTATGTTTTGTGCTACCAGAGCATGTGGAAAACGCAACTGATTACAGCCTGAGTGCACCACAGCTCCAAACAAGTGACTGTTGACTTACACCCCATGAAGCTAGGACAGTTGTGACGTAGGGCTGACCTCATTGTGGTGTCTTTCCCCTGCTTTATTTTTTCAGTTCACCATGGTGTTTTTTGACTTTATCATTCAGTACAGAATAGGAACATTTTCAAAGACTATAACTACATAGCATTGTCCTTTGCATGGAAGGGATCCAGGTGTTTTGTGAACCTGTACATAACCCTCCTTGCTAGCAAAACCCCTGACAAGATTTTTGTAGCTGCAAAAGTAACAGCACATTCAAGTGCAATTGTGTAAACCTAAGGGATCACAGAAGTTGGTTGCTATTACTGTCATATACTGGTTCATAGAAGAACACATCCGAATTAACACCCATATCTCTGTTTTTTTCAGTAATTCAGAGACATCTGATGTTGTGCTCATTGACAGCTGTTTCTGCTGACTGAAGAAAAAAATGGACTAATCGGAGCTTTGTAGGCAAGAAAAAAGGGTTCATCATCGTCCTACCTTGTTAGATAGCTACCAGGGTCATCCTTGAAAAACAATGTCATATAAATGAGGCAAATGAAATCTATGCAGCGGTACAGTTGTTGTAAGTCAGCTTCAGGAAACAACACTTTAATCAGCATATAACCAGGACCAGATTTGGAAAATTTTAAATGGTGGGCCAGACTGGGGATCACACTCAAAGAAACAGGGACACACTTGGCAAACAATTAAAAATACATTAGACTCAAATTTAAAACCTTGCCTCTAGGCTAAACTGCATATTATTTGTAGTCAAATTTGTTATTCAGAATAAGAATTGCAAAACACAAAACTTTACTTATTCTTTAATGAAATAATGTCAATAAATAACTAGCATTTCGTTAGCCTAATAGCATAGTTGCCTAAGTCATATTTGAACGTTTTCGGAAAACAAGAAAAAACACATTTTTTAGCAAGCACATTGGTATTTTTTATTGATATTGTAACAGAAAGTTCAACCAGATGTGTGAACAAGTTTCCAAAAAAAGTAAGACACAACATTGATTGCATAACAAATAAAAGTGACTTAGGCAGAATATGCCTTGACTTAGGCAATTTTTCTCTTACATATAAACACAACGATAACCAACGTTGTTTTACTCTCCTAAACATAACCAAGTTGTGTTACTTTTCTAACTTTAAGCAAGTTGTTTTAAATGTCTAACCTTAACCAGGTTGTTGCACTTGTCTAACCTTAACCAAAGTCCCGCTCAGGTGCTGTGCTTGTGCCGTGCATCTACTGATGAGGGAGGTTGTCATAGTACTGGTGGGCCACTCTTGGTAGTACTGGTTTCATTGCCTGCAAGTCATTGAATTTCCTGAGAGTAATTGGCAGTTGGGCAGGAAAGAGTGGGACCCAGTGGAACGGTTCTTTGGGGATGCTGAGTCGCTGAGGCAGGTCCTCCCAGTCAGACTCAAAATCCAACTTGTACCGGATTCGACCATCTGCCAGGTACTGGAGAGCCCGAAGGTCATGGACTGTGGGGTCGCCAGCTTTTCTTCCTGGTCGAATGTTGGTGACATAGGCCCCAGATAACTTCATGAAGTCATTGTGGAATAGCTGGGTGACCTTGTATGGGGATGGATGCAGACGTGCAGTCTCGAAGATGACAATGTAATCACGTGGAGTGTAAATATCTTTGATGGTGGGCCGTTCAATGAGGCTATGCATGGAGTCACACTCCATTTGTGTGTGCCCTGCAACCAGAAACTTTTGTTCTATTGTAACACTATGCTTCATGGCCAGATCTATATACGCATTTGTGATTGTACAACACCGATTTTGATAGCCACAGCCATCACTCCAGACTATAACTTTTTCAATGTTTGGGTTGGCCCCTAGGATCGACTCAAAGTGTTTGCACTGCAGATGGGCAAAAACCTCACTGCTGATGGAGCCCTCATGCTCCTCCCAGGCGTAACAATACCCATCTTTGTTACCCAGGTTGAAGCAAGTAAAGTTGTGCATCTGTAGTTTAGTTTTATAATACATCGTGCTTGCTTTTGTCTTGGGGCACAGAAAAACGCACTGAAGGTCCATTGTCCACACTGAGAGTTTTTCACTGGATTCCTGTTTATCCTTAGCTTTTTCAGCTTGAGCTTGAGCCTTTAATTTTGTGTGAGTAGCAAGGGTGTCCTGATCTATATTTCCTACCTTGGCGCCGATACATACATCACACTGGTCTTTTTTTGGTACGAACACAGAGTATTTCTATCTCAGGTCAACTGTCATCTAAATCCTTCTCTAAGTTCTCCTCTAAATTGGTATCAAGTACATTTCCTGACCCTGAAGCAGAAGAAAATAAAGTGCTGCTGAATGTTAACAGTAAACCATGGTAAATGAACAGGTTCACTGCAAAACCTCAAAATCTTACCAACAATACTTCTCTTATTTCTAGTCAAAATGTCTTATTTCCAGTCAAAACAAATCTCTTTACACTTAAAATAAAAAGCAAATACTCACTTGAAAATCAGTCTAAAAACAAGTTGTTTTTTTAGGTGATGTGTCTTATTTTAAGTGTAAAGAGATTTGTTTGGACTAGAAATAAGACAAATATTCTTGGTAAGATTTTGCTAGCTAACTCTTACACTACTTCATCATACCTTGTCGCAGAAATGTGATTAAAAGTTTAAACACACAGTTCCTAACCCCTTTGATTGACTGAAAGTACATTTACTGTCTACAAAGTTAAAGAAATATGAACTAGCTTACCAGATGACTCAAAGAGAAGAGCTAATGCTTCATTTGTGGTCAGCGGAGCCCTCTTTCTCATGCGGTCTGCCATCTTTGTATGTAGCGGCAAAAATGCCTAAGTCAAAGAGATGACTAAGGCAGAAAGTGATTTTAGACTCTAACAAGAGTTCTGATAGGCTGAGGACATAGGCGATAAGGCAGGGTGATGCAGCAGTGGTAGGAGAGTAAAGTTAGGCAGATATCACAATTTGGCCAAAAAATGACTTAGGCAATTATGCTATTAGGCTAACGATTTGTAACTCCAAATAAATCCATAAGCAAAAGATCTTTCTAACATTTTGTGTTTATGCTTGGCTAGGGGCATTATGTTTTCAGGTTGTCAGTATGTCAGTCTGTCCTATTCTCAATAACGCTTTGAGGGAATTTAGTCAAATTTGAAAACAAAAATTTACTTGGACTCAAGTTTAGAGTAGATGACCTCAGAAAACATGTTTTTGGCTTGTTGAATGTGATATTTCAAGACCACCTTAAAGGAATTTCTGCAAATTGGCACAAACATTCAGGTGAACTCAAAAATGAACTGATTAAAATACTGATGGTCAAAGGTCAAGGTCACAATGACCTCATATTGTTGTGAATACATCAGGAATGCATCAGAGAATTTCATTTCATCTGGCACAAATATTCACTTGGACTCATGATTAGCATTTGGTGGTCAAAAGTCAAATGTCAAAGTCACAAAACATGTTTTTGGCCTAGTGAACATGTCAAGACCACCTCAAGGGAATCCCTACATATTTGGAAGAAACACTCATTGGACTCAGCAATGAAATGATTACAATATGATGGCCAAAAGTCAAAGGTCAAGGTCACGTGACCTCACGAAACATGTTTTTGGCCATAATCTAAGAATCCACACAGTAATTAATCAGGGTAACTTATTTTGGTGGAACTTTTGCAGGCAGAGAGGTGACTACTGTCATTGAAATAAAATTCCCTTCAAAAAAGAAAAAAAAAAGCCACAAAAAACAGTATACAATATATGTCAACTGTATGATTACGCAGTCTAAATGTATGTCAAAACTAGCTATTAACAGCATGTAGGTTGCGAGCTTGGAGGTTGTTGTTTCCTGTAGCAAAGTGGATTTTGAGACTGGAGGAGAAGGAGAATGTTATGTGAGACGTGGCCAGTAGCCAGCCAACATCCAATGGGTCCGTTATCACCTGGCTATGAGAGCTTTCATACTGGCACACTCCATAGTGGGCCAACCCTGACTTTGACCTATGGCTTGCTGGCCCTGCTCCAGAGCAGGGAACAGGGGTACAATAAACAATGGAGTTTGCAAAAAGTTCCACACTAAGGCCTGGGCCAAGGATAACCCTGGGCTAAGATTATACTGTGTGAAAACATTAGATCCTGGTGTATGTGAGAGGAATTTAATAATTACAGAAGTTATCACGCTATGCCATTCTTAAATAGAAAGTGTAAGCTGATGATCAGTGCACAAATCATTCATCCATTAATCACTGTAAGTGCTGTATTTTAATGAACATTTAAACTGTACTACACAAGTAAATTGCATAGCAAGATTAAAGGGACAAAACCGGCATGAAAGTGCATGAAAGATTTTCAGAAGGTGCATTTATGCATTTAAGTTGTGTTACTCATAATGTGACCTTAGATGTAAACCAAAACATTTTGTGTTATGTAAAATGAGGGGATTATGATTACAAGTCAGTCAGTTTCTCCCACTTAATCCGGAATCGGGTCGCGATGGTAACAGGCTAAGCAGGGCATTCCAGACGTTCCTCTCCCTGGCAACGTTTTCCAGCTCTTCCTGGGGAATTCCAAGGCGTTCTCAGGCCAGAAGAGATATATAATCCCTCCAACGTGTCCTGGGTCTGCCCCAGGGTCTCCTCCCAGTTGGGCGTGCCCGGAAATCCTCCAAAGGAAGCCTCCCCAGAGGCATCCTAACCAGATGCCGAACCACCTCAACTGGCTCCTTTCGACACGAAGGAGGAGGGGCTCTACTCCAAGCTCCCTCCGGATGTCCAGGCTTCTCACCCTATCTCTAAGGCTGAGCCCAGACACCCTCCTGAGGAAACTCATTTCACCTGCCTGTATCCGCGATCTCGTTCTTTCGGTCACTACCCAGGTATCTCGTGACCATAGGTGACAGTCGGAACGTAGATCGACTGGTAAATTGAGAGCTTTGCCTTCTGACTCAGCTCCCTCTTCACCACAACGGTCTGGACCTTACTGCTGACGCCGCACCAAACCGCCTGTCAATCTCACAATCTCATCCTCACTCCCCCTCACTCGTGAACAAGATCCCAAGATACTTGAACTCCTTCGCTTAAGGCAGCAAGTCTCCCCCCACCCGGAGGGAACAATCCACCGTTTTCCAGCTGAGAACCATGGCCTCAGACTTGGAGGTGCTGATCCTCATCCCCGCAGCTTCACATTCGGCTGCAAACCACCCCAGCGCGTGCTGAAGGTCACAGTCTGAAGAAGCCAACAAAACCACATCATCTGCAAAAAGCAGAGACGCGATTCTGAGGTTCCCAAACCGGACACATTCCTCACCTCACCTCCATACGACACTGAAGAAGTGTGTCAACCACGACAGCTCCACAATGTCCAGAGCCTTTAGCATCTCAGGACGAATCTTGTCCACACCTGGTGCTTTGCCGCTGGGCAGCTTCTTAACTACCTCAGTGACCTCTGCCAAAGGTATGGCCGAGGCTTCCCCCGAGTCTTCAGGCTCTGCCTCCTCCACAGAAGACATAATGGTCGGGTTCAGGAGTTCCTCGAAGTGCTCTTTCCACCGCTCAACGACATCCCCAGTCCAGGTCAGCATCCCCATCCCCCATTCTGCAACCACCGAAGCTGCAGCGCTTCTGGCCTCCCGGTACCTGCCTGCTGCTTCAGGGGACCCCTGGGCCAACCAAGCCCAGTAGGCCTCCTTCGGCCTGATGGCTTCCCTCACCACTGGTGTCCACCAGCAGGTTCTTGGGTTGCTGCCCCGACAGGCCCCGACAACCTTCTTACCACAGCTCCTGCCTGCTGCGTCTGCAATGGAGGCTTTGAACATGGTCCACTCTGACTCAATGTCTCCAGCCTCCTTCGGGATGCATGAAAAGTTCCTCTGGAGGTGAGAGTTGAACAGGACAGGGGCCAGCGTACCCTCACTACTCATTTGGGGTTGCCAGGTCTGTCCAGCAGTCCCACCATCTGATCCAACACCACCAGGTGGTGATCAGTTGACAGCTCTGCCCCTCTCTTCACCCGAGTGTCCAAGACATACAATGATGATGATACAACCACAAAGTCAATCATCGATCTTTGGCCTAAGGTGCTCTGATACCACGTACACTTATAAACAACCCTATGCTCAAACATGGTGTTCGTTATGGCCAAACTGTGGCTAGCACAGAAGTCCAATAACAAAGCACCGCTCAGGTTCAGATCAGGGAGGCCATTCCTCCCAATCATGCCCCTCCAAGTTTCCCCATTGTCTCCCACGTGAGCGTTGAAGTCCCCCAACAGAACTATGGAATCCTCTTGCAACTTTCAGTCGCATAGAAGCGTCCCTCTCATTAACAGGGGAAAACTCCAACACTGCAGTGCTCAGTGGGGGACTTGTGAGTATCCACGTCCCTAGAACTAGTCTACGCCACCAGGGGTTGGTACGCCTGGGGCCCTGCCTTTGCCTGCCACCCAGCTGGGCGAAAGCCCAGCCACCAGATGTTCGCCGACAAGCTCCCCTCCCAGGTCTTGCTCCAGGCGGGTGCCCCGGTTTCCCTTGTCCGGGCGAGGTGACCAACTCTTGAACTTGCCGATTCATCAGAGTTTTGATTTGAACCACTCTTAGTTTGGCCCCTCCCCCAGAACCAGTTTGCCTTGGGAGACCCTACCAGGGGCTATTGCCCCAAACAACATAGCTCCCAGGTTCACAGGGTTCACGGGGGCACTCAACCCCAACTCAAACTCAATTAATATTTAGTATTCAACTTTGCTCCATTAATTAAAACAGAAAAGTCAGTATTATAGGATTTTACTGTCGGTACTAATGAGGAGCCAAAGTAGTGACATATGATGTAATGGTGGACCAACACACAGTCAGTCATATGATGGAGCATGTGTTGCACCTCTTGGGGACTAACAGGAAAGGACTGCACTAACAGGAAACTTCTCACCCATTACACAAGGAAGATATTTCTTCGTCTTTGACTGACCCCAGGACACACGCTAGGGTGTCCAGCCATGCAGTGCAGCTCCAGTGTGATGCCAGTGTAGCATGTATAAAATGCTTCAACTTAAACTGGTCTGGGAGTATGAAGTAATGTCTGTCAGGGCCATCTATCCTCACTTTGCCTGATTCAGCCACTTGTATAAAGTTTCTGGACTGAAAAAAAGGTTTGCAACAGGACCAATGAAGGAAAAGGAAAAACTTCTGAGTTGTAAGTTTTGTTGTTTTGGACTGACTGACCTGTAAATAAGATTAAATTCTAAGGTTATGATTTATGATTTATGAAACTGAAGTTTCTAAATGCTAAGCCCTTAAGTATAGTTCTTAGTTGAAAAACCCTTCTATGTCTGTAAATTATTACTGTCTTAAAAGTAAAGCACAGTATGAGGCTTCACATAATATTATGGGTTAACTTAAGACCTTATAGTATAGTTTGTTTGTTTGTTCAGGGATTTTTTTTCTTTGGCACCCCACAATGGTGGTGTCAAAAATGGCAGATGGCAATGCATGAAATCACTTTGACACAATTACTTTACAAAATTTCCAACTTTCTGGCCCAAACTCCAATTTGGACCAACATTCCAACCCACTGACATTTAAAGGCACTTCCAGTTTCCTTCCCACCCACATATGCAGCTGCATGGTGCGGGAGCACACTTGTTCCACTGAACAACTGGCATATGACAAGGCATTTTTCTCTCAAGCCCCAAAAGGCTAGTAAGGCATTCTCTTCATTAATCTCTGAGAGCAAACTTCCTCCTCTATCGTCTCTCACTTTAGTGCATCACTGCTGTCTTATTTGTTTGGGGGTTCATATATATTAGATTAAATAAAGAGATGAATGTGGTCAGGATCACCAGTTATCCTGAAAGATGCACATAGCCCATGCTTTTAGTACAGAGCCGGATCCAGAAAGCAAATGGCCCACCAGACTGGAATCCAATGTGATTTTACCACGATATCACTGCAACCAGCCTGTTTGCCACAAAACTCTCAGTTAAAAAAAAAAGCTGCTTGTTGTTTGGTTATTTTTTAACTTTGGACAGAGCCAGGCAAGCTGTTTCCACCTGCTTCCGGTTTTATGCTAAGCTAAGCTAATGCCCTCTGGATCTCTGCTACACAATGAATGCAAACAATGGAGAGTGGTGTCAAATTTCTAAACTAATTCTTGGGACGACAGCATGTAAGTGTATATGTTAAAATGCAGAAAGATTAATTCAACTGCTAATGCAGATCAACACTGTCTCAATCACTAAGCTGCAACCTGCAGGCATTTTATTTGCCTGCATAGTCTACATAAAGTCTCCACTCTAATCAATGCTTGGTATCTATGCTGCAGACCTCTCCTTTAAATCAATATATGCCTTTATAAATGAATTAATGCAATGAAAACATTAGGTTTACACTTTTTTGTGTAAGGTTAGATATCCATGTAACACAATTGTTAAATAGTAAAACATCTTAAAGTCACATTTAATGGTGTATGTTCTCCTTCTTATCTACCACTACTGTCTGGTTGATCATATCCTACCCATACTGAACCTAATTGTCTTGATTGTCATATGCCTTCCAATCTAACTGTCAAAGCAGATGAATAATGCTTAATTACAGAACCTTACAAATTTATATCAACTTCACAGCACATAGCCTCTTCCCTCTACTCGTATTCCTACCTGAGAAAATATTTTCCATGACTATAAATGAGAAATGCTGTCCAAACAGCACGTACATTGCCTTTCACAGGCACACAGCATTTATCAAGCTGTCTATCTGCTGTGCACTTTGTTTGCTCTGTCCCTTACACTATTATGCCTTCAATTTAGAGAGATGGAATTGTTTTCTTATGACCACTCCTCAACATTTATCCACTCACAAATGCATTATGATTATATTATGTGTACATATTGCTTAGCAACTCCAAATGAATGGGCAATGGCTGAACAATGTTGGAACATTTAATTTTACACTTAAGTGGAATAGTGCTAGTCCTTTGCTGAGAGATATTTTAACTGGGCTCCTGAAAGATCCATCTTTCAAAGAGTGATTTAGTCGAGACAAATGGAATACCACAGACAGGTGGTCACATTTTCCACAGACAGTCATTTTCCTCAGCCATAGGTATAATTCAAAGGAGAGAAGTGAAAAGATGGCCTATATTTGGAAGGATTCTGATATACAGCACACTAAACACCAGTGACATTGTAGCCATTTGGAATGAACTACCAGGATTTGTACAAAAAGGGTTGTGGTTATTAAAGGACGATGTTTCTATTTAATAATTCCTATTAAATATTTAGAACTAGGAAAAATATTGTTATATTATATATATTATTATATATAATTATCATTAACCACAAACAGCACTGATGATTATCCATAGCTAGGTACAATTACACATATCTTTGTGTAAATACCTCAGAGCACTTTGTTTTCAGGGATGTGTGTATATAGGTTTGAACAGCCTTGAAATAAAGAATGCAAGAGAGTATACAGTATTCATTGACTGTTAAAGGTGTTTGGGGTCATCAGATCACCAAATAGCCCTACAGCAAGAAACACGACTCTGTCTTGTTTAATCAAACAGTAGCTGTAGATGAAGAATTAGGACTGAATTTGATCCAGTATCCAGTATCATTTTAACCAGTGTGTAATGAGAGTTTTGGCACTGTGATGCTGCAATAACAGTATGGTTCTACTTTTAATAGTAGAAAAGTTTACTTGTTAAACTTGACTACAGGTCAAGCACAGCACCCTGCTAAACATCTTTGTTGCCTAGGAGCTGCAGCGATTAATATTTTGGTCAAGGTGGACTAATCAATATTTTTAATGTAAACAATGGATCAAATGGCTGGGTGTAATTTGAAAGGCCATCCAGGTTCTGCAGACAATGTGAAGATGACATTCTCCAGAGTTAAACCTATCAAAGCAGCAGAACCAGACAAAATCTGATGCTATATCACCAAAGCCTGTGATGGACACCCAACAATTGCAGCGTCTTCAGTGTAGTGTTGGAGTGGTAATCAACTGCTCAATTGTAATATACAGTATGTCCTCCACCCAGCCCTGTTGCACCAGGAAAGAAGGAATGCTCATATCAGGATGCTATTCACTGACTTTAGTTCAGCACTTCAGCACCTGATTATGAACCTAAGCTGAACCCACTCCTTTGCTGAAAACACCATGGTCTGATCAGCAACAATGACAAAACCACTTACAGAGAAGAGGTGGACCCACTAGCACTGACACTACAATCTTTCCCAAAACATAGGAAAAACAAAGGAGGTTATCACTGTCTTCAGAGAGAAGGATTTTGACCATATATCACTGACCATTAACTGGCACTGCTATGAAGAGGGTCAGCAACAAAAACCATCAGAGGCTATATCCCTCAAGTTATGTGGATATTCAATAAAAGCTTCAAACCTTGAAGCTCGAACCCATCAAGAATTATCACCTCAATATGTATTTCCCCTTAATTCTATTGGGTGTTTTACCATCATTCAGCATTGTTTCGATTTTTGGCTTTACTTGTTGGCTAATTCTCACCACTTTCTGTAAAAAGGCTATAAAAACTCACTGAAATGGAAATGAATTCCCTAGGAAAGGTCAATACTCTTTAAAATAAAAGTCTTATCAAAATAAAAGCACATCCAATTGTATGCCTTAAAGGCAACACACAGACAGACATACTATCTGAAGAACATAGAGGAGCTTTTAGAACCAGAAATTTCTCTCAGCAGTTGCTGGAGACCAAAACAGAGAGAAGACAAGAGTGAGTATTTAACTTACATTTGTCATGCAAACAGAAACACAACTTGAAATGAATGGTAATGTTGCACTGAATCTGCTGCTGCTGATGTGTAAATAGGCAAGTGATGATATGTCAGTGTTTTTGTTTACAGCTAGTTCTGCTGCCCCCAAATGGTAAAAAAAATAATTAATTACTGCCACTTTAACTTATGAGATATATTGACTATTTTTGTGCCAGTACTCATGTTAGATATGGTAACTGCCACTGATCACGCATTTAAGGTCAATTTCACTTTGAGATGTTTTCTAGCGGCTTTGACACCTTGTAGTACACCAGCGTAAATTCTCACTGACAGTGTATCATGTCCAGCAAAATATCTGAGGATTGGCGTGCTATTATGTTATAACTGACAAAAGCCATATTATAAAAGTATTTGTATTTGTATTTACGTGTTTCTGAACTTAAGCAGCTTGCGTCATATTTGGGGATAAAACTCGTGTCACCAATTTGGTTTCATTCCAGTTGCATTTAGCATCAAATTATTTTTAACTTAATTAAAAGCAGGTAGCAAAAGCATATTAGTGTTAGCTAAGGGTTTCAGGAAATGAGGTGAGCCAATTAAACAATTTCCTAAAATGTGCACCCATATCTTGGGAAATTGTGTGTGTTTTCATGTTCTCATCTGAATATGTCCATCCAGCAGTGGAAGTGCTGAGCATGGATGGGAACTTTCAGGTTTCTGTGTGTTTCCTCCAGGACCTCTGGCTCGCTCTCAGACATGAGGATCATGTGATCTGGAAACTATAAATTGCCTGTGGTTGTGAATGTCTGTCTTTCAGTTTTTGAGTATGCTGGCTTTGTAATAACAGCCTGGCAACCTGTTCAAGGTATTCCTCCACCTTGTGCTGAGAGCATGCTGGGATAGCAGCATCCACTCCTGAATAGGAATAAGAGTCACCAAAAAGAGAAGTAACAGTGACATTAAATATATTTGTAAAGAAGCATTTTCCAGGCTTTTTGACACTGAGACCAGTTAGTTCAAATGTCTCTGGGGGCTGTGTGTGGAACATGTCTCTGGGTAGCATGGGAACTGCCAGGCTCAGTCTGGGAAAGGAAGCAGGCTGTCTGTTGCTGTTGCACAATCCAATTAGCTCAGATAAGAAACTGGACCAGATAACCACAGAGGCTTTTTGTGATCATGCAGTTGAACATATGTTAGTTGACTGGTAAATCATCTGAAGCATCTTCTGCACAGGTTCCACTCAAGGTTTTAAACAGGGATCTAAAAGGGAAAAATAACAGCAACAAAAAAAGCTGAGGTATGTACCTGTAGAACATTTTATATTTCTTCATTCACTTCATTCTCCATTTAAGGTTTTAACATTTTATGCCTGCTTTACACAAGTGATGAATGTATTTAGTTCAATATCTGATGCTTTTGTTTTGTTAATGTAAATCATATGTGAAAGACATTAAACCCATTTATTTTATAGAGTTTGATAAATTCTCAAATCTTCTATATGGACCTGTAACTAACTTGCCAATCTAGGAATACACAGCATATACAGTATATTAGCTTCATACAAGCACAGACATTACGTGACTGCATACTAAAGGAAAGGGAAAAAATCTTGTTCTCGCTGCATTCCCTGGTAACATCTGTTTTCAGTGTTCACCTCCCACGAGATAAATTCATTAATTTGTGGGAATGTCCAGGAAGCAGATGGCCATCACGTCTGTTTCATACAGAGCTTGTTGTTATTGTGTTATTTCCTTTTTTTTTCAAAATGTGAGGCTCAACTTGGAGTTCAAACTGTTAAAATGCTGCCTGGGAGGGAATAGAGCTTGGTAAATGTAAGGGTGCGTTTTAGATTCAGAGGAAGATCAAATGTAAGGAAAGAGACATCTTCTCCAGTTTGAACACGGTTCACCCTAATTATGTATCACGTCTATAGCAAGGCACATACACCGATGTTTTTAATTTGGTTATGCATTTAATTGAGGTACAGTCTTGCATTTTCACTGAGGGTTGAGGGAGGGTAAAGAGAGGATGGATTTTTCAGCTGGAGAAAATGTGCCTGTTAGCCTGTACATGACAGATATCACATCTCACGTTTTGGAGGATTATGTTGTTTACAGAAGAGGCCGAGAATTCACCCTATGTCTGACGTAATCACCAATGCATTTAGTTTATCTTTATTAGTAAGAATATACATTGTACAGTATGTATACATGTAAAACATTGCACTCATGCCCTAACCCTAACCCTAACCCTAACCCTGGTCCTAAAGGACTGGTCAAAAAATCCTATCCTGTGACACAGTTATAGACATGTATACAATATCTATAATCGATTTGTTGCAGAATTGCAATATGTTATTATTCTATTTGAATATAGTATATAGAACAATCAAAACACACATATTTTATCCTTAGTCATTACTTAATTTTCACCATGATTTTGTATTCTATTTTATTTTTATTTATTTATTGATTTTTGTTAACAGATGCTGTTGACAGCATGCTTGCTGGCACCTGCCTTCATATGGACAGGTAAGCCATACTATTGACATAGCTACATCAGTTAATGTTTCCTTGATTAACAGGTAGCATTTAATTGCCTTTGGCAAAATACTGTTTTATGTTCCTTTAATTAAAAATATCTCAAGTTTGACAAACTGTTTTCTCACTTTAACAGTCTTTCAGACAGAGCCACTTACAATGGACTTAGTTGCATTCAGTCAGTAATGGATATTTATTCTCCTAGTTCACACCTTTTTTGTAGTCTGTTGACCACAATTTCCAACCCTGTTTACTGATGTCGCTCTCGTAGATCTAAATGCAGATGTCACTTTAGTCACTGTTCCCATTGAAACACTAGTCAGTTGAGGAGTCTTTGTGACTAAAGCTCTTGTCATCTATGTGCCAACAATTAACCCTCTTTCAAAGTCACTTAGATCTTTTCCTCTTGCCATCTTGAAGCAAAATCATAATCAAGTGGACCTGTTTCATACATGCCACAGATCATGATTGGATGTTGGCTGCTTAAATGTACCATTCAGTGTATCTGTGTGAAAGCATTTGCAGACATAAACAGACATTAAGAAACCATGCCTGTGTCTGTGATATCAGTAGGTGTTTATTTGGCCTGAAAATGGTCAGGACTGTTAAGTCTCAATGTTGAATGTCCTTTTTTCCCCAGGAATGGCAGCAGAATTTGTTGTTCGACCATGTGACCAGCACATGTTTCATAGCAATGTTGACAACTGCCTGTCAGAGTTCAACAACAGCATAGAGACAAGTGGATATCAGGACAGCTGCCCATGGCCCACTGTAAAATGGTAAAATTCATTTTACCATTACTTATCAGCCTCTTATATGTGAACTGATATTAGACTCATATAGTTGTGGTTGAGTTTCCAACACTTAAAGTTGCTATATATAAGTTTTTGTAACAATAGCATTAACAACTGTTTAGTTCAGGCATTCTTGCATTTTCAAGACAAGAGGTTAGAATATGCCCTCTGAGCGGTGCTACTTCTTCATTCTCACATTTTGGACTGAGGGTAGACTCTTCAGTACAGTGACTCACTTTAGCAAAAGTGGAATTACAACATGGGACAGGCTGGGGTTAGCTGGTTACGAGGTTAACTTCGGTAGAAGAAATATTCTAGAAATAGAAGTAAAACAAGAGTTAACATTGGTGTTGCTGATGCTGAACAACAGCTGTTAATGCTAATGTTGACAATATAGAGCAATAGCAAAAACTTAGATATAGCATCTTTAAATCATAAATTATGTGTGATTGGCAAACACATGTAACTGTACTGTAACCACTTACACACAATGGTATTCATGTGACTGTGTTAATGGTTGCTGTTTGAGCCTTGGCATGCATGTATGGCCAGAAGCTGTTCCTGGGCTCCACAGTGCAGAGCCCAAGTGAGTGAAAACACAGGAAGGCTGGGTAAAGTGGCACATTACACACTTTTTATTGCCCTTTTCAGAGAAGATATATGACCTTTAGTCATTGGAAAGTCAGATATTTTCCTGGCTACATTTGGTGGAGGTCAAAGTTTCAGCTAATTAGTCACTGGTTAATGAAAGAGTGCTAGACTGTTGCTCCTGGGCTCATATTTCCAGACAGCAGTTGTTTGTGGATACTTTTGTATACTTTTGGATGCTTTTGTCATGCTACCTACAGTAGCCTTTAATTATAGCTGTAATAATCCATATTTTACTGTTAACTTGCTTTGAGGCTGAGCTCTCTCATATGGTGTCTTAGGGTGGAGCATACATCATCACAAGGAGCTCAGCTTGATCAGGCTCACAGCTGTCAGGATCATTTGAATCTCAGTGGATGTTTTCCACACTAAAATCTCACAGTGACAACTGCTTGCAAGACTTATGCTGATTTAGTAAGGCTATGGTCGTTTCCCACCCAAAAGACATGACAAATCAAAACTTAACAGTGAAATGTAAGCTGCCTCCTAAACATCAGTGGATGATTGTTCCATCCACAAAAAGCCTAGCATCACCATTGCTAGATGTTTTTGGCTTATGTCACTTTGCATTATTTCAAAGTGCTTTAAATATATTAGTTGCCTCTTCTGGGGTTGCCAAAATGCAAGGCTGTGTTGTGCAAGGACCTTGCTGGCCTTTTTTGTTTTCTTAGCTTTTAGATGTTGATGAATTTAACCTCAGTATTGCATGGACATTCAGTTATTTGTAAGTGCAGACAAATGGGAAATATTTGCACTGAATCATGTAATTTCATCAAGTTTGGTCAAATGAATTTCCAAATCTTTCAAATTCATAGAGTCTCTTGATCAAATACAAGCCATTTAACATTGTCCTCCGGCTCTCTTCCTCTGCAGCATCTACAATAAACTGAAGATTTGCGTGGACGACTGGGCAAAAGTGTCTTGGTGTTGGGGGTCTCCGGTAGACAAGGTCTTCTTGGAAGTCCATCAGACTTACTTTTCGCTCTGTGGACAAGTCCATGACCCCCCACTCACCACTCTTATCATGTTAATAACACCTGTCACCATTGCCACACTCTTTTTGCCTCTTCTGTGTATTAATCTCACCACCTGGAACACAGAGATGCCTGGCACTTTGGGGCTCTGATGTGTTCAAATCTTTTCATTTTCATACTAAAACATAATTGCTTTATATCAAAGGTGCACTGTTTGATTTGCTGATATTTCTTCTATTTCTTCTGTCATTTATTGTTGCAGTTATCTTTTGTCTTAAAATGTTAAATATTCACCGTTTCACCTTTCTATGACTGGGTGTGCCATGAGGTCCTGTAAATCACCATGCTCTTAGCATATCATTTATTCTATAGACATATAAAATGATACTTGACTTGAGCCATCTGGTACCTAAGAAGTAAGAAGACAAAAACAAAACCTTAGCAATTTTACTGCATTGTTTGTGAAAACTAAAACATTTTATTGTATCATAATTTTTTTAGGGCTGACAAAAAAAAGAATTCTGTTTGTATTTGAAACACATAATAAATATTTATTTCAGACAAAAAAATAACATTTTACAGTAGTTTGAAAACCTCTTTACAGCAATAGCAAGATGGACCTGCTATTCACATGACCCAAATGTCAGTCTGTGTTAGGAATGCAAACTTACTGCATTTCATAATTTATCATCAGATTAGAATACATCAATTGATTGTTATGTAGACCTCATGAAGACCATCTGTGTATCATCTAAACAATGTAAAGCTCCATCAAGAATGTTTTTCAATTTTAACATTGAATCTATTGACTGCCTATGTGAATGCTAGTACTGCTGATCTCACTGAGAATCAATACCTAAATCTACAGCTCTATGTGCCCAGCATGGCAGGGAGCCAAAGTAAACAAGGGCATTGAGGAGAATCGAGGATGTAGCAAATCCAAATCCAAACAGAAATACACCATTTTCCTCAACAACTGGTGGACTACACCAAAGGTAAATTGACTAGTATTTCTTGACAAGTTGAAATAGTATATCAAGGCTTGCTGCTGCAAGTTTGTTGAAGAGTTGTCATCTGTGTTGAAGCTTTACCAGTGTTTTGAGATAAATACTGATATTTTACGGAAACCACTACTTTAAATGAGTGGTATGGATGTTTAAAAAAAAAAAGAAATACTATTCAGGTGGCATCATCATAATTCTGATACCAACAAATAAATAAAATAAAATAAAATATATAACATTTATAAGGACAGTATTTTATTTACAGCAAGGGAGATTGCCAACAATATGTGCCAAAGAACACCAAAATTAGGAAACTAATCCTACTAAGGAACTAACCCTTTGGTATTAAATGCCATTCTTGCAGTATTCAAAATATACTATCCTCAATAATTCTGTTGATCTTGAGAACATCAGTGTGACCAACCTTCCTTATAATAGATGATCTAGTTTCACACATATCTGATTTATAGTCAAATAATGGTTGAACCTAATACACTATTCCATATGCTAGGACTCCAAGATTGCCAGACATCTTTACTCAAACCAATGATGCTCAATTAAAGGAGGTTCAAAGATAACAACCTTATCTAACCTTAGATTTGGGTAGGTGGTCTGCCCTGCTACTGTGGTGGTATAAGGTCATGAAATGTGGTGAACTCAAAACATTGACAAGGCAGAACTTCTTGAGGGTCAAAATAATATTTTTTCTTTTCATCTTACATGTTTCAACATCTAGTGCACAGACAGGACAGAGTGGCAGTACCAAACCTTTTATTATCTTAAATAATGACCACAATTCAATTTTTTCCTTGTGTAATACTAAAAGGATGTTTTGCTAAGTATACACTCACCGGTTATTTCTGAGCTATGGCCTACTCAGGCACACCACTTCTTGTCATAACAAGAGCATGTGGATGTGTTTAACAGTCTTAACAGACTTGTATTCTCTAACAACGAAGGACAACATAGACCCTTGTGACTACTTTACCATCTTATTTTTGTTACTCATAACATTGCCCTTAAAAAATATTAAACAGAATTTAAGGTCTTGAGAATGTCAAACTGCTTGCCAATGTTTTGTTTTTTTTGGTTGTTGTTTGTTTGTTTTTTTGTTTGTTTTTTTTGGTTACAGGCTATTAGATTTCCAATTGAAACTAACTAAAAAGGTATTCCAGGTTAATTCGAAGAGACTGCTCTGCTTTCAATTAACATTTAAATGAAAGGAATATAAACTGCCAAAAGACAGAGACCCGAGGAGCCTTACTGCTAGCTACTCTTGAGGACGCAGAGGCCATATCCTTTAAAAATTTAAAAATAAATTCTGTATAGTGAGATTTTATAGGCTATTACAAATGTTTGTTTTTTTACTTAATTCTTTAAATTTGACCAAAATTGTTTGGTTTTTTTTTTTGTTTGTTTTTTTTTTTGAGAGGGAAAGGCATATAATTGTGAAATGAACAAAAATAAAACACACACAAAAAAAATTCAAATAAAATAGCTGAATGAATTGCACACGTTCAATAATGTCATGAACACAGTAGGGCCAAATATAGTGGATGAAACGTATCTTAGCCCGCAATTTACCATTCCTGTCTTTGTAAACTCTGAAACATAAACATGTGGTTGAAAAGGTTCATTAACAACAGAGTCAATTGTAAATGGATCTGCTATGGAGAGCTAATATAAAGCACATTCAGTAACTTGTTAACTTTTTGAGCTACGCTACAGAATCAAATGCAGACTGCAGCAGGTATATGCTTCACATCAAAGTGAAGCCTCAACTGGAGGCCTAAAGAGAACAACAGAGGAAAAAAGATTACTTTACAGTTAAAAGTCCACGTGACCTCACTGGAGTAAAAACATTATTCTCTTCTCTTGATCTCCTTTTCTCCATTGTATTACATGAAGGCCTGGACTATATGGCATATATTTTTCTATGCAAGTGTCGGATTGCCTTGACCGCTTTATGTACACAAAAGAGACAACAAACTAAACGCTGGGAAGCAATATTTACAGATCGAAGGTTAGTTTCCCCTGAGACAGAATTCTTGCATGGCTTGTTATGTAGGACATAGTTAAGTGAAATGAGATAAGACTAAATCTTGTGGTTAGCATACATAAATTCTAATACACTACTGACCCTTGAAAGTACAGGTTTAAATTTTAGAATGTCACAAGTTGTGTTTCACTTTTTAGTGTTAGTGTTTAGTGTTAGTGTTTAGGTTGTATACCTGTAGCAACAAATTGTTTACTGATTCCTATTTACACATCTTTGTTGTTGCAGACACAGTGCAGATGTCGACATGTACAAAAATGAGAGGTATTCACATCCAGTGAATTTTTCTCTCTTCTTGTTTATTCTCCACCTCAGGCTTAAATCTGACAGCATTAATGGAATGCCCTTCCAAGATTAAGTATTTTGAGTATTGGTAATGTTAGAACTGTTGTAGGAATATATTAACATACTGGTCTCAGTGAAACCACATCTATTTCTTATACTCGTGGCACTCGAATCTGTGCTTACATATTTAAGATAAATCAAGTGCTTTATGAAATTTTGTGACATTTTTATGTATAATAGCTTGTACAAAATGTGTTTCAGTGTGGCACAAGTAAGCTTTCTGAAAAGCATATGGCTGAATGGTTATTTAAATTCTGTAATGGGCTTGCAATATAGGAGGTGAAAACTAAATCTCTGGGTATTTCAAAACAACTCTGAACACAGATGGTATGTTATAGTTCCAAGCTCACAGTCTTTTTATACAATGCATCATTCATACATTCTGCCAACACTCGACTGTTCCCCAGCATTTTTGATGTTTGAATGCTTGCATGTTTGCTTAGTTTCTATGCTTTTCCAGTCAAGTGTGTCATTATGTCATCCATGACATCTTAAAAGTGCACCACAAATTTTACTGGAGAAGATGAAAGACTGGATGAATAGTTACATATTGTCTGTCTGAGACTGTCAACCTACACAATTTCACATTTTACATTTACACCAGTTTAAGCTTTTTGGAGTCTAAAAATCACTAAGAATCTAGTGTGGCATCAAGTTCAATGGACACAAAAGAAATAAACAGAGCAAAATAGGAAACTGAGGTTGACACCATATTAGCTATTCAGTTATACATCCAAGGTCACAATAGTAAGGTCAGTGGACTGGTATGTTGGGCATTACACACCTAACAAAGTACAGTAACACCCCTTGAAGAGGCTCGCACAGTCTCTGTAGAGATCAAGGTTTCAGGAAGAGACTACATTTAGAGAGGAGGTTTGTGCCAGGGAGCTTGGTTGGCAGCAACAAAAGTGAACTATCATCCACTTAAAGTGCTCATTACTAAAGGTCTGTACAGAAAGGAAAAGATCTGCTTAACTTGCACATCATTGCACTCTATAGGCATTGTCAGCAGTAGGGAAGGCTACTAAACTAAGAAGGCAGTGGAATTTGTTCAGGACTTTGAAATTTAGGGTCAATTCACCTGAACATGGTGATGAAAGTCCATTTCCTGAATTAAATTAAATCAAAGGAAATTGACTCCATTTCCTAGTTTCAATGCCAAAATTAGCTTAAATCATCCAGCCTGCTTTCCAAGAGGTCACCATTATCATTGCACTTTTGCCCAGAACCTGCACAGTAATTAAAGGGATTGATAGGATAAAAAGTTGGATTAAGTGTTCATGTAAGTTAGGTGTCCTGCTAGATTTGCATCTTCCACTTCTGGTAGGGTGCTCAGAGCTATTTGCTGGCCTCTGACAGAACATCTTCAGGAAGGTTAACACCACTACCAGAGATCTAACATTAGGTGTGCTCTCTTAAAAATTGGAATAAACAAAGCTAAGAAGTAACAATCCAGCTATAGCTTTTGTATATTTTACAAACACCATTATGATAGCTCCTCTTGCTTTGTCATGACGAGGTTTCCAAGAGGCCTGCTCTGATTGTTTGAAGCTAGAGGCCGGAGGAAGTCCTGTTGGCTGGGTCCAATTCAAATTTATACAAGCATGTGGATCTCATTGTATTCATCACGTCCATCTTCATCAAAGTTGGGAGAATCTTCTTCTTCACAGTCAAGCTGCAAAAAGGAAAATTATCTTCAGTCAGTTTCATTTAAACCTCCATGCCTCTTTTTTGTGAGGCATTTGTACTATAATTTCTCTCTGTTCATCGCTATTTATTATACATGAAGTACAGGCAGTCTAAAATAACAATGTCTTTTGAGTTTTTTGAGAACACATAAGAAGGTAAATGAACACATCATTGAAAGTGAAAGTTTTTTGTTTTTTTTTCACATGGTTACATGCTTTACAGTGTTGATTGTGCAGGATGACATTATCAGAACTGTCTAATCAGTGATTTAACTGTCAGTCCAAATGACTTCATGTTTTCTCCTTTTGGTTCATTTGTAAAAGTGTGTGAACACGACCAGACCAGAACTAAAATACAACAATGTATCACACTGAACAAGTGTGAAGGTGTCATTAGGTACCAAATAACAGAACAACAAACCAAGGAATAAAAAAAATAAAAAGGCAATTCTGCAGTGCCTTGGGTTCATGAGACCTTTAAATGAACACATCACAAATGGTGGTCAAGTTATGAACAAAGATGTTTATCCTAGCTCCTGAAAAAGTTGATATTTTGGAATTATGACATTTTAATATGACAGTGATGACACGTATGAGGTTAGAGAATCAAACCAAGAAAACATGAGGGCTGACTTCATGATGGACCGTGACTCTTTTTCTGGTTAGAACCCAGAGCAAAAAGAAATATTTGCCTATCATTTGAAAATATTGGGATGAGAAAGCTCTCCATAATCACAGAGGAGAAAATCATCAGGAATGTCAAGCGTGAAGTTCATTTGAAGCATTTCTTTAACAAATGTTAGTGTTGGACAGATACAAAAACATGCCAACATCCATCTTGCTGCAAAATAAGTACCCTGGAGCTACTGTATGTGGGATCAGATGATTGTGGCACAGGTTCAAACATTCCTAGAATGCCTCAACTACCCAACTCACAGCCTGGAGCTCACGCTCCTCAAAGATCCTGGACAGGATGAGGCGGCGCAGCGGCACTGTCATGATGAGGACGAAGGGGAATGCCAGGGAGGCCACAGTAGACTTCACTACCCACAAAGCCACGATGCACGCCAGCTGGATGATGGTGAACATATTCATCCGCCACGTCTTCACCTGAAGCAGCACACATCTGATGGTTAATGGGTAGAAAACCAAAAGACCATAGACCACAGCACAGACATATAAACATACACACAGAAATACTCAAAGATACATTAAACACATTAATTCCCAAACTGTACCCCTGCATAATGAAAATCTGACATGTTTTGGCTCCATCTAGTGGTGAATCTAATCACTTGTGAAATTTGTGTTTGACTTGTCGCTATGATCGTGAGGTAAACAGTAAAAATATGGCATTCACTTTACAAAGTCATCTAACAGGAATGTGCCACTTGTATGTATTTGACTGGCCAATGAATCCCCACTGAATCAGTGCAGTCACCTCATTCAAATAAATGAAGGGGCACAATCTGAATGATCAGGGTACTCATTATTAAGGTCTGTTGTGCCCTGTTCTGTTATGTCTTTAACTCCTCAACACCCCAGCCACTCTGTTATTTCTGTACTAAGTTAGTTAAAAAGTTAAGGATTAACCCACCCCCCCACCTCCACCCCCTGGTCTCTGGCTGCCTGGACTCTGCTGCAGTTACCACTCTGCTGGGTTTGGCTTCTCCATCTTACCACTAATAATACAAGACGAGGGCATGTAAACATTCAACACTGCTTGTGTTACCTTGGTGACGTAGATGTGGTCAGGGTGATGCTTGGCAGGCGTGACCATAAGAGTGATGCGTTCATACAGCTGAATGCCTGTAAGAGAGGTGACCCCCATGTACAGGAAGATACCAAAGAGCACAGCCAGAGGGATGAGGCGGAGCACATCTGTCATCACTATGGACATGCCTGATGAGTAGAATGGGGTTAAAGGTGAGGTTTTCAAATGATATTATTGTTGTTGAAACACAAAAATGCACTCTAAAATGCAACTGTGGAGAGAATTATTCATTCAACAGGGGAACAGCCCTCATGACAAACACACTGTCAGTGCTGTTTATTTGAAACATGTTCACTGTTCAGATGTCTTGGTTGAAGCTAATCCAAAAGTCTTATTCCTAATCCAAACAGCATTTCAATCAAACAAAAGCTCAACAATCATCATGACTCATTATGGTTATATACCCAGACTGGATCAAATTATACTTAAGACTACTTTGGGAACCCTAACTTAACTGAAACAAGATATTCTGCAGGCAAAACAGAATGGATAAGAGATGGATAAAAAACAATGTTACAACGTCAGACATGAGTTTAGCAAAAAAAACAAAAACAACAAAAAAAACATTTTGATTTATTTAAAAGATTATTTGTTAACAGAATGTGAAATCATTGAAGTCACTGCATGGGTTGATTCATACTTCATGAATGTCTAGACATGCTGATCTGCAGAAGTGCCACTCTGTACCTTCTAGGTCACATTTGCATCTCACAACAAATACTTGCCTGGAAGTTCCAGCACTGTAATTAAAATATAATCCACTCAGATAAAAAGATTTAAAAAGACAAAATAAGTTTTCTCAAGGTATTCAAAAGGAGCATTCCACCAACCAGTCATCCGTTCTCTAAGCCACAATCTCCTTGGTTATTGCTGCTTTGCATGTCAGGTGTTCTGCTCTAGCACAGCTCATGTTTGCACAGTTTACAGTGGTAACAGTGGCAGATTTAACACTCAAGTCAATGGGTCTCCAGCTTCACTCAGTAGTAAACAAAAGTTGGCTTCTCATTTCTAGCCAGCAGTTTTTCAGCTGTAGCTAGTGTAAGCTAATGCTAAAACTCCAGCTTATTAATGTCTTCAGCTGGTTTATTTGGAAATAAGAACCATGTAAAAGAGTCCATAATATTATGCATAATATTATGTTTAAACATTGGGGCTAAAGCTACATGTACAGTATTGTAGAGAAAAGTGTAATCAGAATGTTATTTATTCTAACATAACCCTTGGATGGCTTAGATGCCTACTGCAGAAAAACTTACTTGGACAGGTAACACAGTTGTTAGAGTTATTTTTAAATATTAGTAATTTCAAACCGTATGCCTTACTTTTACAAGAAGACGTACTGAGGATGAGAATTGGCTGATTATTTGGCAAATGTGATGCTAACACAATTTTGACTGAAGTTCCTGACATGTTATCTTCCCCAAACCAAATAAAGAACAGGACTGAGTTGATATCAGTATTCTAAATTCTGCTAAAAACAAAAAGACAGCAGTCAGAAATCCAAACTGTGACAGGCCTGTGTGCCCATCTACAGCTGCTAAGCTATGATTGGACATTTTATAATGGTCATCTGGCACCCCACACTCCCATCCTCCCTTTTCTGCTTACCAACAAGCACAGCCACAAGAAGCCCGGTTAGTCTCTGCTCTTTCACCTCCTGGATCATGGGCTTCTCACCAGGTGCCGTGGCCTTGCTCATGACTGTGAGTGCGTTGACATGAGTGACAGAGCGAACAGTGGCTGCCGTGAGCCACGGCAGGCCGAAAAGGGGACAGATGGCGCCCAGGATGACAATGAGCAACAGATCCAGGTGGAAACCCGAGCCTTTAACCAGGCGACGCTCCTTCTTACTGACTATCAATCTGAGAGATTGGTGGAAAATGTTTAAAAGGTGGAAATTTATAAAAAGTATACATTAGTACACAGATATTCTTATACATAATCACACTCTACATACGAAGTGATCTGAGTTTCCATAAAGATGAGGATGAAGACAAGAAGGGCAGGTACAATACTTGCTCCCATCATCCAGGTTGGAAAGGGCTGCTTATCACCAAAGGGACTGATGAACCAACCTCTCTTGTCAGGGGATGTGACTGAAAAACCTGATGGCACATTGAGTTTCTAAAAGCAGATAATGGTAATATTTAAGTTTTCAGAAAAGATTTGAAATGCAGTTCCACTGTTACTGTGACTGATGTGATTAACTATTACCTGTGTGTAAGTGTCAGTAATGGAGTAATCCACCAACACTGAAACCAAAATTGAGATAGGGATGCCAAAGTCACCAATGATTCTTCTGGCCTGGGGACATTGAGAAACAAAATAAATTGAAGCAAGTCAATGGTCAGCATACTTCTAGTCATATTAAAAGTTTATTTAAAAAAGCCACAAAAAAGCACACACAAGCCAGAGGTGAACTACAAACAAGTCAAAGCACCTCATCCTCATATTCAGTTTAAAGGGAAATATCCACAGTTTGATGTATCAATATTATTGATCTTCAAGTTCTTCTATGACAAAATGCGAATTATACTATTGACATGCCCACTTCTCCTCAGACTGTCTTGGCTATTCTTCCATTGTTGTTGGCATGAACATGAGGTAAATTAGATAGACATGGAGAGCCTGTAGAGATCCAGTAAATACAGCTTCTTTGTTACTATCCAAGACACTCTTGTGATCTTTAAAATTTGAAATAAAATGTGTAGTTGCAGTACACATTGCCACTTGTATTAATTCTTAAAATAAGTGGTTTTAAAGGTGCCCTGTGGAGTTCTTAACCACGAGTAGTGCTACAGAGCAATATTTTTATGCATCTCATGTGTGCATGAGGTGACATAGGTCCTGCAGAAGGTTTTACAGCTCATCAGTTGGTGGCAGTAACATGCCACAAAGGGTTGCAAAGTGGCAGACCCATTAGGGATGAAGAAGACTAACTAATGAACGTTTCAAAATAAAAACAAAATTGGCTTTGCTAATGTTTTATGAGAAATGAAATGCAGCATATTTGTTAGGTCTCAAGGATCTGTGCATCTTAGTGAGAAACACTGACTGTATAAATAATTTAATCTTCTCAAAAGAAAGCTCCACAGGGTACCATTAAATGTACATGAGAGGTCTGATATTGACAGCTTGAGTTAAGTTAAGTTTTTAAAAGATTACCTTGCCACCTAAAAATCGACTGTTCCTGAACTTCCTGAGGAAGAAAGCAACAAAAAAAGTGCCCATCATAAGAACCAAGGAGAGAAGAGCAGTGTTGGGCTGGTTGAAGATGGGGTCATCAGTATCTCGAAGCCCAGTAGCTAGGGTGGAGTCAGTTGGGTACATTGCCATCAGTGGATGTTCCTTAAACACCTGGGAACAAGACAAGAGCCTCAATTCATCCTCTAGTGACTGACTATAATGACTTTTTGCAGACAGGAAAATGAAAGGATTAAATCTTAATCCTGGCTGTTATGAACTTCATTTATAAACACAGTTCATGCAACTTGCATCAGTAGTAGTAATTATAAAAAATAATAATAATTGAAAAAAATCTGGTATCCTTTAATAGGAAAGTATGCATAAAAAGTGTTATGTTGTCCAAAGTCTTACAGAGCTCAGTGAGCTGTCTGAGGTAGTTACCTTTATGAGCTTGGAGAAAGTCTCATAGATGAAGATGAGGGAGATAAGGAAAGCAAAAATCTCCTGGGTAAAAGGCGAGATGTAGCGAACGAGGAAGCTGCCCTCTGCTGCCACAATCACCAGGACGATGAAGATGAGCCAGAAACCAATCCACACTCGACCAGTCAGGTACTCAAAATTGTGAGCCTGACAGAACTGAGTGAAAAGACACAGATATTAGGTACATGTTCAAGGAAAACAAAATTATGTACCAGAAAAACTGGAGTATGTGATATGCTGTGTGGGTGTGGGTGCAGGTAAAATACATTCATGATTTCTGCACTTTACAGGTAGAGTACCTTATAGTAGGCTTCTTCAAACACCAGCAAGGGTCCTGAGAAGCCAATGATGAGAAGGGGTTGACCAGCAAGCAGCGAGAATATAACTCCAAGAGTTGCAGTTGAAACAATAAGTTCAGTCACTCCCATCATGCCCTCTGTTTTCTCTCCTGTACGCAAAAACACATGAAAAACATCTTCAGATCACAGAATTATCAAAATAATGTGGAATCAAATTATCCTTATGTCATTCAAAGTTTCAGTTTACCCAGCAGGCCTCCGAAGGTTATAGTGGGTGACAGTGCCGCAAAGTAGATGAAGATGACAGCGGCAATGCACTGCATGTCCACAGCATCTTTTAGATCACTGACATAGTGTGGGTAGCGGCGGCGGATGTCATGGATCAGTCCTCCAAATGGGATCCCAGAGCGCTTTAACGGGTCTACCTCCTGGTCTCCCTCCTCCTCTTCCTCTGGACTTACCTCTAGAGGGTTTTTTACAAGCACCATTACATGAAGAAACTACTACTGATCATAATAATAGTACAACAAAAATACTTTTTTATAGTTGTAGTTATAGAAGTACATTGCTGCCTTAAATTCTCCTAAGAGCACCACTTGTGTATTATTCCACAGCTGAAAATACATGTAAGAACAAAAAAAGCACCACATTCTCACATTTGAGAACCTGGAACCACCAGATGTTTGGCATTTTTAAAACAATTATCAGAATAGTTGGCAATTGATTTTCTGTTGATTCAGTATTCAATAAATTGACTAATCATTGCAACTCTGTATCTAACCAATCCATTCCCTCTTGCACAAATGTTTACTATTATTACCATTTAATTTGTAAATTTACTAAAAGGTACAATCATACTTTTTGCTAAGTGATTTCTAGCTGTAAAATTGTGTTTGCATTGCAGAACTACTGTCGGTTTGCAAAACCAGAAGTGCCTCATTCAAAAAAAGTACTTAAATCAGAGATTTGATATGGAATAGGCTCTCAAGAAATCTGACTGAGCACCTTTGTTGTCCTGCACCATTCCAACTGAGGAGTGGTGCTTTTTGAGCTCTCTTTCCTTTCTCTTGCGCAGCATCTGCTTCTGGAAATCAGCCACTGTCTTCAGGAGGTCTTTGCCTGCCACATCTGAGGGTGGAATGACGATGCTGCAGTCCAAGAACTCATTGATACCGTTCAGGAGGTCCTGTCTGTCATCAGCAAAGTAGGCCACCTCATGGAAGTTCTACAGGTAAATACAACTACATGTCAACACCAGAATGCTAAAGAAAAGAAATTCAAGATATAAGTACACAATTGGCCCAGGGTTTGAAAAAAGGATTGACAACTTAAAAATATCAGTAGTGGACAGTAATTACTTATGCTACAGTATCCAAATAGCTATTTAGTTACTTTGAGTGAGATAATTAATGTCCTGTTTGCATCTTTATCATGCTTTGTTTCCTCTGAATGAAATAAGGAGAATTTTATGTCTACCTTATCAGACATGAGAGTGGAGAAGGAACGTCCAATCTCATGATAGTCCATGTTGGACTGACTGGGACCAAGCAGGACAAAAATAAAGCGAACAGGGACTGGGACCTCCAGCACAGACTCCAGAAGCACAGCGTCATTCAGCCTGACAAAGGCCATGGCTGGCTGCTCCAGAAACTCAACACAGCCTGACAGGGAAAAGAAAAAACACACGCTGTTTAGTTATTAGTGATTTTCCACAGCTTCACATCAGAAACAGAATCTGTGATTGCACTTTGGCTTAAAGTACATTTATTCATCTGTTTATTCTCAAATATCAAAACAGGAATAAATCTGCTGCTGTAGAGCTAATTTTCTGTTAACACCAGATGAAGACATCATGCAGCTTTACAGTTAAAGTTTTCCATGTCGTCACAGGACACAGCAAAGCAGCTGCAGAAGTACTGACTTTACATTAATTCAACACGACAAATTAGAGTTAAGGAGAAAGCTGATCAGAATGCAAAGAAATAGGATACTGTTAGTAGTATGAAATCATTATGGCATTATTCTGATGTTATTTAATTATTTAATATTTGAGGCCCAAACTAATAGAGAATTTACAACAAGCAGATCCATCTCTTAGCAGTTTATAAAAACAAATAAAACATAATTCCTCTCACTAATCCTTTGTCAAAACTCACTGAGCTTACCAACTAAAACAATGACAGCTTCAGCATCTTTGGGAATCTTGGCGCAGTTTCATGGATCTGGCTGCAGCTGGATGGCTCTCAGGAGGCAGAGGGTGGAGAGATTTCTTGGAGAAAGACCAGTGCAAAGATTATGCACATTATTGTTCCGACCAACATGATGTGACACCATAATGGGACATAACATGGGAGCAATAATGTGCATTTTTTGTGGGGATGGTAATGTATGTATGAACAGTGATTTACTAGTGCAATTCATTTTAAACCACCCAACTGCGTAAATGGTTCTTTACATTTGAAGAGATTGAAGAGAGGCTGTTTTAAATTTACCAACATTTTAAGCCATGGGTAACAAGTTTTCACAGTTAATGCATCAAGAAACTTTGACTAAAAACACCTGTAAGCTGACTAAAAACATAATTCTACACATGTGGCCCAGGGAGGTTTGTTCTCTATGACTTCAAGAACCACCTACACGACTTCTGACCTCATGGAGGGGTGTTTCAAAGAGCAATGCAAGAGCCATAGGACTCACATCACATCACATCAGGACTTCAGTGTAATTATGCTTAAATCTGCGTTTACTGCTGATACTTAGAACTTAATGCAAACCATAAACTAGAACAGTGCAGCTCAGTGTTGCTTTTATCTCTGTCCACTCAGATAGCTGAGTGCAATTATCCAAGTGGGTTCTAAGTCAAGACTGGTTAATCACTTTGGCTCTCATAAATTGTATTTACTATGCTGTCTGCCTGCACTGTTTCAACTACATCACAGTCTATCATCAACCAGATCTTATATCTCTCAGATCTTTGTCACCAGCCTCTCAGATTGACACAGTAAATGAAGTGTGAAGAATGGGGTTGCTTTACAGTTAGACCAAAAATGCCCATTAAAAAAAACACACAACCCCCCCCGCCCCCCGAAAAACCACAGAAACTTACAAACAGGCTGACAAACACATCTTGTTTGGGGTCGTATACTGGCCCTTTGTTATCCTGGTGTTCATCTTGCTCTTCAGCCACTAGTGGCAGATTGGTGTCAGGGATGTGGTTGTGATTGAAGCTACCATGAAGACTGCTGGATGAGTGGTGGCGGTGAAAACGATGTTTGAAATCACTCGGATGGCTGTGGGGGGGGGGGGAACTCAGTGATTATTCAGACATGTTATTTTGATCCCAAAATGTCAACATCATGGTGGCACTATGTCAGAGAAAATGTCAAGGGATCACCAGTTATTAAATTATGAGGATACACATTCTGGGAACCATGAATGTCAGTCAGTTAGGATTGCAAAATTGCATCTATCGAGCCCCACGAGTGGCTGAAACCAGTGCTCGGTTGGATTTCTGATTTCTTCTAATATGGCCTGAACAGCTAAGTTTAATTCCCGCTTTATCTGGAAGACACTGGTAAAATTACTCAAACTCAGCATTGCAGATTTATCTTCAACCAGTTAAGGCAAATTACAAACCATCATAGCAGCATAGTGGAGGGAATAACACGCGCTTCTGCAACAATTTGACAAAATATTACTTATCTTTCCTTCATTGATATCATAATATGCTGTTTGTTTAGATCTTTAAAACGTACATCACTTGTTTTTTTCTGTACTTTCAATGTCAACCCATAGCCTACATCTGTGAATGGAATTTACAGATGGAGAGTACAGTTTTCACAGAGTTGGTTCAGTTGCTATTAAGATTGTTTAGTCAAACTACTGTTTCCAAGGTCAAGAATGAACATTGAGGCTTGTATGTTTTTTCTCAAAAATGTCAGAAACTGGAGAAATAACTACCTGTTATCTCTCCACCTCTCCACCTAACCCCAACCCTAACCCTATCTAAACCACTTTTCAGGTCAAGCTAACTAGAAAGCTGTTATGAGAAAATTTAAGTTCACGTTTTTCCAAATGTGATATTTGCATTAGAATATCAATAAATCAGCCAGAGACTATCTGTGTAGCCTTACTATCAGCACGTGCATGCGAGGGTAAGCACGTTTTCTCCCCCTGAAAGTGAGGTATTTATACACACAAGCCAAATTTTTTAACACAGCCTCATTACATCACTATACAGTCCACTGGTGACATCATCTCACTCATTAGGCCCACATGGTCCAATAAGACGGTGCTCAAATTGGACACGACAGAACCCAGAGACAAAAGAATGAGGTGTGACACTAAAGTGAATTGTGCTTGAGATGTTTCCAAAGGATCTTTAAAGTGGTAAGCCGATGAACTACATTTTAGCTGCACTTTCTTTCCACGTCATAAATCTGATATCTCAGACTAGTGATGACTCTAATAACAGAGTGTTTTTTCCGTGTTGAAGCAGCCAGTGACATGCTGGAAATTTATGTGGAAAGGCTGTGAAAGATGGCCTGCTAGTAAGAAGCTGGCTAAGCTTATCTTGCATCTATCCATCCAAAAGGATGAATTTCTTTTAAAATAAAACTAAAACAGGTCTGGGTGAAAGTTGTTTGGATCTTGAAAACAACAATTCAAATAAATCCCACTCCAGTGTCCATTTAGTCACTGTTTTGGTCTTAACACACAATGAAATTTAAGAGCTTTTAGGCTAACATAGATAAGAAGTCATTAAAGTTTGCAGAAAAATTAAAATCTGAACATATGTAATTCCAGGACAACTCCATCTGCTAAGGAAGTGCAATCAAAAGCTCCAAAACAGATGGAAGCAAATCTCTGGAGCTATATCATTAGCGTAGTTTGTAGTGACAGTTTAGTGATTAGTGTTTGAATAACATTTAAAGTGATCCCTGAAGTGAAACAAAATATTAACAGTAAAATGAGTGAGCATGAGAGCTCACTCAGGGCGCCATTCCTTGTATTTTTGTACTTATCTCTCGTCTGGTAATTTAGTCTGACGGTCAACATTTAGTTATAAATAACTTGTTTTTTCATTATGTAACTCTAAAAAATCTATAAAGCTCTATGTGTAGCACGCTGTTCCATTGATCAGTTTAGTTGGCGTGTCAATACAAGTGCCAATCAATAAGTGGGAACCATTTGAGAGAGCGAGGAGATGACATGTCACATGTATTACTTACACATGCTATTTAAGTATATTTAGCAGTACACAGGCTCTGATGCAACAATTCTCTCTCTCTGTTTTGTGAGCACTCATACAGAAAAGTGGGATCAGTTGACTGGATTTGTCTCTCTGAGGTTTTTGGGGTAAGCAAGATCCTGAAAGCAAGTTACAGTGTCCTACAGTCTATCCCCTCTCCAAAATCTACCCCCATACACTTCCGCTTCTGCTGGTTTAACAGCATCACACCCAATAATTTCCAACAACGCCATTGACCTTGGCTAACTCGGCTGGCTGGAAAGAACCTGCTCATGCAGAAAACACAAAGCACCTCTCTGTTGGCAAGAAGAAAACTTTTGGAATGAAGATACCCAAATAATTTGATGTTTAGTCTCCTATCATCTTAAATAATGGATTTTACATCTGTCTCATCTCAAACCACAAATTTTAGACACGTAATGAGCATGGATTTAAAAATCTGGGAATTCTGGTTTCAAGTTCATACATTTTTGAAAGGCCTCACACTAATAAACATCAGACTGAAACCTACTCTTATGTGTATGAAATAGATTATTTTAACAAAGCCAGAAATCAAAGGATCAGGACATCTAACTCAAAGAAGCATTTCATTTTAAATATGAAGGCCCTAGGCTTTAAGAGGCAGTGCATCTACAGTGCTGTCTTGACATTTACAATTTAGTCAGACCCTTGGAAGTACGCGAGATGATGAGCAAAGTCTTGTTAAATGTCACTTTTTGGAAATTCCCTGCTCAGTTACCCTGAATTAGGCTTTTCTTTTTCTTTTTCTTTTTTTGACAACCCCCACTACAGAATAATGATTAATGTGGAGGCAGAACAGAGAGAGTGGTTTGACTCCTCATGCTGCCAACCCATAATCAACATGTAAACAAAGCTGCATCCACACTGCCATACACTAACAGGTCTGCTCTACATGGATAAAGAAACAACTAAATTGGAACCTGTCACACGAGGCAGGAGTCAAGGGTTAGTCAGGTAACTTAGGGATTATTCCCAGCTCACAGAGATGGCTGGTATTGCCTAAACTAACCTAAACTGTAAGCAGGAGGGTCTGTTTAGGCTTAACTCACAAAAACAACATTCATAATAGAAGCACATCCTTATCATCCAACAGTGAGTGCACAGTAAAATCGCCAGTGTTAAATCTATCACTACAGTAAATTTTTTTACACTCACCCAGAGTTATTTCAACACTGTAAGAGTTGAAAAATGAACACTGGCAGTTTTGCTGTGTACGGGCAATTTAGAGTCACCAGTTAACATAACGTGCATATCTTTGGACTGTGGGAGGATGCCAAAGTACCCCAAGAGAACCCACACAGGCACAGGGAGAACATGCAAATTCCACACAGGAAAGCGAACTGGGGCTCGAACCAGAGCTTCCTTGCTTTCAGGAATTTACTCTAGGGGTGTTAGTTTTGATTAATCAAGTGTTAAAATAACACTGACCACTGTTAATGTCAGTTAACACTGAAAATTTAACACTGGCGACTTTGCTGTGTACTTTCACCTCTCTCTTTGAGCCAAGAACATCAAATTAGATGTCCTCTAAATATTGAAGTCAGTGTAAGACTGGTTATTGACCTGTGTTTGAGAAGCAAAGCACGTAGAACACTGGGTCTGTCCTCTGCTCTGATCTGATCAGAGATGATCATCGTCTCCACCACCAGGTGAGCAATGCCAGGCAGAGAGTTCTGCTCGAGGTCCAGAAGGATGGCACCTAGGGCAGGAGGAAGGGGGGAGAAAATGGCTGCTGAGACTGGTTTGTCCAGAGGGTTTGTCATTACCTGGTAATCCCAGGGAGAATGTTAATCAGGAGAAATATTTTCAAGCTTATGTATTTCTGTTTGGCCAAAAATACACTGTAGCTTTTTACCATGAGTGATGGTGCGACGCAGCTCCAACAAGCTGCGGAAGGAGAGTGAGGCCACATGAGGTTTGCCCCAGCGGTCCGTGTCCTCCTCAACATCCTCTTCAAACTTGATCCAGCGAGCCCGCTCCTTCCAGCGCATTTCATGATCCTTCTCCACTATAAGCTCGTTCAGCTCCACAAACAACTGCAGATAAAGCAGGGAATAAAAATAAGCACCAAAGCACAAAATGCATGGCTTTACATTTCATATGTTGTTGTCAAAGATAACATTTGGAATACATTCACAAGCTCAGTACTATTAAAATATTGTGTGACTCTGAGGGGAAAACCTGCATCTTTTGAGTTGTTACTACTACAGAATCAAGTGTCTAGGAACAAATAAAAAACTGTGAACTGATAATAGTTTTCAGCTAAAAACCATAGATAAATCCACAGTATGGTACCAGCCTAGCACCAAATAGCTGGCAGATGTAGCAACTAGCAAGAAAAGTGGAACAACTAAAGAGCCAGATTCTTCTCAGGAGTTGGTAGAGACCAAACCAGAGCAACAAGGAGACTGAATGTTGGACAATCTGTTGAATGGTCACAGACATGGCTTCCACTGAATGTTACTGTTGCACACAGCCTGCTGGATGTGTAAATAAGCAATTGTTTGCTTTCACATTCTTCATACTGACTTTGTTCAGTAAATACTGAATAAACTCAACTAGTGTAAATCGTATGTTGTCTGCATATTGAAGTGGTCAGTATGCAGACTAATACAACTGGTTGGGAAAGCATTGCCGTGAGCGCACTACAAACCTCATGAGTTTTCTTTTCTGCAGCTCTCTTCTTCTTCTTCAGGCTGCATAGTGGTGTGGAACTGTTGCTGGTCCGTGTCACCTGACATCGGGATGACTTCTTCACCAGGTGGCGCCTCACCCCAGGGTTGTCCTCAAATCTGTGACCTGAACAGCCACAAGCGAAAGGTCAGCATTGCTAAGTAATGCTGTCTACATTTTAGGAGGCCAACTTGGTGACTCATTCAGAAACCGACCTACCAGGGAGCAGTTTATGTGCAGTAGTATAAAATGCTCTTTTAGGATTTTGAACAAATCAGACATCCTTTCGAAGTCAGAAAATGTGCTCCATGCTGGAAAATCAGAAATCATATTTATATGTCTGTTTAGGTTTCCAGCTGAGAGAGGAACATCCAGTAATAGAAGGCAAAAGCTTCATGGGTGAGTGAGAATCTATGTGCGGCATGGGAAACTGTTACAGAGGAGGTTGGTTTAACCCCCACACATTTGTCAGTTCAAAAAGAGTTCTTTCATTTTCAATTTCCTTGACCTGCAAATCATATTTTACTGAATTTAACATAATTAGGAGGTCTTCTCATTACAGCGACGACGTGTCTATCATTTGTCATGTAAAAGAGTGGGAAGCTTGGGTGGTCACCTAATTTGGATAAAGGAACTGGGAAATGCAAAGAAAAAGGTGTGTGCTCCTCTTACTTCAGTCTGAAAATCAGTTTGCAGTGACTACACATGCATGACTCAATGCAATAAATATTTTGTTGGAATTAATTTAATTTTGATCTTTGTTAGAGGATGATGCTAATGCACAAGGGACTATTTTGGAACCTCTCCCTTCTCATGTTTCCAAGGAGGCCGTTAGCAACAAGATGTAAGGGTGGAAGTGTTGGCAGAGCAATTTGTCATTATTATGCTGTAACGTGCAAAATCACTGGCACACATGGTTAAGTTATGGCATGGGGTTAGTGTACTTAAGGTCAGGGAAAAGATCTGGGGGACTGTTTAGAAACTGACATTGCATTCAGTGTGGAACAGTGGCCAACCAGTCAGACTAGCCAATGGCTGGATATAATTTCTTACTAAATAAACACTGTCTTTTTTAATCTTTTATACAAGCAGCCGGAGGTAACCAAAGTGCAGGTAAGAGTGTATGTGTGTGTGTGTGTGTGTGTGAGCATAAGCTGCAGTAAGTGTTCCACTCTGCTGCGTCATGCCTTCCTCAGGGAAGTGGAGAGAAATGGAAATGAAGATGAAATCAGACTGTATTTCATTTTGTAGAGTCTCCCAAGGGAAAAGCTTTAAAGGTTGTCCTTGTATGAACTTAAGCTGATTTGGAAGACCTGATGTTTTTTTCACCACAGGCCGGGGCAATGCAGGGCAAATAACTCTGGATGAAATGGATGGAAGTCATTTTGTTCATATAATTAGTAATTACTTGCACTGCTGCTAGTTTTATTGCTACTTTTGCAATTAATATTTTAATTATCACTACTAACATTACTACTACTGTATTACTGGTATACATTTTTTTACATGGAACCCGTGTTATGCTATGTTCTTCTCTTGCTATTCTCTACCCCCCCACCCCTCTCTTTCTCAACCCAATCAGTCAAGGCAGATGGCCGCCCACCCTGAGTTCGGTTCTGCTCGACCGGTTCTCTCTCTCTCTCTCTCTCTCCCTCTCTGCTCAGTATGGATTCATATCCCATGTTATATGTTACTAACTTAATATCTTCCCTTTCCCATGTGCTCTTCCATCTCTCTCTTTTCTTCTGTCACTTTCTGCAGGTACTTCTGCCTCTGGAGCTGTAGAGTCTGACCTGCGATGACAAGCCTCCTGCTGCTCCTACAACCCCACTCAACACCTGCTGCTATAATTACAAATTACTTGTACTGCTATTAGTTTTATAGCTACTTTTGCAATTAATACTTTAATTGCCACTACTATCATTACTTCTACTGTATTACTGGTATCACTTTACATTTTTTGCATGGAACCCGTGTTATGATATGTTCTTCTCTCGCTATTCTCTACCCCCCCACCCCCTTCTCAACCCAACCAGTCGAGGCAGATGGCCACCCACCCTGAGTCTGGTTCTGCTCGAGGTTTCTGCCTCTTAAAAGGAAGTTTTTCCTTGCCACTATCGCCTAGTGCTTGCTCATGGTGGGATCTGTTGGGTCTCTCTCTGTAAATACCATATTTTAAAGAGTATGGTCTAGACCTGCTCTACATGAAAAGTGCCTTGAGATGACTTTTGTTGTGATTCAGCACTATATAAATGACATTGAAGTGAACTGAATTGAATTAACTTTGTTGGCCAAAAGTAATTGTCATGCATTAATTGGAGAATGCACTTACTGGAAAAGCCACATCTGAATAAATGTTAACACAAATATACTATAAACTTGCAAAAAGGGAGTGCCACTCGTACTACAAAGCAACCCTGGACATAGCCTTTAAAAGTCAAGTCTTCCCAGAATTCAAGAACATTGTGTCTCATTCATATTCCCTTTACTATTATTTCTTTTGCAGTGAGCTGGCAGACTAACCCTTTAGTTCCTCTCAGGGATGGGACGTGAGCAGCCTCATGGACCAATGATAGCATGTAATAGACTTATTCTGAAAAACAAGTCAACTACTACTACATCACTGTGTGACCAACCATCTCATTTTGATAACACCAATTTATGTACATTTTAGAAATTAGATAATGCCAACAATAACTGAAAAAAATCCCTTCGATTTAAAAATTCATAACGCAGTATATTTGCTTGCCATGTTCCATGCTGTCTACCTATCAGATCTTTTTCCTTTTGTCCCAGTTGTTGTACAAATCTGATTTGCAACATACTTATAACCAAATAACCTACAATCTAGCTTAACTTTATTTAAAACAAAAGGAATGAAAGCATGTTTTACGAACAGTAACATTTCCTTTGACATATTCTATTCCTGTATAATGAAAGAGAGACTAAGACACATAGTTGTCAGTCAGTCAGTAAAAATATGCAATGGACCTTTGAATTTAAGCATTAATAATGATTGAAAGGATTGTTTCTACATTTGAGGGATAGATGATTTAAGTATCTCAATTCAAAGCACAGTTGCTAAATATGTGCATACGATACAAAATGTAGTAAATAATGGTAGTAAATATTAAAATAAATAATTAAATAATTACATACTAGCGATGAAATTAGTTGTGAAATGACAAAACTATGTCGCATTACACTCCTACAAAATTGTTGGACTGATGGTGGACAGTTTTCATCACTTTCTGGTAATTGCATAGAACTTGCAAAAGATCAACAATGCTGAGTCTACAGTCACACTAGCAGGTCTGGAAGACTCTACCGCAAAACAGTGCTTTCGGTGAAATGCTCACTTTAACACGCTAACATGTACATGTTAAATAAGTAATGTTTACCACGTTCGGCATCTTAGTTTAGGATGTTGACATGTTAATATTTGCAAATTAGCACTAAACACAAAGTACAGCTCTGACGGGAAGATCATTCATGTTGCAGGTAAGTCATTAACCAAAAAACTGGTCATACAATCCATCAAATACATGTGGAGATACTGTGGTTCAAAAGTTCAGGAACCATCAAAGAGATTAGGATAATTGTCTATTAAATTTCAGGGCAATTCATCTAACAGTCACTGTGAAATTTCCCAACCCAAATTGGAGCCAAGGACATGCTGACACAAGCTCAATGACCCATTTGATTCATGTCATTTGGCAGATACAGTTGTCAAGAGCAATTAATAATGCTCAAAACTGATATAGTACTGTTATCAAGGAAAACCAACCATACTTTCGTAACTTTTCATTAGAAAATGCAGGATAAAGTGTCAAGTTATGGTTAAATCCTTGTCGCACCATTTATAAATACACAATCTACTTGAGGTGCCCAGTACCCATACTAACCCAGTTGATATTAGCTGTTTTCAGCTACAACTGACCCCAACATCAAATAGTGTTTAAATGTCCTTAAGTATTGTAGACTGGTCATCTTCATTTCTTTTCTATGTTATGGAACCTAATGTGTCATGTTTGTAAGCCCAGATAGGGATAAAAATAGCATAACCACACACCTAATATGTCTGTCAATGAACTGTCATTCCGCTCTAGCTATGGCTGAGCCCAAAGCCAAATGGGTGCCACTGGATCAATAGGAAAGCAGGAAACAGCACCAGTCAAGCAACATGTCAATTCGATCAATACTGTGGACAACCTTGTTCTGTTTGTGGCCATGAATGAGCCTCATATTGCCATTAAGCTAGCAGTGGGCTACAATCAATGGAAACATATGAACTACCACCCATTGATTATCCATATAAAAATAGAATAAAATGCTGATCCATGTGAATTTCCCATTGTGTAACAATTGCATCAGAACCTCTGAGGCTTGACGGAACTTTCACCACAAATGTCAAAAGTGCATGAATGCATTGAATGGACCAAAATGTAATGTTTTTCAAGAGTAGAGGTGAACCTCCACAGAAACACGACTACACACAACTTACGGATTGTCTCGAGTGGTGACCCCAGCTGAGTGTGGATTGACTCAAGCAAGTCATAATCATCAAAATCCAAAACAAACTCTTCAAAGTCCTCAAACCCATCCACATTGGACACAGAGCTGTGGTGCTCATGTTGGTGCTGCTTTGGCGTGCCAAAGCCTTTTTGAACACTGCACCGTCGATCTGTTGCATGGTAGTCAGTGGCATGCTTCTTTTCAGAGGTCCCATGCACCTGGTTCTCCTGTCCTTCAATATCTGTCATCTCCACGGTCGGTACCTCCTCCTATCCTCCTCTCTCTGAGTGAACACACTGCTCATCCAGGGCTTCCGACTGTTGAACGCCGTTGCTCACCCTGGGTCAATGTTCAGAAGAGCCTGGGTCCACCAGCCTACCTCTTTGTATTGGTTGTGCAAAAGAACGTATGTCCAAATTAACCAGCTCCTGAGTGGCTCCCAGCCAACCAAGAGAAAAATAAAAGCTTATGGTCAGTGACTTCAACTTCTGAATGAGATATTGTATGAAGCAAGTAACAACAAAGAGAAATTTTCAGAGGACAGGTACAGACACAAGATCCTTAACATCACAAAAACTTTTTTTGCGTTAAATCCAAATAGAATGCAAAATCGGAGCTATACTCCCTGCTGGATCCACGATCAGAAAGATGCATAAATGGTAGAAACATTCACTTTAGCTGCGACTCTGAAAGCAAATATCGATAAGGGGTGGTCTACTCTGTGAGACCTGCCTGTCAGCTGAATGGTAGAGCCACCCTTATTTAATGATGTGCACAGCCCATTGATCCTCATGGCTGCTGGGAAACTAACATAAACAAGATCGGAGCAGAAGAGTTGATGCCTTTCGTTTAGTGCCACCATCACTTTCCAAACGTGTTGTGTAGGGGTGTAAGGTCAAGTTCCAAAGGTTGGTGTCTCCACCTGAAGTTAAACTGAAAATGCAGACATGTTCACCACAGAGACACACGCAGAAAAATATATTGAGAACTAAATCAAAGTAAACATATGGAGAATAATATAACACCTAGGAATCAGCTCTGGCACTCTGCATACTGAAATACAATGGTGTTAATTATCAGAGGGAGCTGTACCATTCCTGTCTCTTGCATCTCCATGGAAACCATGCATCACCCGAGGTGCTGTGGTCTGACAACAGGTGCACCAGTGTGAACCAAACAGGACCCTCACTTTAACGTGCTACCTGAATACTATGTGTCTCACCATCTGTATTTGTACACATGCATGCTTGTGTGTGTGTGTGGGTGGGTGTCATACTGTTCTGTTTCAAGGCAGCTTATAAATAGATTATTGCAAAAGTTCATAATGTAATCTTGTCTAAAGACATCTATATCATTCATCAGTCTTCTCCATCCTGCTACTGTCATTGCCATGTCTGAGCTGGCCTCAGCCTCTCACCTTGTCCATTCATGGCCACATTCTTTAGAATTGGTGATGTCTAACAGTTTGCCCAAGGATAATGGAAGGCTTTAATACTCTGACAGTACAAACCACTATATAGCGAGGTAACTCATGAGTGTAAATACATTTAATAAATTTTTTGTTGTTGTTGACCTCTTTTAACTTCAAACTATAACATGCAACTTGCAATTTCAGCTAGTATGTGATTGGAAAGTTAAGTAATCCTTCAGACATACGAGGTATAAATAAATAACAAGACTGCGCTTATGAGGATAAAACCACGTGGTTCACAGTCACACCCAGTGTTATATATTAATGGTTGGGTATTCATGCACAACTGCTGTAAGTTTCCAATAAGTCATGTCTTTAGTTCACTGCTAGCTACTGACTGAAGTGCACATGTTTTTGCTAAGGCTTCGGAAACGCGTGTTTGAATGGCACAAAAAGATTTTGTGAAGGCAGAGAGGATGTCCAAGACAATGAACACTCTGGGCACCCATGCACATCAAAAACTTCTGAAAACATTCAACAAACTGAACAAATCATTTGCAATGATTGATGACTCAGTATAATAACAATAGCAGAAATGATCTCCATTGATAATGAGACAGTTTGGCAAATTTTGCATGAAAATTTGAACATGACAAAAGTGTGTGCCAAAGTTGTCCCAAAACTTCTGCGTGCCAGCTCACACTGCACTCTCGGTAAAGCGGTTTCTGGCCCAAAAACAAATCACAGTGCTTGATCACCCTCCCTATTCACCTGATCTAGCAACATGTGACTTTTTCCTTTTTCCTAAGATCAAATCTGTGCTCAAAGGAACACGTTTTGAGTCTGTCAGAAGTTAAGAAAAGAACGACGACGAGGTTCTGAGACAACTGTCCGAAGAAGACCTACTGCACTGCTTTGATCAGTGGAAGACCCCAATGCAGCGGTGTTATGATTCAGAAGGGGAGTATGTTGAAGGAGAAAGACATTGGAAAATGTTTATATTCAATAAAATTGCATTAAAGCATCAGTCTTTTCATATAATAGCCATACTTCATGATAAAGACTAAAAAACTAATTCTCACTTAATACATATAAGCAATGCTTTTTTACTAAGAGCACAGATAAAGTACAAACTAATCAGAACAGAACAGAGGGACATACAGTGGTGATATACACAGCTTGTCAATGATCACTCTACAAAGCTTGTTCTGAGTGACTCTGGGTGCCCTGTTTTCTGTTTCCAGATCCTAAACAGTCAATGATTACTCTGCTCTGGTAAAGCAGGAAAGGCCAGGGGCAGAGTCGATGCTGAAGGGGAATCGACTGCAGCCTCTGTTAATTAATGCCCCTAGATGCTGGGATAGAGAGTTTTTCTCTGGCCACACGAGCTTTTGATTCCCCATCTGTCTCCTCTTCTCTCTCTTTATTCTTTTTCTCTGTCTAACTTTACTCTTTCGTTGCTTTTTATTCTCACTTTTTAACTCTGTATTTATTCCTGTGGCAGGTCAACAACTATGGCTTCTACCCTGAAATAACATGATACATGGGCACCCACTTGGTACAATAAAGTCTGTCAACAATGACAATTAATGTGAAGAATCTGATTATAAATGTACCTGACATTTACTACTAATGGTGCTACCATTGTCTCATTAGCAATCTCAACTGCAGTGAGCGTTACATTTGATGCTGTGACTCAACAATCATATCAATCAACATGTGATAAGCACTTACAGAAATAATGAGTAGATACTGTCATTTTTCTGTCCTCCATCCGCTGTGTTATTTTGTTGGAGACTTATTTTTAACAGTGTATGTGGGAGCCAGGAGCTGTGTGGGTTGGCTTCATGAGACAGAAGGTGCAGGACACCCGCAGTAGAGCCATAGGCAGCAGTGAGCAAAACTTGTGAATGGTCAGCACCAGAGCATCAAGGGAGTCGGGAGTTGCTACAGACCAATATTTCAAAGAGGTGAATAATAACAAGATTTTTCAACCATGTTTATCAAAAATTCCAATATTAATTACCTTAAATTAAGTTTTTAACAAAACTCTTGCTAAATCAAGTGGATTGTTTTGATTTGCTAAGTATGTCTCACCATAATTGAGATGAAGAGTTGAAGAGAGTGTCACATAATTTGTAATTTATAAACAACTTTAATGTACTCTTGTAGATTAGTAGTCTTGTTTGTTCCAAGTCCAGTAGCATTAACTTTGTGATTTCTATGGTTAAAAATATTTCTTCCCAGGAGGGATTTTGATATTATTACAATTAGTAAAGTGCTGTTTGAAAATGACTGATAATTATGCTCTATTAACATCACATGTAACAGATAATATACCATGAGCTTAAAAAACAGTCAGCATCTTTGTTTAAGATTTCTAAAATTAAACAGTAAGTTACTGTCCTGTTTTCGAGGCTTACAAGGAGCAGCCTTGTCATTCATTATCAGTCAAGGAACCTCATAGCTAACTGATAATTGTTAGAAAAAACTGAATGGAAAAAATACTGGGCAAAATTATATATCTAAAACTGCTCAGAAATGTCTCCACACAGCAGTGTTGAAAGTAAAAATATAGAGTCATTTCAACTCTCAAAGTCTAATTCAACTACAAGATAGTTATTCCTCAGACAGTGTCAGTGTTGATACAGAGAGTTAAATGACATACTCTGCTAACAACTCTAGAGTAGAGTTGATTTCACTAGGTAGCCAGTGTTATTGCCAGAGGTCCAACGTGTCTGTTTGTCTTTATTTTTGACTGGACGTGACCAGACAACACCCCGAATGTGACCAGGAGCATTGATGTGTGTACATCTAATCTTAAATTACCTACCCACTACTATTTATTTTAGCTGGTGGTTTATGCTAAATATCCTGGTTTATTAATTAATTAATTAATGGATCTAATAACATTTTGCTCATGGGAAAAATAGCAGTTAGCAATCCACTGGTCCCTTACAGCAACGGAACAGTGAGGTAACACTTATTTTCAAGGCGAGGACACGGTAACGGCATGTTTTGAGATTATTCACGGAAGTTCATGCTTGGTCTGCACAGTGGTGCAGTGGTTAGCACTGTCGCCTCACAGTCCCAGGCTTTTCTGTGAAGAGTTTGCATGTTAAACACAGTCCAAACACATGCAGGTTAACTGGTGACTCTAAATTGCCCATAGGTGTGAATGAGGGTGTGAATGGTTGTGTTGGCCCTGCGATGGACTGGCAATCTGTACAGGGTGTACCCTGTCTCTCGCCTAATGACAGCTGTGATAAGCTCCAGCCCCCCCACAACCCTTAACAGACAAGCCATACAGATAATGGATGGATGGTGTTTTTAAAATACAGATAAACTCTACAAAGAGTTAAATATTGAGTTCAATTTTACATCCTCTACAGTGTTAATATGGCAGTAACTCTGTTCAGTGTTAAAAAAGAATATATGGATAGTGTTAACTTTTGACACTACACACTAGTGTTGTATAACACTCACCTGTGTTGACTAGTGTTAAATTTTAACTACTGAGAGAGTTGCTGCAACTCATAGTGTGAAGTATTTAACACTTTCAAAAGTGTAGTTTTAACTCTATGTAGTGTGGACCAATATAGACACTCTCAAAGTGTTGAATTTAACTCAATAGGTGTTGAATTAACACGGCTGATTTTGCTGTGCAGGAACATGACAAAGAGCCCAAGGTGTTGACCTGGCCTTCAGACTCCCCAGATCCCAAATTGACCCAGCATCTGTGGGATGATCCAGAACAAGTCAGATCCATGGAGGTCCCAATCCGCAACCCACAGGACCCAAAGGATCTGCTGCCAACGTCCCCGTGCCAGACACTACAGGAGATCTTCCGAGATCCCATGTCCAAGCCCCAACAGGTCAGAGCTGTTTTAAATAGGTCCCCCAGTATGACCTATGCAATATTAGGCAGGTCCCACAGGTACTGAATCAGATTGGGATTTGGGGAGTTTGGAGCCCAGGTCAACAGCCTTGCCTCTTTGTCGTGTTCCTCAAGACATTTCTGAGCAGTTTTTGTGGTGTGGTGGAAACATTATCCTGCTGGGGGAGGCCCCTGACATTGGGGAGTGTTGTTGCCATTGGAGGGGTGTGTGCTTGGTTTGTGACAATATTTAGGTTTGTGGTACGTGACAAGGTAATGTCCAAATGAATGTCAGGACCAAAGGTTCCTCCGCAGAACATTGTGTTATAACGAGATGATCGATGTTCACTTCATCCACCAGTGGTCATAATGTTATGGCTGATCGGTGTATACAGTATATCAGCCCTGTGATGGGCTGGCAACCTGTCCAGGGTATACCCTGCCAGCCTCTTGCTTTGTTTCGTTTTGCTCCATTAACAAGGAAATTTTCTGGTCTGATGAAAATTCTGTATTCTGCCCTCCTCTCCCACAGTCTCTTCTGATGTCTCTCACCTATTAATTGACTACTTTATCTGCTCAGACACACACAGTCCCAGTCCCACATATCATTTTGCCATATTTCTCAGTACCAGCCAACATACACTGAGCCTTTGAAATTTGGGAAAATTAATTGCCAGCCTTAATTCACAAGATGAACATGAAAATATGTTTAATGCATCATATAATTTGGTATCATGGAGGTCTGATGGAGAACTGGTAGAGCTTAGTTACTGGCTGATATATAACAACCAACCTCAAAAAGATCCCCCCACAATGTTCTTGTGGTGTGGATGCAAAGTAAAACTGAATCATTTCAGTGGGTGTGTTTAGTGACAGGGGAACTCATCTCCCACTACCCTGCCCTGAAGCCTTTATTTCTCAATCACAATGAAAAAATATTAAAGTAGTTTTTCAGTTCACAGGCAACAGTAAAGTGTCCCAGCAATGTCATCACTTTGTTAGACATATGGCACCACAAGATAGTACCTTAATTCTATTAAATACTGTATTTCTTACTACACTGTATTTGCAGATAGGAGAAAAAAAAAAGGAAAATACCATAGATACCTGAAAACAAAATCTGTATTTCACACAGGGCTATTTGCACATTTTCCCCACAACAGTTTTCTTATGCTGGCATAATGACATATGTTAGTACTAGCATTACATGAAGTGTTTCTAATATTATGGCCACATTAGATACATACCACCTACATTCTATTTTAAAGGTGTATGTGTAAATTGTAAAACCAGGGATATGGAAATATGGAACTTCTGGTAATTCAGTAGGTTTCTGTTTAAACTGTACAACAAGACAACACCAACATACCAGATGGTTCTCTGTGTTTAATTGCAGGGAACCATAGCAACTGTATGTTTATTTCATGCTATGTTACCTATCAGCTGAGGAATATCAAGAATATCTGCAGAACACATGATCTGCCATGTTAGCTACTTTACTAAATATGTGTGTTTAGAGAGTACATGTCGCTGGCCTGCATCCAGATGTCTCAATTGCTGCACAAAGTTTTTTGCTGTCATTTACTGACAACAGTTCCTTTTTTAGAGAAACAACCAACAAGATTTTCAGGCTTGATTAAGAATGGCCTTCCTGTGCTTCTCAGGTCGAGAAAAGCAAACTTCCAAGGGAAAAAATGCAAGTAATCCAGTGTGTCTTCATCAGAGTCAAAATGGACAATGGCATAAGGAAAATACATATATAGTCAACCTAAAACAATTGTACAATTGTCATTGGAGAACTGGTGGATCAGTATTTCTCAACTACTGGATAATGGCCTGAAGGGTGGGAGTTGCCATGGATTCATGTCAACTAAAAATGTTGTATGTCACTCGCTACCAGGGCTTCAACTAACGATTATCCCCATTATCAATTAATCTGTTTTTTATTTTATTGTTTCAGTTCATTGATCAATCGTTTAGTGTATACATAAAATGTCAGAAAAAGGCGAAAAATGCCAATCACAGCTTTCTAAATCATCTTTTTTTTGTCAGTCAGTGAAAAATATTATATACATATGATTAATTGATTATCAATGCAGTTGCCACTTAATTTTCTGTTGATGGACTAACTGACTAATTAGTTGGTATTAGTTGTTTCAACTTCACTTGCAGCTGATTATTTAGGGCAAAACAGCCCCTGCCACACAAACGTGAAAATTATGTTACGCTAAACAATGACTATCAGACTGATGTGCCACTCCCTAACAAATAATTTGATCATTAAATGATCATTAAACGAAAAATTACATGACATCAAATGATGACCTGTTAGTCAAAAGAACCACAGGTATAAACAATATCTTCTGAATTCATTTTAGACGGCCATGTTGTAGCATGCCTACAAACACAATCCTGAGAACATGGTTTCCAAAAACCAGCTATTGTACAAGACCTGAAAGCATTTTATTATACAGTATCTTCCTTACTTTTCATGTCATCCAGATCAGCACTGGCCAACATCTGGGCCTCAGCCTCATCAGTGGGCACCTGCTGGTAGAGGGCAGTCTCCAGAGCAGTCATACTACCAATGCAGATCCGCTCCCGCAGGTCATAGTTACTCCGCTGGGCACCCACCAGGCGGTGGTGGACAGGTTTCCTGCGGAACCAGCTGCGGGTCATGGTTGAACTTGAGGAATCTGATCCTGGGGGAACACTGAGAAGGAGCAAAGAGAGAGATATTGGAAAAAATGTTGCCATGGAAAACTACATATTAAAACATTGAAAAATAATGCCATGCAGTGTGTGTGTGGAATTTAGATGTTAAAACTGTTAAAATACGTAATGTTAAAAATTAGATAAATCATTCAACCAAAATTGCTCAGTGTTGTGCCTCTTGATGTACTGCCACTGTTTCACCAACAGAGGGCCTCACAACACAGCAGCAGGCCTGGACCGAGCCTCTCTAGGCTGTGTTCACTCAGACACAGCTTCACAGTGTTGCATGGCAGGGGCATGATGGTGTTTCTGTGTTTTTCTCAACCAGGCATTAGCAGAGACAAATACCTGAATCACCATGGAGACCCTGACCTCCAAGCAGCAAGCTCCATACATAATTCAAAGCATCACCAAATAATTCATATTGTGATGGTTATGCACGTTTGCTGTCCAGATGGGTTTTCTAATATCTGTGATTCAGCTGGAGCTATTAGTGGATCATAAATGCCTTAAGAACTCTATCAATTATTTGTCTGATGTTGTTTCTGTTTGTAATGAAACACCCTGATGTAAAGTTCACATATATCTGAAAGATATTGCATATACATGTGATAAGAACGGAAATAACTACTGTCTGCTCTATTCTGTTTTGTACTGTATTATTTGTTTAATATACATTTGATGAACAGGGTCAGTTCCAAATTTAGAAAGATAAATAAACCTTTGAATATTCATCAAATCTTTAACTGAACATCTTTCATCTGCTTTACTTTCCAGCCCACAATTTTTTTTGTAAGGTTTCTTGTAACCGCTGCTATTGTATTTTTCAGCAGCAGCTGTTATTTTCAGCAAAAATGCTTTAATGTACTAACTGCACCCTACCTGCCCAGCTCCAAATAGCAGACAGAGTTGGCAAAAAGCATATAGTGAACATAGCCAAGTGAACTACTAAGCATTTAGCAAAAAGCCATCAGTATTGGACTTACACTTGTCAAACATGACTTGAGATGAATGCTAATGTTGCCATGTGTTGGCAAGATGTATAAATGGGCAATTTTGTTGTGTTTTAACACCTGTGCTTTTGCAAGTACAGCAAATGTCTGCTGTAAAAAAGCCCTGCACATTTTTGTAGACTACACATTATATTGTAATGTTGTCAACCACTTTATGTTCCACAACATAATTAACATAAACTTGGAGTCTTAAACTTATTTTATTTGAAAGTGATATACACAAAACAATGTGGTTAACGTGTTGACAAACAGTTGCTTATTTATACATTCAGCAGATGTGGAGCAAGATTAGCTTATCTGAAGGCATGTTTCTGAATGGAAGAATGGAAGTCCAGCATACACTTTTTAAAAACTCTTTATTTGTCTTTCCAATTACTCCTCAGAGAAAGGTCTGGGTCTTTAGTCGCTAAGTGCTACATGGTGTTCACCAGCTAATTTCTGTGTATGACTGCTGTTTGGTCCATTTTTGCTGAAAACAGCTGCCAGGTGTGTCTGGAAACTAGGGTTGTTTAGAGCAATAAGAGTGAAGTAAATTTGTGGACCATAAAACTAAAACAATGAGCTGGAAGATGCTCTCTGTAGGGTTGAATGATGGATGATGATACCCCCTTTCACATATAGTCATTTGATCCATTTTGATCCACTGATATAAAGATATTGACCGCGCAGTTTAAAGATTTGTTTGTTGTCAGTTTATCTATCTCTCTTTATTTCACCAAGGGGAGTTAATTGGCAATGTAGCATGAAACAGAAGTAAATTGCCATGGTTACCTACAGTTCAGTATGCATCACTGACTGGTTTACTGAAGAGTGGTTAAACTCTCAAAACACAGTGTTTGAGGTGCACCTCTCAGCTAGTCAAATATGTGAGGAACACACAGATACTAAAGATTAAAGATAGATTAGGTACGAGGAACTGTAGAGTTGGGTGATAATTCTCTTTAGGTGAGTGACTCCTCTCATTACCTAGGTAATTTAATTCATTGTTAATATGAAAATATTGGTGTGGTATTTTAATATTGCGATGTGTCCTGAATCCTCTTGTAATGTATAATTGTGTATCACATGTATCACTACATAATGCATTTTGAACTGATGCAAACAGCAGAGAGGAGTCCTCAGTACAAACAGAACAACCTGGGATGCTGTAATATCCTACCTGTTGAAATCTGCTTCCTCCCCACCCACCTCGTCGCTGTGGCTAAGAACATCAATTCCCCCATTATGAGCTGCCCCCTTTATCAGAGTGAGTGCAGCTGTCTTCGACAATGGATGTTCTTCGTTTTCCATGTGGAAGATAGTGAGTGGAAGGGGTTCCTCCAAGTCCTCTTGGCTCCCCAAACTAAACTGAGAGGAAAAGGAAGATCAGTGAGAGGGGTGGAATGTGCTTACATATAGTTATAACTAGTAGGTGGTCAAAACCACTGCTAGCTGTCAGTTAGCTAAGCACTCCTGCACCAGTACACTTATACATGTTCATGGCTTGGTCATCTCAAAAGAAGCAAATACGGCACAAAAAAGTCAATTCAAAAAATTTATTTTGCCATCTTTATACCATAGATATGGCTCTTCAGTCTCAGTCTTATTTTACCTGTGGTTGGATATCAGGTAGCTCTGTGGGTGTGGCAACCACCCCCAGTCCATCTGTGTCAGACTCCGCCTCTTCCTCATCTACCTCATGGATGGTGGGTGTAACATCGGAGGGGGGCAGAGAAGTCTTTTTTTTCTTCCGCTTCTTTTTGCGTCTTCTGTCCATGCTGTGCACCCTCTTGCGTAAACGCTGGGGCAGGGGCAAGTGGGTGGACAGGGGGTGGTGCGTATGGTGAAATGTGTGTCTGTGATCTGTGTAAAAAAAAATAAAAAAATTAGAAACAAAGTCAAAAATGTATCATAATGTAAAATGTTGAAATTATGTGCACTGACTATATAAGTTTAGTCATCATTCTGAGCTACTTTATACATATCTGCCATGTTTCAAGAAAAACAAGGGAAAAGGGTGTTCTGTTTTTAATGTTATGTCTCCAGTGGCTAACAGCCTCTCTGCATCATTTTTATAGCTACATCATCTTACATAAATACATTTTTGCATTTTCCCAACGCAAAGCCTTATATGAACAAATTGTGTTTTCTTAGGCACAGGCTTTTGAGTCCATTACATAAAAATGCAGGGAAAAATGCTATTCTCAGATGAGATGTTCTCTCCCCGCCTAATTCCCCATTAAGCACTTGAAAGACACAACATAAACAAAAGATTTTAATTAACATGCAGTATTGGAAAGCAACACTGTTTAATAAACATCTGCTAATCTGCTGATCTCTCTAACAGTAATCGACCAATATATTCAGCATATACAGCATTTGGTGCTCTGCTCTAAATCTGATATCTTAATATGTTCGGTCTAGAGTTTAAGCATGTTTAAATACATGTATAAACACATTAACTGGATTACAACATGATAAGATAACTAGAAGAAAGTCTCTTATTATTTTATCAGTGTATCAAATTATTCATATGAACAAGCTATGTGAGGCTAAGAGTTGGACACAGCAGTGCTTTGCACACCAATGTTTAGCATGTATAATATTTGCCATGTTCACCTTCTTAGTTTGGTGTGTTCGCATGCTAACATTTAGCAAGCACAGACAAAGAGCAGCTAATGGAAATGTAATTAGTTGCCAACCAAAGTATTGGACAATGTAAAGCTTTGACCTGATGGTAGGTTCAGGGATCACTAATTATATTTATCCTAATAAGGTTATAAATCATCCTAAGAGGGCACAAGAGGACGCAAAAGTCAGAAAATTGCCAAAATCAGTGGGATTCAGTGGACACAGCGGGCAATCCATCAAATATAATGATAATTCTAATTGTCAATGTCACTTTTTTGGAAACTAGGGCATTCAGAGTATCTAGCTTTAAATAACAATGTTGTTTAGTACAGGAGGGGAAATCTTTCCATTTCAATTCTTGGTGTCATGATTCGTGTCATTGGCTAATAGAGAAAAGAAGAGAAAGGTGTATGGGAGTATACATCAGTATACAGCTTTTTTATTTAAAAATTATTTAAAGTTATTTATTTAACTTAACTGCATTAACTTGGAAGCATCTTACAGTCCTCTTGTATGAAAATCATGAAATGCATGAAATATAATTGACAGACAAACGTCCTGTTAAAGGTTTTTTTTTAAACAGAAGTTGAAAAAGGGGAAAAAAAAGCCAAGCTCTCCAACTGTTTGTTTTTCATGTTATGTCTCCAATAGTGGTGAACAGACTCTTTGCAGCAGGAAATCTGTTTTGAAGTGAAACAGACTGGGGGCCATGTAATTTTATATGCTCTACCAGAGTTGGTAGAAGTTTAAGTGCTGCAGTGTGTGTTGGTCAGCCAGCCTCATTTGTTAGTGCTAAAGTTTGGCACTCCACTCAGCTAACATTAATCTGTAGGTGATAGGGTACTAAGTATTCACAAAATATGAATCATTCAGTCATTAAATCTAAAATGCACCCACACATGCCTTTTTTGATGATGAGTTACAAGATTATGCTAAGTGTGCTGCCCGGATTCCACCTTTTTTGTGTCATCAACATACACTTTTAACTAATGTTTTCACAAAAATCTTTTGACACTTGTGAATCAATTCAGAGTTCATACCTCTTTATAAGTGACACTAAGTTGTGGACATGGTACTTCACTTACACTCAAAGTCTTTCTCAGTGTAGTGTCGGCCCATCCTGTCTCCACTGGTAGAAGCAGAGTCACCAATAATGTCTCCAAAGCGCTCCACAGACAGCGCTTTCTCCCAATTCTCCTCTTCCTCTTCCTCCTCCTGTTCCTCCACAGATCCTTCCTCATCTTCCTCCTCTACCTTCACCTGGAGAAGAGCAGATAGGGAGAAAACACTTTCAGTTTGACAGAAAACAGGGAGAAAGGGTGGGGAGGGGGCAATACAAGAGAATAATTGCAAGAGATAATGCAGAAGGATACAGAATCTTGGAATATTCACATGTGGCCAATCATGTTACAATCAATGAGTCCTAGCTAAGAGAAGCAGTCTTTTGGATCACTGAGTTATCTATAAGGGATGAATCAAACTGGTTATGATGAACAAAGGGCATGTGTTCATGCAAAGTGCAATCACCATTACCAAGAACACAGCTTGGCTCTGACATCAGAAATGCCAGCAGAACATGGAGCAGATTCGTGTTAATGAAAGTAAAATCCAGGATGAACATAGAACAAACAAATGTGGGGTAGTTCCAACAATACTTTTACATTATCTCTATACTGTATTATGGAGAAACTGTCTCAACACACTGCATGTAACTACTTAAAATTATGAAATGTAGATAGCAAAAAAATGCTCTTTATTGTTTCCACCCACATTTAGGGTTTGTATCTATAATAAGAGCAATGTCAAAATGCATTTTAAGATAATTCCATACCTGTAGAATAGGCACATAGTGTATGTATTTCCTCCACTAGGGAGGACATCAAATCAATACAACAAAGTGCTAAGCAGCAAAGAACTAATGCACTAGACAGCCTCTGGAGACACTGGAGGCTGAAGGGAGTGTCCTGCCAGGGGTATTTGCTGCCTCTGATAGGTCAAATCACTGGGACAGGCCGCTTCCTCTGCCTCACATTGGTGCTGGCATGGTAAGCACTCTGGCTACAGCTCTGTGGTCTCAAATTTCTCTGTGCCAGGTCTCCATTACTCCCTAATTACTAGTGGGCTGAAGGGACAGGATACATTTAATGATCTGAGCTACCTATCTACACTAGGCAGAGGCAGATGAAGCCAGACAGAATATAAAAGGAATCATTTTAAATTGCGTGAGCAGTAAAAGCCTTGTTTTCACTGGACAGCCAGCTCAACTTTGTTCATAATTTAAGGTGCTCTGTGTTCCTACAAACCAAACCAATTTTCTGATTAATTTCAACTTCTCCTCTTACATCCCAATTTCCTTTCCTTACTCTGGTAAACACTGTTCATCAAGGTAAAACCTTGACTTTAATAGCCCTGCTATAATGCAAGAGTAAAGAACACTCTCAGTTGAGACAGATATCACAGTCTTCTAAACCTGCTTCTTCTTTACTCAAGTTCCATTGGATTAAATTACTCTAAACTCTTTCATGTCAGCTTTGAAGTCAATTGGGACAGAGGGACACAGAAGGAGGGCAACCTCCACCCAGGAGGTGAGCTGCACTATGTGAATAGGAATAAGATGACATACAGTGGAGTAAAGTGATGTCAAATACACTTTTAATTTAATAGACAGTGGTGTGGTAAGGAAAAATCCTCACTTGAGTCAAATGAGTTCAGATCTTCTTCTACTGTAATGTTGGCCTTCACCCCCACTTGAGTAATTAGATCAGGATGAGGAGGAAATTAATAAATGTAAACAAAGTTTTTGGCAACTGATATCGAAACAAACACCTCTTACTACGATATTACTCTATGGTAAAATTTAGTTTTATATGACAGGCATGGTTAGGACATGGCTCCAACTCACACCTGATTGATTACATTTATGTGTGTGTCCCCAGATTCACGAGGCAAAAGGGATTTTGCTGTTATGATACTCAAAAGTGATTTTTTGCATGTAACAATAAGTACCTGAACAATTAATATAGCGAGACAGAATTAGAATTCAGCTGTGAACAGCTGCGTTCAATTAATCTCATGCTATATCAATAGAGACTGTCGATGAAGCGTGAACATTAGCCCTGATATGTAGCCCTCCTAATGTGAGGTTCTTCTTCTCAGATTAAGACCAGGGAACCTACCTGAGTAAGTCCACCAAAGCCACTGACAAGGTAAAATATCCTATTAACCCTAAGCACTAATGTCCATACTTAGCATGGCAGTTATGTGTCTCTACTCCATGTCTCCAATAAACAGAAAGTATCACTGAGCCAAAAGGCAAAGAATTCTGGAGCCTCCGACCAACAATCCTCACCCACACGTGCCTCGTTGTGGAACTGCCAGTCTGCAGTGAACAAACCTGATTTCATTCCTGCCAATGCAAACCAACTATTCCTTGAGCTTCACTGATTTGGATCAAACCAGAAAATACTGCTACGCCAACTGCACTCCCCACTAACTACATACTGGCCTCCTAATTTCCAACAAATGGAAATTCACTCAACTGTTGCCTCCAAACAAGTACCACACTGTTGAATTCTCTGGATATTAATGCTGTTATAATGAATGCTGGATAAGAGCTCTCATCTCATCACAGCCTAGCTGTGTTAATATCTGCATGAAACACTGATATTTCATGCATGAAAATTAAACTACTCTGTGGCTGGTTTGGCCACTTCTAATCAATTATGGGGTGGCGCTTCAATCAGAAAAGTCTGAGCATTTGAGCCGGTGTACACTTCAGTTAAAAACATGCTGTATAACCTTTTCTCATGAACTGCCCAACGTGCACTACAACATTAATATTTCATATTTAATGGATTGCTGAGCCAGAGATTCATTAAAATATTTATCAACTGCTGACTAATACGGAGGAGTGTGTGTGTGTGTGTGTGTGTGTGTGTGTGTGTCTGTGTGTGTGTTATACCTTTGCTTTGTTTGTCAGGATCAAATTTCTTCACATAGCAATCAGGAAAACCCTCTGGAAAGATGGTAGTTTAGAGCTAAAGGTTAGGAATACTGTTAAATTTAGGATTACTGCTGTTAGGTCAAATAATCAAGGTGAAGGATTTCAATTTGGGTCATGTTGTAATATATATATACTGTATATATATATATATATATATTCACTGTCAATTATGTAGGACATAGGAATCATCCATAGACAGAACATTATTTCTCTTCCTTTTAGTTACCAGGTAAAAGCCTCTTTGAGACCTCAAGTGAGATCTGCCCAAGAAAGCAACATAAAACCAATGTTACACCAATAAATACAAACTGTCACACACCACAAAAACACATAATAAATAAGCTGAAGTTAAGATGCATATAGAGATGTTTGGGCTCCATCCATTATCTTTACCGCTTATCCGTTAAGGAAGTCTATCCCAGCTGACATTGGGCAAGAGGCAGGGTACACCCTGTATGGATCGCCAGTCAATTGCAGGGCCAACATATACAGACACATAACCATTCAAACCTACGGGCAATTTAGAGTCATCAACGTAACATCAACCTAACGAGCATGTCAGTGGGAGGAAGCTGGAGTACCCGGAGAGAGCCCACGAACATGCAAACTCCACACAGAAAATCCCCGGTTATCGAACCCGGAACCTTCTTGCTGTGAGGCGACAGTGCTAACCACTCCACCACCGTGCCGCCCGCTTGCAAATCAGTTATATCCAAATCAAACGATCAACCACAAGTATTATTTTCCAGATCCTTTAAAAGTGATTTCAGATTAATAACCTCTTCCAAATTCTACTAGTAGACAAATTAAAAGTTACTTAAAGAACACGTGGGCAAAGACACAAGGACAAAAAGACAGGTATAAAGTGCAAAGCTGGCTCAAAGCCAAAACGTTGCAAAAAGCTTTGTGGCAATGGCTGTAAGTTCATAGCACAAAAGCAAATGAAGCACAGAGGAAACTGTATGGTTTTATCCCTGGGGAATAATGTCAGACTTGAAAGTGTGGTAACTCAATCTCTGCCAGTCAGGGCTCATTCCTCTCCCTTTCTTTGTCTCAGTTGCAATGAAAAATTAGCTTTCTTATACACCAAATTGCCCACAGATTGTATATTTGCCATTCATCATGATTAATGAAGGCATTAAACAGTGATATAAAACTTGATTTATGGGCAAGAAAGAAACATGAATGAACACAAAAATGGATCAAGTGTCGCATTAATTGCAAATTTTAAACATAATGGTTAATTGAAAGAACACATTTTTTCTAACACAATTAGATGTGAGCACAGGTATGACCCGCAAGGCATCTCTGCCTGTCGCACCTCCCCTGGTGCCAGTGGGCCAGCCACAGGGTCATCAGCTGGGAGCCACCCTTCCTAGATGTTTCGCCCCTTTGATCCCAGAACACCTCTGGGTGATGGGGCAGTGGTTGATTTTTATTAGATTATTGTGGCTAACTCCTCTTCTGTTGACCTTTGATTTAGTTAATTTAAATGGTCGGGGGGCAGACACAGTCTCTATGGGGTAACGGAGAGGTGACTGCCCTAAAGGAGGCACAGAGAAGCGTGTAAGACTGCAACTCTGTCTCCTGGTCTGAATTCTGAACTGTCGGGGCTTTGGCTTCCTAATAAACTCTAGATATGAGAGATGCTCCCTCAAAAGTGGGATGAATGCCATCTCTCCTAATCAGACCAGGTCTCCCCCAGAAGCTCTTCCAATGATCTACAAAGCCCACATTGTTTTCTGGACACCACCTCGACAGCCAGCGGTTGAGTGAAGACATGTCGCTATACATGTCATCACTGGTCAGACTGGGCAGGGGACCAGAGAAAACTACGGTGTCCGACATTGACTTTGCAAATTTACACACTGATTCCATATTAACTTTGGTGACCTCCGACTGGCATAGTTGGGTATCATTAGCGCTGACGTGAATAACAATTTTACCATACTTGCTCTTATCTTTAGTCAGCAGCTTTAAATATGATTCAATGTCGCCCGCTCTGGCCCCAGGAAAACATTTAACTGTGGTCGCTGGAGTCGCTATTTTCACGTCCCGCAAGATGGAGTCTCCAATCACCAGAGTTGGCTCCGTAGCGGGTGTGTCGCTAAGCGGGGGGTATCTGTTAGCAGCAGGAGACTTGTCATTGTAGATCAGACTCTACAGCTCCAGAGGCAGAAGTACCTGTAGAAAGTGAGAGAAGAGGAGAGAGAGACGGCAGAGCACACGACTACAGGAAAGGGGAGATCAGACATCATGCATCAGACAACTGACTTGTTTCTGTACTTGTCTTGTTAGATCTCAGTGCTGCTTTTGAAACTACTGACCATCACATCCTTTTACAGAGACTGGAGCATTTTATTGGCATTAAAGGTACAGGTTCAGTTCGTGCATGTTAACAACAATTCCTCCATGTACTCAAAAGTTAGACATGGAATTCCAAAAGGGTCAGTGCTTGGACCGATTCTCTTTACCTTGTACATATTTCCCTTGGGCAACATTATCAGGAATCACTCCATAAACTTCCATTGTTATGCAGATGATACATAGCTTTATCTGTCAATGAAGCCTAATGAAACCAATTAGCTAGCCAAACTTCAGGCCTTAGGGACGTTAAAACTTGGATGACAAGCAACTTTTTACTTTTGAACTCAGACAAAATCAAAGTTATTGCACTTGGTCCCGAACACCTCAGAAATACATTTTCTAATGACGTAGTTACATTAGTTGGCATTGCCCTGCCCCCCATCTCCATTGTAAAGAATCTTGGAGTTATCTTCGATCAGGATATGTCCTTTAGCTCACACATAAAACAAACTTCTAGGACTGCCTTCTTTCACCTGCATAATATCGCCAAAATGAGACATTTTCTGTCCCAAAAGGATGCAGAAAAACTAGTCCATGCATTGGTTACTTCCAGGCTGGACTACTGTAATTCATTATTATCAGACTGCCCCAACAAGTCTCTAAAGATTCTGCAGTTGATCCAAAAATGCTGCAGCACGATTACTGACAGGAACTAGAAAAAGAGACCATATTTCTCCTACAACCCCTTAATGGTCAGGCACCATCATACCTCAAAGATCTCATAGTCCCCTACAATCCCACTAGGACATTGTTTTCAAGAGTAAAATGGGAGGCAGAGCCTTCAGTTATCAGGCTCCTCTACTGTGGAACCTTCTCCCAGTCTCAGTCTGGGAGGCAGACACCCTCTGCACTTTTAAGAGTAGGCTTAAGACTTTCCTCTTTGATAAAGCTTATAGTTAGGGTTGGCTCAGTCTTGAACCATCCCTTAGTTATGCTGCAATAGGCCTAGACTGCCGGGAGATTTCCCATGATGCACTGAGCTTCTCTCTCTTTCTCTCTCTCTCTCTCTCCCTCTCTCTTTCTCCATCAGTATGGATTCATATCCCATATTACATGTTACTAACTCAATATCTTCCCTTTCCCGTAGTATTGTGCTCTTCCGTCTTTCTCTCCTCGTCTGTCACTTTCCGCAGGTACTTCTGCCTCTGGAGCTGGAGTCTGATCCGTGATGACAAGCCTCCAGCTGCTGCTACAACTCCACACAACATCTGCTGTTATAATTAGAAATTACTAGTACTGCCTTGAGATGACTTTTGTTGTGATTCTGCGCTATATAAATAAAACTGAATTGAATTGAATTGAATCTCTTTGATTGAAGAGCTGGCACACTGCCCAGACAAACATACCACATACCAACATACCACAACTCAAATAAATATCAGCATCAGTGTTTTGCTTTTCCATTCACAGAGCAACTAATATTTATGAGAAAATGTAAAATGTCTGCCTTATCAATGAATGTGATTTTTTTTTAAATGATCGGTGAGCAAGTTTCCCTTAAATTTCATTACACCTGCATTACATACATTTATACACAATTACAAATTACAGACAAACTCAAAGCACCACAACTACTGAAAACACAAGCTAGATGACCACAGTAACAACACATAGGCAGCATTTGGAAATAAATGCTACAAACAAATAAAAGCAAATTAGAAAACAACTTTACCAACATGACAGCGTATAATACAACAATCCGGCTACAAAAATATAGAGAAATATAGTGTTTCTAGTGGTCAGAAACTTAATATGACATCTTTAAGTTGCAGTGCATTGAGCTCCATCAGCCACTGGCTGATGTTTCTTGCTTTATTTCCTGGCATGATGAAACATATCAGCGATTTGGAAGATGACGGGCTGGTTTTATTGGCTTCAGACTTGTGTTCCTCCAAGACTTCAGCCAGTTTCCTGAGCACTTCGTTACGGCACAATCTGTACCAGCCCTGGGTCAAAGCTGATTTGCAGCCAGTTAGAATGTGCTGCAAGCTGGGATTTTTTGGGGCAGCTGTGGCTCAGGAGGTAGAGCAGTCGCCCACCAATCAGAAGGTTTGATTCCCGGCTCCGCCAGTCCACATGCCAAAGTATCCTTGGGCAAGATACTGAACCCCAAATTGCCTCTGATGTGTGTCATCAGTGTGTGAATGTGCGTGTCTGTGTTAGAAAGCACTTACTTGGTAGGGTATCACATGTGGACCTAATGAGGAAGCTCAGTCTTGCCTGTGGGATCTTCCACATATCAGCCCAGGTTATGGCCCTGCTGGTGACTGCCTCCCAGTTTGTCCACCTTTCTTGCTGCCGCTGGTTCACTGCTCTGATCTTATATGTTTTGTCCTCCATTCTGATGATTTCTGTAACCACCAGCTCCTTCCTTTCGTTCTCTGAGGCCTTTGGCCACATCTTGGGGGCTGGTTCCCACCCCACCTCTCAATGCTGTAGTTGACTGGTCAACTGCTTGCTCAACTCTCCATTTGTGCCCTGTTTGGACTGATGCCTTGGCTTGTTGCCGTGCAGTTGGATCAGGTGAGTCTTGGAGAGGCAGCAAGGCAGACCTAGCTATTTTCAGATGTAGTTGTTGGCTTTCACATCCATCCTCTGTACAGCTGTTGCAGAGATCTCGCACAGCTTCAGCGGCCACATCAGACGCTGATCACTGTTTCACGATCAACCCCAAGAACTTGTATTGTTTAAATTAAAAAACACCTAAATCTTAAGACACACATGAGACCAAATACCCCCATAAGGGTGTCTCCCTCAAAAACTGTATGAGAGCTGATGTAAGCTGGCAGCAGCTGGTGATGTTTCTGTATCAACCCAGACTCAGCAGGACCACAGGATTTTCTTAATATCCTCCACATACAGTTCCCTCATCTTTACACCAAACCGCCTTCAACAAAACAGTAAGTCTGTCATGGTTCTGAGCAACACTGTTAAGCTGTGCAAGGTAATGGTGCAAAGAAGCTGCTCTGTTTCTCTCCATAGATGGAGTGTGTGTATTTTAGGTACATTGTGCACAAGCAATTGAGGGTAGGACATTGAAGGGTCCACTTATGTAGCCAAGCATTCAGCTTATTATTTCCTTCAAACCAGTGTCACAATATGCTATGCATGCTGCGGATGACATGGCCCCTGCTGCACATAATGACACATCACCTACTTAGCTTGTGGAGCTAGCTTTCTCTGAGAGCATAGGCTAATCTGTTTCACTTGAATACGTGTGACTCATGCCTGTGATGAGACACTGTAGGGAACAATTCAGTCTTAAAGACATTTTAAGCACTTTTCATTCCAGATAATTGTCATGTCTTAATGTGAGGAAAATCTATTGCTCTAAATCATTGAACATTTTATTGTTCTGTTCACCACTAGTAAACCATGTTGGCAGTGCTGACCTTGAAGGAAAAAGAGAGCTAGATGGTCTAAAACAGAGAAAGCTTTTGTGGCTTATTAGCAGTGTGGCCTGATCCACTTAACCCCCTCTGCCAGACTATAAACTGCATCACTGAAGAAACATCATTTATAGAACATTAAGATGTAAGAGCGAGAGAGAGTGGTATCCTAAAGATGTCTCCTTAGCAATCAAACTAACTAGCTTGCTAGGTGATAGATAGCAAGCTAGGAGAGAACTGTAACCTTCAATTCAAACATCCAACAAATATTAGGAGCATACAGTATAGCAAAAGCAAATTTTACTGATACATGGGCATTGCTTAGTGGCCTATAATAAACAAGCCGCTTGGCAGCTGATTGGTGTGAAAACTGTGAAATGAGTGTCAGAGATTTTGCAGCTACAAACTGAGTTAACACTGGATCAAAGACTGATTTCATAGCTACCTCAAGCATTAAGACATGCTGCTGGCATTAATGTCCCCATTAAAAAGGCCACCTAATTTTGCTCCAAATGACTCTTACTTTAACTGAGCATGACTCCATTTGTACAAGCTGAGAGTCACATTTGCTAGACACACTATTTTTTTTCTTGCAGTGTAGTTTTTTAGTGTTTAGTCAACTCTCATTGACTTGTCAGCATTTTCACATTTCCATCTTGCAGTCACAGTGCTTGCCAAAATGAACTCTTATCCGTCCTTCATTTTTTGTAATTCCATTACTCCATATTTCACAATGCAAACCAGCACCACAGCCAATAACACTGTTTTGTATCGTATTTATTTTTTTCTTTTGCATTCATATAGCAAATAGACTTTCTGTTTGAATCCAATCCAGATATCAAAAAAGTATGTCTTGTTGTTGCCAAGACAGCATAATTTTATTCTTCTATTCTTTTTGCATTTTCAGACCAACATCTTTACAGTTTTGTTTTTGCATGGATTAAACAGGCAAGATTTAGATATTAGTGTGCTTTACTGGTGCTGGTATCTTCATTTTGTTACTTTTGAACCTTTTACCTCTGCTGTTTCCCCCCATTTTCAGTCTTCATGCTATAAGCTAAACACCTCCGGAATCTATACTTAATGCCCAATCATGAGACTGGAATATATCATTTCATCTCTCCCTCGGAAAGAAAGTGAATAAGCATATTTCCAAAAAAGTCAATTCAACAGGAATACACAACTACATGAAACACTCTGGTTTCTTGTGTTTCGATTACAAAGAACAGACAAGGCCATTGAAGAGACAGAGGGGGTTCTGGCGCTGTGTAGTTTCTAGACCTCTGGCCAAAAGACAACAGAATCCCCCCATGGCAGGACTAGCTCTTGATTAAATAAAAGAGGCTGATGTTTTTATTTGATTTTAAACATAAAGCTTGAGAAATTTTGATATTAGAGCTGCATCAGACTTCACATGTTGATGTTTCCAAATGGGATGTTTGGTTACTAATGCTACAGGTTTTCCCTGTGTTGTTTTGTTTATCCCCCTTTCTTCCCATGTCTCCAGTCTCCGTGTGTGTGTGTGCGCGCGTGTCAGGGGTGTGGTTCACACCATCAGACACCTGGCTCATCACCACACCTGCTCGTCATCAACTCATCGACGCCACCCCAAGAACCTCTGTTCTCCTCTAAATCATCGCCAGATTGTTCTTCCATCTCAATGGTATTGTAACTCTCTGCCTCCCAGAATAGAAACTTTGTCTGATTATTATTCCCTGTGTGACTTTCTGTGCATTGACTAACTTTGTGTTTCTCCCGTGTCTCAGTGATCTCTTCTGATCTGTGCCACTTCTGCTGCCCTGCCACTTCCACACATGCCGCCTCAGTCTGTTCATCTGCCCGTCAACCATTTATGTTCCAAACCACCAGCCAGTCTCCACCAATCTCAGTTTTCACTAAAACCCTTTACTTTAACCACAACACAGTTTTCTGAGTCTGCTTTTGGGTCCAGTACAAAACCTAGACTTAACCATATAACCTTCATACTAAATCATGTTTAAGAAACACCTCAAATAATTCTTACCTGTTGTAGGTTGATCAACACATCTATCTCAGGGGCATGACCTCCTGTAGCCATGGGGCCTGGCGTGCAGCCAGTAGGTAAAGAGCAGATCTCTGAAGAGGGCAGAGGACTGAGGGTAAATCTTAGTGTGCAGCTTGTGTGGCTGGAATAAAAGCGAGAGGACAGGCTAGGTATGGTGTTGGTGTGGGGGACGTGATGTGACTGGACAAAAAAAGTCTTAAGAGTTGGAGGATGACAGGGACGGCAGGGGTCAGGTGTAGGTGAAGGAGTTGTGTGGGGCTAGTGAGGTTGGGAGAGGGGAATAATCAGGAGAGGGAAAGAGAAAAAGATGGGGTACAAAACAGCGGGAGCCTGGGGGAAAATGGAGCTCAGCCCTTTTCTTTCACGGCTGGGGATCCAGGAAGCCTTTGGGGTGGCATAACCTGCAAGAGACAGACAATAGAGGAAAAATTACTACTGATTTTGGGTAGTAACTGAGCACACATAATTTACTCCAAACACTGTAAATTATCACTGTATGCTGAAAAATATACACCTACCCACACACATTTGAAATAAATGAAATTTAAAGCAGTTATGTTTTATTTCTCAACATTTTAGATATTTTGGCAAAATAAACTGAATCAGTGTGTTACTTTTATGCAAATATATTCCACAGTATGTCACTAGATTATATAATTTAATCAAGCACCTAACTGTGATACATCATGATATTTCATTGCTGCTTCCACCCACAAGATATTTGTGGGTTTTTTTAGGAATAAATTGATCTTTTAGGATCCATGTTTCTGTGTGGTGTTTTTATCAGCTGCCATGATAAAAACAGCTGTCAGTGCTCACTCAGACTTTTATCAGAGGGCACTGACATGCAAAAAGAGTCCAAGTGAGGATGTTGTGGTTGCACCCATATCACCTGTGACTGATGCAGGAAAACTGGCACCTCACATCCATGTAAACATGCCAGGAATTGTTGGTCTGCAATGATTCCGGGCAGTGTGGGAGGGCGTGAGCAAGCAGAAAAAACTGCCATTTCATCTACGGAATTTCTGCTCTTTCCACAGTACTTGTGCCCCTCTGCCAGCAAGCAAACAGTATTTGAATATTAGGTACTCTAAACATAAAAAATCATGGGAACTGATGGAATATAGCTGACAAATCCCAAATGGCCCACTCTGTTTTAGAGCTGCTGTTTTCCCACAGTCACAATAAGTGGCTCTACATCTGTCTCAGTTTTATTCAGCTGACTCATTCGCTCCCTCTGAGACATTTACAGCTGTCTCGTAGCTCACATTATGCACAAGGCAATGCACAAATAAAAGTAGGCCTACTCTATTGAGATGAGTTTGGGGATTACAACATGGCATCATTATACTGTGTTGTGCTAGCCACACTGAGATCTCTTCTTTTAAGAAGAAAAGCAGTTTTGACCATTGTTTTGAAGACAATCCAGACAGTCCAGCATGATTTTGATTGATTATGTTACAGATGATATTTTGCCAAGCAAATAAACACAAAGCTGTAGACACCTTATTCTGCTTTTGGAATTTTTTAAGGTGTGGACAAAACAGTAGCAAGTGTTATCAGTATTATCCATCAATTACCTATCCTTACAGGTCATGAAGGACTGAAGCCAATCCCAGTTGACACTGGGTGAGAGCCAGGGTACACCCTGGACAGGTCACCAGTCTGTCGCAGGGCTGACATGAGACAACCATTCACACTCACATTTACACCTATGGGCAATTTAGAGTCACCAATTAACCTAACTTGCATGTCTTTGGACTGTGAAGGAAGCTAGAGTACACAGAATGAACCCTCACAGGCACAGGGAGAACATGCAAACTCCACACAGAAAAGCAATGGGTGAACCGGGGTTCGAACCTGTAACCTTCTTGCTGAGGGGTGACAGTGTGACACCATTGCACCACTGTCCCGCCCTGTTATCAATATTACTCCACACATTAATGTATCATGCATGCACATCTCATTTGTAGTTAGAATAACATTTTTAGTTTTAAGTTGTGTAGCATTATGATGAGGGTAATTCAGGACAGACCCTCTTAAAATAATTAACCACGTTTCATTGCGGACATGAAATACTAGTATGTACACTTACAGTACAACCTGATTGTCAAATTCAACTACCAAGCAACACATAACACTAAAGATTTTGAGGATGAGGGAATTATATCCTAGAGGTGACACACAAATGATGGCTAAACAGTGTGACTGTAATTATCACATTTGAGTGCAACTAGTTTGGAAGATAAGAGAACCATAAAGATTTATTTATTGACAGACATTTTATTTAAACAGGTTACTACGTAAAGTGTAAGTCTTACCCAAGCAACTGTATATATAGCTGCATTCAGGGTTTTTCTTGCATGCACAATGTAAAAGTGTCTGCCTTTCTCAAATTATTAATTTCCTTCACCATGTCATCAATGCTTAAACCTATTTTAGCTTTGCATTTAATATGTCATTGTGAAGGTAGAATCACTGTGAGGTGGTACAATATGAAAAAAACAACATAATACAATGAGGCACTAGAACTGTGCTGAAACATTAGCTCCTGAGATGGAAAATACATTTATTTAAGTATTTGTACTTAACTGAGTATTTCTATTTTACAGTACTTGTACATGTATAGGATTAAACATTTAGTCTATAAGAACTGAGGAAAAAGAACAAAACAGAAACTACAATTTCCTCAAATCTGATGTATATCTTTTTATATATTTTGTCAATCAACAGTCAAAGCATTCAACTAAATTTAGATTTACATCTGATCAAAGCTGTGAATGAGCAGTTTTTTCACTCAATTTATACAATGAAATAAATTAACAGTACTCCATAATTTACATAATTCACATTATCCAGAGTGAAGTTTTCCCTACTTTACTAGTATACCTTGCATCTTGACTTGCTCACATCATACTAGAAGCAAACATAGTTTTTAAGAATTAAATGAAATGCCACTTTTGTCTGGCACTCTCAAATGTAAGCTAAGACCCATGAGAAAGAAAGAGACTGGGGGAAAGTGAAAATACGTGCCAATTAAAAACTTAAAACAGAACTGTTCGATGTGCAGAGACGCACAGATGCAGAGATGTTTGTGTGATTATTTTTCAGCAGCCTTATGTTTGTTGCATGTCATTTAATCAGAGTAACCACAGTGGATCATTTGTGCCTAATGGCACTGTGCGTGGTGAGGCACTTTACAAATAAGGCTGCAGATGCCAAACTTATATCTGCCCTGTGGCCTCCAGATGGCTGTAGGGATTCAATTAGTTGAAGGAGAGGACTCTCATACTATCTCATACTGACAGCAATTACAGGTAAATCATTATTATTCTTCAGCCGGGTTGACTGCTTTATTTACAGTCCTGGTTTTTGATTTTGATCCCCATGCATCTAATGCATGAATACCATTTCTTTAAAGGTCTAGTCTAGAGTAATACACTTTTTCTGTGGTTGAACAGAATATGTTAATAACCTAATGCATTAAAGAACAGAGAGAGCAAATTTACATTTTATGATCCTTATATGTTCATAAATCTATTTTTAATTTCCTGCTCATTCTAATTTTTGCAGCTCTGTCTCTCAGCTGGAGTCTGTGGCTGGACACACTCCTGCCACACAGTGTAAACAAACGCACGAGATTTATGTGCATGTGAGGGTCTGGTCATTCTGAGATTCACTGGAGCTGTAATTTTCTGAAGTGAAATGAAACTTCAAGAATTTGACAAACCACAAAACAACACAGCTGACAGCTGGCACCTATTAGGAACAGAGGTAGGACGGCGAGCACTGTTTGTAATAGGATGGTGTCACAAAAAACTGAAAAACACACAAAAAAATTTCAGATGGTGAGGACACCCCTAAATTTCCTTTACTATAAAATATTTTGCAAGCAGCTGTAAATTTCCAACAAATACTATGATAAAACTTTACAGGTGGTTCATTTTATAACTACATTATCTGGGAATTATTACTGCATCAAAGAAACTAGTCATAACGTTGATCAAAACACAAACGATACAAAGTATCACTCTTGGCATGAGTGCACAGACATCTTGCAGAGTTTCACAGAACATACTGACAAACATGGACACAATTTCACTTACACTGCAGATGGAGAGTGTAAGATCATGAGTTGCTGCAAACCACAGTTAACCTGTTAAGCCACACATATCAGTTTGTAGCACCATTAACAGACAGCACTTCTTAAGCATTGTTCATGCAGGCTGTTGCTGCCTTCTGAAAAAACACAATGCAAATGCTCTCCTGTCGTTCACAGGGTATAAGGTCTGAGGAGTGACCACCAGCAGAGTTGTCAGTAACAGGTCTTTGCCTAGTATGAACCACTGTCCTGACTCCAGGCCAGATCAAGCCACTCCAGATACAGCAGAGAGTTATTTTTGATGTATAAATCTATGTTTAGAGACAAGTGGGAAGCAAACCTAGAGACACGTTGACTCATAGATCCACAAAGGCCTCAAAATTCAAGACTGCGATGTTGCTGAGGATAAAGGGTGCATCAATAAAATAAGCTTTGAGGACAAAGCAAAGTATACTATTGGATTATATTTTCTGGTAAAAGAAATTAGACCTATACCCTTGAATTTTTAGCCATTCTAGCTGTGTGGTCATTTGGAGCACCACTTTGGTTTGACTATTGGAGGAATTGTCATAAAATTTTGTACAGCCTGACTTTTCCTCTAGCCACTAACCATAAGATAAACATTTATGGTTCAGAGTAAAATGTGTCATTGGATCCATAGCCAGGCACTTTCATACAGACATTCATGTTCTCCTGAATTGTAATAATTTTGGTGAATCTTAACTTTTCATTTAGCACTATCATAAGGTGTAACTTTGTCCGATACTTTACAACCAAATACCAAAGTAAGCTGCTGCCTCAGGTGTAGCCTATTTTATTTTTGGTGCTAGTTAGTTTATGTTTGCATGTTAACCAGTATTGGGCAGTAGCCTAACACATTAATGAGCAATGTTACAGTAATGTGATTACTTTTTTTTGGTAATGACTAGTGTAAGAGAGTATGATTTGATATTCAGTAATAATTTTACACTTACTTATCAAGTGTTGTTCTCTTACTTCAACACTGGGGCATTGGCTTGGTCACTGTTTAACCGGGAAGTTAGGTTTGGTTGATTGTTTGGTCTCCATGTGTTCAGGGAAGAGATGGTGCTGAATGTGTTTGTTTGGCACTTGTGTGAGGGTGTGTGAACTCCATTGTGAAGACTGCTGTCTGTACTGAACAGCTAACATTAAGCTAGCTGTCAGTGGTCAGTATGTCCCTCTGTGCTGGCTGCTTAAACCAGAATGTCTTTCTCTACTTGTGATATGTGGGTGTGGAGGCTTTGGAATTGTCTCAAATTGATGAGTACATGAATATTTAGTAAAGTAACTTGATTACATTTTCAATGAGTAATGTGCAAGGAGGTAAGTCCCTGCTAAAAAAACAAACAAACAGTAAAACCAGCAAAATCCTGCAGTTTTTTTTCCACAGGGTAATTGTACAGGGTAACAGGGAAACTAGGATGTTGAACATAGTCAACATTATAGCTGCTAAACATCAGCATTTAGCATTGGCATTGTGTATAAGTTCACATGCTGACATTAGCATTTAAGTCAACGCAAAGCCACATATGGTTGTAGACTGTTTGCCATGGTTTAAATGAAAAAAAAAAATCTATTTTGTGAGCACCATAAAATTCAATTCACCTCCACTGTATTTGCAGTGGAGGCCGTTTTTCAAAGACATATAAATATAAAACCTACTCTACTACTCTATCTGCACAGTATAATATCACCAAATGATGAAATATTTATTATGTATAAACTGACCCTTTAATCACTTATAGTTAATCAAATTTTATCTGAGATTTAATTGTAAAAGGTAAAATGAGGAATGATATTACTGTGTGTAAAAAGCAAAATAGCACTTACCCTTTAGCGCACTTACAAAGAGTGGAGGACTCATTTACATGGCTTTGGAATCCCACACTCCTCCTTGCTCTGACATAAGTGGTACAGTGATCAATACTTGCACTCAATAATGAAATTCCTTATTTATAAAACATTGAGGCTGAAAGGTGTCACATTACTACAGCCATCTGGTTTCCACAAGAGCAAAACAGCCAGCTGTTTGACCGTCCAATTTTTGTAATACTGTGAAGCCACCATTGGTTTACTCTCCCCAGCATACGATGGTTGCTGAGTCATTACTATGTGACCTTATCCACCTCCAGCTACTGTTTAAACTTGAATCTCGGGAGTATACGGCTAACAGATGATGTACAAAGCTTCTGATTTCTTTTGAGCGAGGAAGCAATGATGCACTTTTTTTGCACAAGCGAAGCACTGCAGCACATCAATGACTATCAACATGCTACAATCAGTAAGCCACCGCCTCCGGAGCAGTGGTGTTCCACCTGCACACAATGAAGACGTCTCTCTCTCTCGGTGCAGCCACCGCGCATGCAGGGACTCTTCAGCATTGACTTACATGGATGCATATCCCATTCAGTGCAAAAAACCTCAACTCTGTAACGTCAGACAGTCATTTCCTCCGCTCAGTCACATGCATGTCTTTGTTGCATACCAAGTATCGGGACAGCGACTCAGCATCATTTTGATGCCAGTGCGTGGTTGCCCACTTGGAGCTCAATGGTTTAACATTTTCATTAGTAACTCGCCAACTTACCTGCGATTTCAGAGAGCAGTCAGGCGGTAGAAAAAAATAGAGGCAAGAGATACTGCGACTACACACGGCGGCAGTCGAGCTGGCCCATATCGTAACCTAGTGAAGACACGCCACACAGCCTGCTGGATCTGCGAAGGATGCTCAGCATGAACACGTGACTCTGGAGGACAACCTGCCCATCTGAAATCGCTGATGGACGGCCAACAATAGCATGCTGTGCAAGCAGGTAAAATACATTATACAACCACCACCACTAGTACCACTAGATAAAGACCGCATGCATACTACCCCACTCAAAAAATAGGATTGCATCTTTAATTACATATAGAAATACAGTTCAAATTCTTAGTATAATTGTCTATGCATAATGAAAAAATCAATCTAAAGTTCCAGCTTGTTGTGCTTTGAGCAGAATTAAGGTGAAGCATGTTGAATTATGCGTAAATAACAGCTAAGTACGTTACTATAAAAATCAAGAAAAAATAAAGAGACAGAAGATTAAATACATTCATCCACCACTTTATTAGGAACACCATGAGTAGTTCTTCCCTTTGCACTCCAAGCAGCCTGATGTCTTTGTGGCATGGATTCCACAAGATGTTGGAAACATTCCTTTGAGATTCTGCTCCATGTTGACATGATTGCATCACATCATTCGGCCACTGAAGTACACAGAATTCACTGTCATGTTCATGACATGGTGCATTAGTAATAAAGTAATAATTATGCTGGACGTAGCCATTAGTAGATGTGTAAATTGTGCTCCTAAAGTGAATGCACATGGTCAGCAACAATGCTCAGAGGCTGTACTCACTGCAGCCCCAGGTTTCTGTTCTTAGCTGACAGACTTGGTCTTGTATTGTGGTCCATCCACTCCCAGGCTGGACATGTTGTTCATTCAGAGAGGCTTTTCTGCTCACCATAGTTATAAAGAGTGGCTATCTGAGTTACTCTAGCCCTCAAGCAGTGTGGCCATTCTCCCCTGACCCCTCCCATCAACAAGCCGTTTATGTTATGTTATGTGTTTTATTATTATTATTATTTTTTTTTTTCACTCCAATCTAATTAAACTCTAGAATCCCAGGAAATCAGCAGTTTCAGGAATATTCAAACCTGACCTGTATCTGCATGGTTTTATACATCGCACTGCTGCCTGATGATTGGCTGATTGGATAACTGAATGAATAAGCAAGTGTAAATGCATTCCTAATAAAGTGCTTGGAGAGTGCAAAAATGAAGTCATCCAACACAGAATTACAGCTTCATTAATGTGGCCTCAGATGTGATATTAAGGCCACTGTGTGCCAATATTTCGTTCAAGTACATTCATAGGACCCCAGGGGCCCACACATCCCCAAATTCACCACGATTCACTTATTTTGTGGTCATTTTAATAATTTTGTTTGGACCTCAGTATCTCGATGACATCTACATTGTGATTATTACACCTGATTATTACACACTATTCTGCCCCTATGTGATTTTGAGGGGCACTGGTTTTAAAACCTCTCTTTTGGAGTGTTGTGGTGGTGTAATAGTTATTACATTTACTTATGGTGGTCACCATGTTCCCAGTTTAAGTCACAGTCGTTGTTTCATATCATTGTCCTGCTCACCTCTCAACTGTCCACCTTTGAATAATAATAATAAAAACTTTAAAACCTCTCAGTTGTATTGTGTATTTTACAGTCAGAATTACAATTACAAAGCTGTTGAGAATAAAACACTTGCACGATAAATATGCATTAGGTATTTATTTAAAAAAATAAAATAAGACAACATTCAGTTCAGTTAAACTGTATACTATGTGTTTGAAGTGAATCCTTTCTCAGTCTTAGCAAAAATGAATACCATGCCTTGCCCTCTACTGGCCTAAAAGCTGCACAGCACTTATGAGAACCAAACAGCTCAATCAAGGAAGCTGAATCAATCACAGCTAGATTTGTTTTACTTTGCGAAATGAATAAATGCATTTTGATGGTTATCACGTGGTATCAAGTTGTCACAGATGCAAACTAAGTGAAATAGATGAAAAAGAAATTGTATTGACAGCTCTAGTCTCTGTTCAATCTCAGTGTTTTGATCTTCGTCAGACTTTGGCAGACAAACAACTTTTTATTCCTCCTGTTTCCTGATTAACACATTTAACAATCCCAGCCACAGAAATGTACAAAATAATACACAAAATAAACAAACGTATACAATCTGTAAATAATGTCGGCAATGTTAATCACTGTCAACAAAATTATCGGGGCACAATGAAACAGAGGGAAGCCAGTCCATACACTCGTGCATGTACCATTATGCAATATGGATTCATTCCACTAGAGGGCGGCCTCACCTTAAATATATAGAAAACATTACCCATTTTAAGTGCTACTTGTATGATGCCCAGTATCTCAACAGAATTACCAAGAAGTTGATTAAAAGTGTATGATACTATAGAAATAAAAGAAAACATTAGAAGAATTTCTAGGAACAGAAAGTGTAAAGCCTCCCATGTCAAGGAAAAAGGCATTTTTACATTTAATCAAATTTGATGAATAAACATTTGTTGTGTTATTCTACGGATTAATTAATGGCCTGTGGTTGCCATACAATACATTCAAGATAGAAATGAGAGTATATATGATTGTGTAATGGTGGTAGGAAACCCTGTTGATGTTCAAAGGCGTTTAAACCTGCAACACGAACATTCTTATTGTGTTCAGGTTTAGTTCCATTAATTAATTTAAATTTGATGAAGATGATTTATCTCTCAGGCCTGTCTCACATTTGAATTAACTTAAAGGAAATGCAGTCACTTGCTTCTGAGCTCGTTCCCTAATGTGACCTCACACAGACATCCTTGGGTGCTCTTACAAAAATGTCATTCTCTATCATCCCAGTCTTGCCTCCTCCCACTCGTCGTTTATTCCTGTCCCATCTCAATCAGGTGATGAGTACTGAAATTGAGTCCCATCTCTTGAGAATCCCACGGGAATCACGTGACCAACAGGATTTCCAAAAAAAGTTCGTCTCTACAAGGCACAGGTTTTAATCTAAACCTTGGTGACACATGTGAGTGCAATGTAAAAACATCTCAGCTCCTATTCAGAAAGGACACAAACAGGCCAGTCTTGAATCTGCGACACTGCGGTCTTTTTTCAGTTTATCTACACAAATAACACATGTAGCCTATGTGTTCAGTAAAGTCTCCCAACGCTGGTAGTCACCAGATTTCATTGAATGCAGTTACACTTTTTGACTCAATAGGGAGAGTTTGAGAGGTGTACAGAGCCACATCTCAGTATTGTGTGACTCTGACACAGGGTCATCTTATTGCAGGTGCCTGATGATGGACATTAAGTTATTAATGCCTTCTCTGCTCTCTGTGCTGTTTACAACTGCAATCAGAAAGACAGACAGACACACACACACACACACACACACAACTGAGACCTAATTCTCTCTATATTAACAATTCAGAAGTTCAAACATTCTACAGATGCTGATCATCTGTCTGATATTGATATAAATAATTTCTTCGATCAATGTTTTAAGGCATTTTATTTCAACATCCAGCTTTGGCTGTTTATTGTTTGCCTTTAAGATGATTCTACAACATGTTTGTGCTCTCTGCTTTTTCATCTAATGTACTTAAGCTCCCAGCTCCAGTTTTACATTTTAGCTTCCAACTTTTGCTTATGCATTTAGCTGTTTTTCATCTGCTTCTGTCCTTTTTTGGTTGCTAACTACTCCTGCATACTTTCTGCTACAGAAACCATTCAACTATCAAAACATTTAACTTTGTAAGAATATGTATGCTTATTCAACTTTTTTCTGTTTATCATCTTAGTGGTGGAGCCAATTGAGGAAAAGCTGTGGGGTAATTAAAGGACCAGTGTGTAGGATTTAGTGGCATCTAGTGATGAGGTTGCAGATTGCAACCAACCGAATACCCTTCCCTCTCTAAGCGTATAAGAGAACCTACAGCCTTCAGGTTATGTTAAAATGCAAAAGGTCCTTTCTAGAGCCAGTGGTTTGTCATTCTGAGCTACTGTAGAAACATGACAATGCAATAGAGTCCCCTAAATTCTACACACCAGTCCTTTGAAAGAAGAAAAAGTTTATCCTCAGTATATACTCACTAACATTTTATCATTTATAATCAGTATATAAACACGTAATAAATAGTTTATAACAGTCTATAATGCCGATATGTAGACGTAAGTATTTATTATTTTTTTGTGAACAACTATATCTGCTCCTGTGGGCATTCATGCCATGTCCTGCAGTATATTATTTACTTTTTAATTTATCTATGAAATCAATAAGCGCACACAACACATGTCCATATTCAAGTATATCAAGGTTCAAGGTTCAAGGTTCAAGGAGCTTTATTGTCATTCCAACACATGCGAACATGAGGTGAACGAAATAGGTTACTCTGGTCCCGGTGCAAGCCAATTACAGAATAATAAAAGTATAAAAATACAGTAAGAATAACTAACTAAGTACAATATAAGCTAAGAAGTAATATAAATGTAAAGAATTCACAGTATAAGTATAAACACTATAATATGTATAAGATGAATGGAAGTAAAATGAAAAGACACAACAACAATAACAATATCAAGAGTCAGGCTAACATTTTGTTATTAAATATTTCATACTCGTCTTTAAAAATGTGATGATTAGACATTATCCATCCATCCATTATCTATACCACTTATCCGTTAAGGGTCACGGGGGGCTAGAGCCTATCCCAGCTGACATTGGGCGAGAGGCGGGGTACACCCTGTACGGATCACCAGTCCAGTCGCAGGGCCAACACATATAGACAACACACATAACCATTCACACTCACAGTCACACCTATGGGCAATTTAGAGTCACCAAGTAACCTAACATGCATGTTTTTGAGATATTATATCTATGATAAATTAAAATAAAGCATTCTCAAGGTACATTAGCAGTTTCACTTTTCAGAAACAGCATGACCTTCCCTGTTGTTTCTTGTCCTTTTTTTTATCTATAGATTCAGAATTTTGAGTAAGTAACTTAATATTACACATAAATCCTGGTGTTTTTATACCTTTAAACATGTCTGGAGGAATCTAAAAATGCTTTGAACAATCTGGCCACTCTCAAAATCCTTCTATTTCTATAGCTACTCACAATTTGTGTTTATTAGGGTTTTTTTTTCTCTTAACACAAGTGTACAAACATGCAGGAGTATATAACCAAAAAGTAAAAAATATCAACAATAAAATAATGATAATAAGATCATACATTGTGTGCACAGCAACCATTGCTCCTCTCAGATCTGCTCACAACATTTTTTTAATTGAAAGACCAGTGTATAGGAATCATATCTACAAACAAAACTTGTCATTCTAGGTATTAGGAAAATAGAATACGATTTAAAAAAAAAAAAAGTACGTTAACAAAAAAAACTAAACAAAACAAAAAAACAGCTGCTGTTCACCCATAACAACAGAATGCTGGTGCAGTATAAATACAGTCGCAGAGCTCCAAGCCACCCCCTTCACCAAGATCTTTGGAGGTAATTGACAACTTTCATTCTAAGCTCAGTTCTAGGCTTGGTTAACTTAGCTACTTAGCGTAATTATTATTATTATTATTATTTTACTGGCATTGGCATTAGTACCCTCCGGTAAGCTCGGTAGCTGTTGGCTAGCGTTGATGCAGGTGCAGAGGGTGAATTGAGGCGGTTCTCGTCGGGCAAACTAGGCACTTGGGTTTGAGAGTTTGACAACCAATACCGGGATGTCCACTGCTGTGCCAAAAGACTTCAGAGCAGTTTCTTTCCTCTGGCTTTGAGATTACTGAATTCATCCTCCACAGTCCACCATGAAAACAGTTTTTTTATGACTTGATTATTTAGTTATTCATAACTTTTTTTAAATTCTGTTTTTTTGAGAGACGCATACAGACAAAAAAACATTTGTAATTTTGTTATACAATTGTATGATCCATAATGATGATTAGATTGAATCTTGAATCTTGAATTTGTAAATTGGGTCCTAGAATGATGTCTATTATGTTTGGATAATTGATGTTTGAATTAAGAATACAGTGGGAGTGTCCAGAAAGTTAATGGTAAGAAGCATATGGTAATAGTAGTGTGCAATAGATGTGGTCTAAACAGTCCTGACCAAGTTCTACAGCTGTACTGTTGAAACATCATAAGAGGATGCATCACAGTATGCTGTAGCAACTTGACTGCCAGTGACTTTAACCTGCTTCAAAGGTTCTTATGTGGATTTAAAAATCACAGAGAAATACCTGCTCTCAATATGTACAGTATGTTACTGGCTGCCAAACCATCAATAATGTTATCAGCTCACTCACTGCACTGCACTGTCGCCATGTGGAGAACACCTGCGACCAGACAGCAAACACACACAACATCAACAAACGAACCAGCACCCCATAAGTGAGAAATGCTCACCGTATTTTGTCGGCTTGGTGCGGGAGTAGGTGCGCTGAAGTTGCCGGGAACGCCGCAGGCCACAACACGTCCGAAGTTCATGACGCCAAGTTCTTGTCTCTTTTTCCAATCCTGTTCGTGACGCCAAATTCTTGTTGTATATTGGATAGAGATGATGTGAAGATGATGAAGAGATCTCCACTGACACTGTCTTGCTTGTATAAAGAAGTTTATTACAAAGAAGTCCAGCATCAAATCAAGCACTGCAGTAGCCTGTGAGAGGATCCGAGCCAATATGGATCTCTCTCTCTAACAGCTCCAAACATATATGTTAGTTGTCTTCATGATCTATAGCGAGACGTTGGGATCTCACTCAATGACCTCACTTTTCCAAGAAACAGAGAGGAGGGAGGGAAGGCCCCTCTCCCTAACACTTAAATGTTTATGTTCATGGCTGTTAATCTTAAAATTATTTTGTTGGCAAATAACATTGACATGTAAGAATTAAAGAAAACAACAATAATGCCAGATAATCAGAACACAGACAGAAAGCATTTGGCTATTATTTTTCAGCCTATCAATGCATGTAAAAGCATTGTCCTCCACTGATAAATAATTTCTATGGGAAAAGTGAAAAAAAAACAAACCAAGGCTTCAACCTGTGACTTTCAACATTACTGACCCACCGCCAAACCGGTCATGCTGGAGGATGTTGCAGGCAGCAGAACGTTCTCCATGGCATCTCCAGACTCTGTCACGTCTGTCACATGTACTCTGTGTGAACCTGCTCTCATCTGTGAAGAGCACAGGGCGCCAATGGCAAATCTGCCAATCTTGATGTTCTCTGGCAAATGCCAAATGCCCTGCACGGTGTTGGGCTGTAAGCACAAGCCCCACTTGTGGACGTCGGGCCCTCATACCACCCTCATGGAGTCTGTTTCTGACAGTTTGAGCAGAAACATGCATATTAGTGGCCTGCTGGAGGTCATTTTGCAGGGCTCTGGCAGTGCTCCTCCTGTTCCTCCTTGCACAAAGGAGGAAGTAGCAGTCCTGCTGCTGGGTTGTTGCCCTCCTACAGCCCCCTCCACGTCTCCTGGTGTACTGGCCTGTCTCCTGGTATCTCCTCCATGCTCTGGACACTGTGCTGACAAACACAGCAAACCTTCTTGCCACAGCTTGCATTGATGTGCCATCCTGGATGAGCTGCACTACCTGAGCAACTTCTGTGGGTTGTAGACACCACCTCATGCTACCTCTAGGGTTGAGAGCACTGACAAAATGCAAAAGTGACCAAAACATCAGCCAGAAAGGATGAGAACAGAGAAATGGTCTGTGGTCACCACCTGCAGAACCACTCCTTTATAGGGGTTGTCTTGCTAATTGCCTCTCATTTCCACCTGTTGTCTGTTCCATTTGCACAACAGCAGGTGAAATTGATTCACAATCAGTGTTGCTTCCTAACTGGACAGGTTGATTTCACAGAAGTGCGATTGACTTGGAGTTACATTGTGTTGTTTAAGTGTTCCCTTTATTTTTTTGAGCAGTGTATTAATCAACGACCAAAACTCATCCACCGGAAGTGTTGGCGCAGTTTTATTTTGTATTTTTGCGTGCATTTCCTGTCTAGACAGTGGTGCTAAGTGGTGCGGAGAAACGTATGTACGTAGACAATACTACACAGAGTGGAAAAGCAACATGACAGGGTAGAGTTCGTGTTTTTAACTTACCTTAACAAGATTAACTTAAAGTTATAAGCAGTAACTAGTTGAACTTCTGCTGGAGTCTTAAATCGTCTGGTGAGTGTTTACCAAAGAAGTTTTTGCCTTACATAGCTGCGTTAATTTATTTCTATGCAAAGTTATTAGTTCTCTGGGTAAAAATGTATATAATTTTGCATTGTTGCCTTTGGAATTTTGTGTTTTGGTGCTGTTTTGTGATACTGCAGATTGCTTGTTACAAAAAACTGAGTAGAAATTATGTTAAATTATCTTAAACTACAGTAGACCGAACGAAAATGCTAATCATGTTTCTCCGTTTTTTGCACCTTATATTGTTGTGAAAGCGTGTTAGACATCTTTAGGTCGAAGTTCTAAAAGTTATAATATGCAAGATTTAGCAAACACCCTTCCTCCCCGTCTCAACGAGAGGCAGAGAGGAAGAGAAAGCGAGCAGTGGTGGAGTTGAGAATGAATGCAGACAGGGAGCGGCAATAAAGGACAAAGTAACGGTTATTCTATAAAATTCAAATAAACACCCGCACTTGATCCGCACGCATGATCCGGCGGGAAGATGCCAACAAAAACAGTGTTAAAAAAAAATAGATGTTGACTCTGGGTCTGAGAAACGAAACCAATGCAGAAGTGCCCAATACCACTGAGGGCCGCTAGGAGCTGGCTCCAAAAAACGCTCTAATAGACTCCCATTGATTTTTTTTTCTTTAAAAAAGTTTGTTGACAAATAACATTGACATGTAAGAATTAAAGAAAACAACAATAATGCCAGATAATCAGAACAGACAGAAAGCATTAATCAGTTGATAATGTAAAAATGTTGGGATACATAAATTCAATGTTTTGACAGCTTTCCTGTATTTAGAATATAGGATCAAATTGATGTATTATTTGAATTCATTAAAAAAAAAAAAAAAAAGATGATTCATGGTTAGAAAATTTAGATTTATGGATTTGTGATTTTGTAATAGTAATAGGATCAAATTGATGATGTAGTGTTGATATGTCTTGGAAGAAGGGCATGTAATATACCAAACATTACCATTTCATAGGAAAGTGAGAACTCAGAATCACTAAATTAGGACATAAATATACAGACCTGTTGCCAAAAAACTGAAGGGAACAGGACCAAAATAGATGATAAATATATTCTGGAACTAGCTGACTAAAAGACAAGTCCACGTCAGTGTCCTTTTTATGTCTTTGCAGAAAAACCCTGGAGGCATAAAAGCAATGAATCATATTGAAAGTCACTTCTCTTACCTTATTTATAATCCTATAATTAGAAGATAGGCACCAAATTTTCTTCCAGTCCAGATCTGAAGTCAGGTTCAGTAAGAAATTATATTTGGACAGAGAAATAAAACATGTATATCACGTTTATGAGTCTTTTTTTTTTTTTTTAAGAAGGGAAACAGGTCTGACCAACATCAGTAGCAAGAGGATCCAGTGATAGTAAAGACAGTTCAGAAACTTCTGAGTACAGCAGCACAACAGAAGGGACTGCATCAAAAACTAAGGCATATTCCTTTGATGGTATAACAATACCATACTTAAAAAATTATATAGCATATTATCAATGGTATTAGAGGTATGTTTGTTTACGTAGGTAAACCTTACCTTTGGGATGTGCCCTCTGCTTTGTTTTAAAAAATCCTTCTGCTGAGGGATAAATCTCTTTGATTATTTTTTCTGTACCTTTATAATGGGGTTAAAATTCAAAGAACATCTAGTGTCTTGGTTTTTGTTAGTAACAGTTCCAAGGAGACAGAGTCTTTCACAGGAATGTTAGAAATATGGGGAATGTTGCAATTTTTTAAAAATAAAGTGGCATTGTCAGCTAGCTGACTAATTGTGATCTCATTTTTAGCCATTGTGATACCTTTCAAGGGACTAAGTTTAATGTAATCAGTGAGTAATTGAGCACAAATCAGGAACAAGAATAGTGAGACTAGACAGCCTTCTCTGACTCCACGATTTAAGTTAAATCTAGGAGCGTTCCCTGCTTTTTTTGAATTTTTATACATGGTTTTAATGCCTGCCCAAAAGTAAAGCTTGAAAAACAAATCTGTATTCTGTGTCAAATGCCTTGTAGAAATCTGTGATTAAAATGAAACTATCATCATTGCAGAGATCAACATAGTCTTTGAGTCCTGATGTTTTTAGATATAAATGTCTATGCCTCATTAAACCAATTAGGGTTTCATCAATAATGTGGTCTAAAAGGGCTCCTATTCTCTACGATTTTTCAAAGAAGAAGAAGGCAGATTGACGGCCAGTTGTTAAGTCAAAGTGGATCTTTTTTGGGGCTTTGGAATAAGTTCTTGAGATAAAGTGGGAGGGAAAGTTTGATTTTCAATGCTTTCTGTATATACACCATGGAGGAAAGGGGCTAACTGATCTGAAAATGCTATATAAAATCCAGGAGTTAAACCATCCACCCCTAGAGATTTGTTGAGTTTTAGGTGATGAATGGCAAACAGGACTTCATTTGAAGTTATTGAGCTATCACTTTTTGGTCATTCTTAATTGACTTTGTTTCAGTGAGATATGGTAACAATTGTCAGCAGCCTCCTCACTACACTGCAAGTCATACAAATTCCTGTAAAAAGTGGAACAGTAATTAGATATCTTATAAGGATCATCAGTAATCAGTAATAACAGATAGCAAAAGATCAGTGCATGATGGGAAACGCCTAGCTGTCCTCTTATCTGAGATCATTGGCTCAGGTGTGTCCTTAAATCTTCAAAATCCGGCATATTGTAACAGCTATCTGAACCCCACTTTCAGATTTGTGAAACATTTTATTCTATTTGTGAAACTGCAAAAAAGGGAGATTTTACTGCTTTTTTAATTTAATTTACTCCCAAAAACACATTTAACAATACTGAGTGTATTACTAGTTTCTATACTATTATTCCTTTAGCAATAATAATAATAATAATTATTATTACTATTTACATTTTGACTTAGTCTGTGTATTTGCACTGTTGTCTTTCTCTTACCCCATCCCCCCACACCCCTCTCTCTGTCTAAACCCAATCGGTCGAGGCAGATGGCCGCCCATCCTGAGTCTGGTTCTGCTCGTGTTTCCTTGCCACAGTCGCCTAGTGCTTGCTCATGGTGGGATCTGTTGGGTCTCTCTCTGTAAATTTTATAAGATAAAGAGTACGGTCTAGACCTGCTGTATATGTACAGTACCTCGAGATAACTTCTGTTGTGAATTGGCGCTATATAAATAAAATTGACTTGACTTGACTACACAGAAACTGCAATAAATTTACAGCCAAGATAAAGTTGCAGTCTGCTGCAGGTTTTTTTTCTTTCATATGTACGGCTTGGTCTGTGACACAACCCTGCTATCTTGAACACAATTTTGTCATGAGGGTGGAGTCTTTCCATCCACACAGTGTTCAGCACAACTGTCAACCACAGACCAGAGCTGCATCTTCCTGTCTCTGGTAAGTTTGCTTTTATAAAGAGAGAGTGTTGTTCTAGTAAAGAAATAGTTTTTTTGACTCTTTCCATCATCATCTTTATTTGTTATTGTTGAAAAATAGTGATTCAAGTCTGCTGAAGGATTTTTTTTTTTTAAGATTCAGACATTGTGAAGAACTTTTATTTTATTTCATAGTGTCATAACAAGTCAGAGAAGTCAGGCTACTATAGCCATAGATTATTTTGACAGTTTGACAGTAAGCCAAATGAGGAAGACAAACTTCTTGTTTTCTGGGAGGAAGTTGACTGAAATAACTACTGACTGACACATTTTCGAGAAAAGGCATTTGGTTTCTGAATCCGGAACTGTTAATTACATTATGGGAAATGCATTTTGAACATTTTCACATAGAGATGTTGTTTTATTGACAAGAACAACTCATGGCTCCTAGATGATATCTCATATTACCTGTATAAATATGTAGTCAAGTGTCAAGTGTAGTATTTTGACTGTGGACGTTACACCATTCACGTAAACAACAGACCTGACACATTATCAAATAGGCACGCCTTTACTGTTTGCTCTTTCGAGGTTAGCACTCATAAAGGATAAAACGAGCAACCTCCAACAACCTATAGGAGCCTTCCAGCGGCAGGCATACCAGTGCTTCACCATCATGGTAACAACTGTAAACACATGGTTAACATGGTGGAACAGTCTCAGTCTGGATAGGTTTAGGCATAAAAACTACTTAGTCAGGTTTAGGAAAAGATCATGGTTTGGCTTAAAATTGGTTGTGGAACAGTCATTGATTAGTTTCGTGTGTGAAAGTCCTGTATTTTGTAGGCCCATCAATCCACCGCAACCTACTGCTAACATGGACTTTGTTGCTTTTTATAATATGTTATCTAGTTTATTCCATCATAATTACTACGGCTGGTAGATGTAGATGTGGATTTAGCTAGATGCTGCAGAGTTCTTAGTTTAGAAATCTGCCTTTGGGCCATGTATCAAATTAATCTGCCCATGGGTGATTGTTTCCTTTTTTTTCCCTATCTTTTTCTTTTAACTGTTTCCTCCACAATGACTGGCCTGGAAAAACCCTTGCTGTGACTTCCCCTGGTAGACCCTTAAACTCTCAATTTTTTGTTAAGCATTCCTCCATCAGAGGCTGGTATTTTCAGATCTTTTGCTCAAAGACTTCCTCCGTCCTGTCTTTCCATGGGACCATCAGCTCAAGCTTGTGCATTTAGAAGTGTGAGAACAGGTGGGTCCACCTACTCGGTATTTCTACCTGATGCACCTCCTACAGTGCCATTGTGCTGGCTGCAGTGTCATCAGCAGGTAGCCACCCTTCACTGATGTTTTGCTCCTTTAATCCTGGGACATTTTGAGGTGGTGGAGCAGTGACATCCTCCCATTAAGCCGTCCCACAATAGAGGTGGACCAGAGCTTGATATCTGGCCATGTTGAAGTTGTGGTGATCTCTCTTACCTGAGTGATGTAATACTAATGTCCTGGCAGAAGATGAAGTCAGCTCTCAGCCACTATGTGCTTTCTGGGAGCAGCCACAGACTGGTAGATAAATGTTGGTACTTAAAGTTTTGGCCTGATCTTGGATTCCTCCTTCAACTCTAATGTTATTGCTGTCAGGACCTTATCATGCCCCAATCTATACCCCACCTCTGTCAGAGCTGTATTACATGAGAGCTCTGGGGTGGTCACACATCCAACTCTGCCACCTTGCCATATATTTAATGTCTAACTTGATATTTCTTTTTTATTTTTAAAACAAAATGTTTAGATCTCTTCTGTTCATTTTCAATAGTAAACATGATAATCACAGGATGCTGTGCATTTAATCACCATCACGCTGTCTGAATGCTGTTAGTATGTACCTGAGCTCTGTTGTTAACCAACTAAGTTACAAACTTGTTTCCACCAGAGAGACCTAACTCTGACATTATTGTCTTGTGTCTGTGATGTTACGATATTGAATCACACCCACAGTAAAATCCAGAAAAATGTTATTCCCTGCCACTTCAACACAGTAACCACTGCATGGCAGCAACCAGTGTCAGAAGTTACATTACAAGTTGAGTAAATAATGCGTTGTCAGCTGTTGCTTTGTTTCTTTCTTTCTTATAATGCTCAGCTGTAGAAATCGTAAGGGGTATGCGAGTGGTGCATCACCACAGGGTCTTGTGCCTTTTGAAGTGTGTGTGTGTGTAAGGCACACTAATTGAGCTCAGTCTGAAGCATAGACAGACTGTGTCACAGATGTGTCTCAAACCTAGAGGCCATCGTTTGCAGTGTTGTACTGGACTACATTATGTTCTATTTGTTTGTATACATACATATAAAATAGATAAGTTCTGCTTCCTCATGAGCTCCTTGTCAGGCTGAGTCAGAAAGCGGAAATGTACCATTGACCTAAGACTTCACTGCTCCCTTTTACCTTTTATGGCGTCAACAGTGTGTGAAAGAAGCCTCTGCACAGGAAACCATCGTCTTCATATTTAGTATTACACTTTTTAGCCTGAACTCTGACAGTGGGTGGATGTTTCACACATATTAGCTTAGGTGCAACCATTTTCATATATGGTTACCTGATTGCATTTTTTTGTGATTAAATTTTTTTTTCCTTGATAAAGCTCTTGTGTTTAGGTTTAGATGATTGTTGACAAATTGTCAGTGTGCACCAATTTCAACAAGTTTACAACTCATAACCAATCCTTATAGCAGCTGTGCTGTGCAGGCTAGCTTTTTAGCATATCTGTACATGGGCAGATGTAAATTGACTTTCAGCGTAAAAGCTTTTAAAAGACAAAATAAGAACTAAGAGCACCATTCCTTTATAGATTATAGCTCAAACTCTTCAGTGGATCAGCTGATTGGCAATTAATTGTCAAACACATATGAAAAAATAATTAAGAGTGAAGAGTTGGCTATCTAATATAAAGGTCACAGCCTTTAAACCAAACTAACTGGCAGGACAACACCCTCTGCTGGTAATCTGCTACTGCTACAGTTCACTGCACTCTTAACACAGCTTTGTCAAGAGAAATGCCCTAATAACTTGAGTGCATTTGTTGGATTGATTTGCATCATTAGCTGTACTTTGAGAGAAAAGGTAGATTATGGTGTAAATTCATGGATGACAGTATTTCATTGCTATGTGGCTATATTTTTTTCTCTTTTTACTCTCAAAGCCAACCCTGAATTTATAATATAAATGAAAAATTGAGGTAATTTTCAAGTAAGCTACAAATTTTGCAATACCTAACAATCCTAAGTTATTTTGTATGTTTGTCATAAGTAAATTAAGGATGGATTTGTGTAGGGGGGGTTTGTGTCATAGTGACAGTCAAGATAATGTTGTCCTGTATGGAAATCTCACCGATTTGATTCCACTGAATGTTGCTCTAAGAGAAAGAAAAAAAACTTTATTTTGTGTCAGCAGGAAATGGATCAGTTTTTGCTGTTTCTTCTGCTGCTGCTGATGGGCAGAAATGGTAAGCTGATTAATATTTTTAATGGATAGAATTACCATGTGTAATACCTAAGGAGTCACATGTAGTAAAAGGCACATAGAATGTACCTATTGAACCAGTTTGTCATTGGCTAGCTAGGGGCTGAAAATAATTCAAGGAAAGAGGAAATCTCAGTAATAAAAAAGGCCAAGTTCTCATTCAGTTTCATGAGGAACCTTGTCCTTAAAGTTGGAAAACATGGTCACAGGAAAAAACATCCTTCAGGCAAAGTTAAGAGAAAACACTGTTTTCTCTTCAATGATGTAGTCAGGTCTAATGGTTTAAAACATTAACAGCTTTGACCTCACAGGGTTTTCGTTGCAGCAGGAAAAATAAAAAGACACCACTGTTTTTACATTTTATTTATTTGTATTTTTCATGACTGATGAGGTAGGCCATATGAGGTAGGCACAACACAGCAATTCAATTTGTGATTGTGATTTCAATTGTGACTTTACAGTGTGTTTATGAGTCTGTGTTTTTCTTTGCAGGTCTGTGTCAACAAGAAATAGTTTGCACAAAGTCAGTGATCAACTCCTGTGATGACTGTATCAAATCTGGGCCATACTGCGTGTGGTGCAAACAGCTGGTGAGAAAGAAACTCAGTGTAACATTTATATGCTGTTCCTGCTCAGGAGTTTGTATCAACATGCAACCACAGCTCAGCTTTATAGTGATAGCTAGATATTATTTTAGCCACTTGGTCAACAGTCACCCTATAGGACACAGCTGAGGTTAATAAAGAGAAACTACATTATGAATATAACAAGTGGCTACTGATATGTCCACCTCTGGTCCTTAATGATGTGAATTCAGGTTCATCCCACATGATTAGCCCTGTTGTTTTCTTCATTAGCTAATGCAGGTAATGTTATGACAAACACATGACATTGTGCTGAGGGCTTCATATGAATAGAACATGGTGGCAAGGATAGTAGTCCATCACACCGTTCAGTATAACCATATAGTAGTTTTATCAAATGTCTACAGTTAAAGTTCATCAGAAACTTACCATATAATACATGATCACTGCAAAGTTCGTGAACTCTGTTAGTCAAAACTTTAACCACAACAATGCTAAAATCCATAAATCAATCTGATTTTTATTGAAATGAATAGGATGAAATGTCACTCTGACTTTTGATACTTTACACAAAGTGTCTCTGAGACGGTGTATATTTTCTTTGACTATCTATTTTGAACCCAGCTACCTCAGCAGTCAGTGTCGATGTGTCTACATGTTAACAGGAATGAGAATAGCATATTTTCTTCCCCCCAATATTGCGGCCCCCATAGAGACTGTGACAACAGGGACACCAGTCGTACCTTACAAGTGATATTTTGTGGGCAATTCCTGCAGGTGTATTGACATGTTTCCTTACAATGGGAATATCCTTTGTCAGAGATGACAGAAACTGAATGACATCAATGAAGTGTCTCAAAAGATTGTTGCAATATAAAATGTGTAGATTACTCATTCCTCAAATACATTTTAAAATATATCTTAACTTAGCCATGACACAAGCTGCACTGTTTTAAAAGACTTTGTCTTTGCAGGTTTAGTTAAAATATATTTCTGATTTATTTATTTACCATTAAGTCTTCTGGTCATTTATCTTAATGCAGAAGGACCAGGCCTTTTATGCATTTATATATTTTTTGTTTGGAAAAGGTAAAAAATGGTGACACCGACTGGAAATGAGTGGTGAATAAAAACAAAATTTGTGTTATACAGTGAGTGGTGAGTATGACCTGATACTGTTAATGTATGAGCTGTAGAAACAAAACCGGTATTAACTGAGACTGACATTATTTTTAATACTGGCCTTTACTTGAGAATTTATAGTATATTTTATACTGTGACTTAAAACAAGTATAATACTGTAGATGAGTGAACTTTGTATATGTTTAGAATAAATGACAAGTGTTGGATTTTTTCATGTGTTTTGTATTGCCTTTACACAGAATTTCACCAAAGCAGGTGAGCAGGAAGCAGCACGGTGTGACACTGAAGCTCAACTGATAGCCAGAGGCTGCGGGGTAGAAGAAATCATCTTCCCTAACATCAATGTAAAATTTGAAAAGAATGTTCCATTGTCCAAATCATTCAACCAGCAGGAGCCTGTCCAGCTATCTCCACAGGAGATTAGTCTGAGAGTACGACCAGGTTAGTGGAATCCGTTAATAATGACCTGTGATAATTAAAGAAATACAGTGGTTGGGTTACAGATCAGAGTAAAGCCAGAGCACTTAAATGTGGGCTCCATGATCATTATCTGGGTTTGTGGGGAAAAGAAGTCAAATTCTAGAACTCTTACTATGTTTTCATTTTTTTCACAATTATCTCTCATCACATTTGATTTGATTCATTTATTTGCTTTTTTGTTGTGTTTACAGGGCTTCCTATCACATTCAGAGTTTCTTTTAAAAGAGTTGAGGGTTATCCAGTTGATCTCTACTACCTGATGGACCTGTCGTACTCCATGAAAGATGACTTGGCAAATGTCAAACAACTGGGAAAATCTCTTTTTACAGCTCTGAAAAAGATCACTGAACATGCTCAAATAGGTAATAAGATTGCAATCTTAATCTGACAACTTGAATTGTAAAATAAAAACATTATTTGCTATTATGTAATACTTAAGAATACAGCCACAAATTACAACATAATTATCCTTTACATACCACGTATCATAATCACATGATATGGTAGTAGTTTTATTTGGTAACGAGAGGAAAAGTGGGAAAAATGGGTGATGGAGCTGGTATTAATATATTTACACTGAATAACATTACAAGTATAGAGTACTTGATTATCGTCATTGGCAATCAAAACATTTGGCTAAGCCTTGAATAAGGGCATAGCGCTTGTAAGGAGCATGTTAATGCCTAGATCAACTTTTATTCCTGTCATATCATCAGTTCCTAAACAATGAAGGAGCTGACTATAGATACTATATAGATTGTATATAGTAAAAAGAATAGTGTGTTTTGTCTCTCACTTAAAATGGCAGTTTTCTCAGCCTTATCAGCTTTTTTGAACAGTACAGTATGGGTGATTCCAGCCAAGCTAGTCGTGATTACCTTTTAGTGACAGTAACATCAGGACAAGTTATTGAAAATGTTGGAGAATGTTCTAGGGTATGCAGGGCATGAATCAAAGTATTGCTCATTCAACCCTTTTTCATTTTAAGTGTACAGGTTATGTAGGCTGGAAAATAAAGCTGTCCCTCATTCACCCTCCTTTTTGATATAAAGTCAAAGTTTACACTCCATAGATGGTATAGACCATCTCCATGTCAAGTCACCTTGTCTGTGTCAAATGTAGATAGTAAGTAGAATATACAGAATTTGTTGGTTTGCTGTGCTCCTAGAGGCCTTTGATCAATGAGCACACACGCTGAAAAGCTACTGCTGATACTAATCAAGGAAGTATGTCAGAGTGTCACACAATTAGGCCCCTGCTGGTGGTATTTTTTATTATGGTAAGCCAGCTAGGTTAAACTAATAAAAATGCTCAACAGAAAAGGGGCTTTACCTTCAATTAACAAAAATCGTAGGCTGTCCTCCAAAGCCACTCCCAATTGTAAGTAGTAAATTTATTGGGAGGTCTACTCAGTACTCAATATAGTGTGGGCATCGTCATTGGTTTCATTGGCTGTCCCTTGAGCTTCACATCAGCTGCTCTGTTATGGCCATTTCCTTCTGGACAGTCAATAGGCCACTGGCCTCAATTAGTTACTTTGTCATTTCTGTCTCTTCTGGTAAATGGTGACAAACAACATTGTTTGACCAGAAGAGGTCTGCAAGAATCTGGCTGTTTTGCCATTGCCATCTTTCAAAGAAATCATTGGAAGAACATAGTGCTTGGGGAGAGTGATGTATCACAATGTCCTATCAGCAGCAAGTTGGCTAGGGTCTGTAGCATCCACTTCTATGAAGACTGCCTGAAAGACTGTTTGGTTTCCCAGCAGTTTCCAGGTACTGCCTAAATGCAGCAAACTTGGCAGGCTGAACTAAATTTCTGGATGTTCCATGAGGGTTGCTTCATGCTCATCAAAAAACTCATCAAAATGGCCTTCCACATCTGACAACAGACATTAGTGTCACAGACAGATTCAGTAGGCCTGAGGCAGGTGGTAATATCACAGAATGCAGCATTCCTTAACTCCCCCTCATCTTCTTCCTGCGCTATTTCTGCTGGCAGTGCTGGCCAGGTATATTACAGCAGGCAAGTAACATCACTGGCTGGGTTATCCTTGGTGCTGACAAATCTCCAGTACTCCCTCTCTGTCAGCCCTTGTATGTCAGCCAATTGAGGCAGTTCAGAACATTATCTCAGTGGAGGGAAAGGAAAGCTTAGCGCCCAAAACTCTGGATAACTGAGCTCCTGAAAGAGATGCGCACAGTTCTAGGTGTAGCATGTAGATCCATTTGTGGGAGCAGACCCTTCACCTTGCCCACACAAATGCCATGTGAATAGTGCCATGGTGTCTAAGTACACAAAGTTTGGAGGCTGTACTCTCAAGTGTTGCTTTTTATATGGTATGTTATTTCTGTATATGTCTTGGTGGTTTGAAATGATTGTTTAAGTGCTAAAAACAAACAAATAAGTAACAACTAATAATGAGGAATTAATAGCCATTTCTATAACTACAGGATTTGGTGCCTTTGTTGATAAGACAGTCCTTCCTTACACAAACACCAACAAGGAGAAACTGCTGAAGCCATGTGATGAGGAAGAGGCTGACCAGCAGTGTCAGGCCGCCTTTGGCTACAGACATGTGCTCAGTATGACACCAAGCGAGAAAGAGTTCAAAAACAAAGTGCAAGACCAGTATATTTCTGGGAACTTGGACTCTCCTGAAGGGAGTCTTGATGCCATGATGCAGGCTGCTGTATGTGGGGTAAGGATTTATCCAAAGAGATGACTGCTCTCCAAGTAACTCAAGCAAAGCAAGTATGGGCTCATTAGAAAAGAATGGATCTAGAAGATCCTCTGTTATGGCCCATTCAAGTAGAAATACTTAATTAAGTCATTAGAATTTCACCCAGGCTATGCCTTTCAATGTAGGTATAGGTATAGCATGATAGCTGTACCAGCTATGAACCACAACTTGCAATGTAAATTTGTGAAAACTTGCAATTTATTTACTTATTGATTGTTCTGGATTATTCCAATCCATTTTAGCCCCTGTATAAAGGTATTTTAAGGTCTATTTTTCAGGCAGTAAGATAAAGGTTTGTTTTAACTGGGCCCTTGATGCTCTGTTACTTAAATGGTCCTTAACAAATATTGTTGTTTAGGACAAAATAGGATGGAGGAACAGCAGCACTCGGCTGATTGTACTGACCACTGATGCTGGATTCCATATGGCTGGTGATGGGAAATTGGCTGGTATACTTGAACCCAATGATGAGCAGTGCCACATGGAGGGCAACCTTTATATCAAGAGCAGTGAGATGGTACGTATGAAATCACAAAGGGAGTCAACACGTAAAAGGGTTGCAGTGACCTGTTAGCAAAACTATGAAAATAATTATCCATAACATGGACATTGGATTTACAATTTCACTGTGTGCAGGACTACCCATCTGTTGGACAACTAGCTGCACAGTTTAAAAAACAAAATATTCAGCCAATATTTGCAGTGACAGAAAATATGAAGTATGTGTACCAGGTAAATAAAATTTAATTTCCTTTATTTTTGTTTACCCATAGAACACACATTACATGCTTACTCTAACAGATTTTTCATTTTAACTCATGTTTTATCCTAGCAACTCTCTAACATGATCCCAAAATCAGAGGTGGGAGTTTTGACATCAGATTCTAATAACATTGTTCAGTTGATTGAAGAAGCCTACAGCGTAAGTTGTCAATCTTTCACTGACAAATGTTGTTACTTTTCTCCTTTTGTGTGATCATGTACTTATGAAACTGTCTTTTGTGACCAGTACATACTTCCCCATGATTTTGTTAAAACCTCGCAATCTTTTCAAATGTGTAATCCATGACAGCGGTTGTCCTCCAAAGTAACTGTGACCCATGACAATCTCCCTGATGATGTGAGCGTTGTCTACAAACCTATATGCAAAGATCCACAATCAAGCGACAATGAAGGGATTTGTGACCATGTGCCCGTGGGAGAGGAGGTCAGTTTTTTTTTTCTTTTTTTCTTTTTTACTTTTCATGGTGCTGTTCATATATCAAGTGCACACAGTTCTTGTTACATCAGTTTAAGTTTTTATTGTGTTAAATTGTGATTCTCATTAATAAGTTATCCACATCCTGGTCCACGTCCTGGTGGCACCAGAATAAGCAAGGTAGCCCAGACATCCTTCTCCCTAACCACCTCCTCCAGCTCCTCCATGGAGATGCAAAGGCATCCCCAGGTCAGATGGGATATGTAGTCCCCACTATGTTCAAGGTCATTCCCAGAGTTTGCTCCCAGTTGGACATGCCCAGAGTCCTTCCATAAGGAGGTGGCTTGGAGGCATTTTAATCAAATAATCAAACCCCTTTAACTGGCTCCATTCAATGCAAAGGAGCAGTGGTCCTCCATCTTGAGGGCTGAGTCCAGCCATGCTGTGAAGGAAAGTCATCTCAACCATTTTCACTTTCACATGCTAATTTTCTTATGCAGAGGGATGCTGCACTGTAGAGCTGGCTAACTTTAAGGCAGAGAGCTGACACACGATCAGGCTGACTTGGACAAAACAGCAAAGTAATGGGCTAATTATTTTAGCCCATACAGATCCATTGAAATATCCCTGGATCGCCCTGATACCGATTCTTAGGATCAGATCACGACATCCCTAGTTTTCACTGTTTTTTAAAAGGGGACCAAATGGTGTGCTCAGGCTCCTGTGGAAAGGTAATGCCAAGATGCTAGAAAAGAGAATCTAGTTGATTGTTAAACCTCAGCTTCAGGAGGAGCTGGAAAGGAGAGATTCAATGCTCTGAATAATGATACAAAAGAGGATGAAGAATGTGAATATCTCCTTTGACCTATGCATGAAAATGTTTAGTTTTTTACGAATTAATGTTGTTACAATGTTGTAAATTAGTTTAAGTACACCTCCATCTGACTCCTCAACCCTGACTGCCCTCTCCAGATCTCTTTTAATGTCACTGTGACAGCACGGTCATGTATGGAGAGGAAGTCTTTCACTATCAGGCCACTGGGCATTAAGGACACATTGACAGTGACCTTATCTACAAACTGCAAGTGTGAGTGTGACGACCAGGGTGAGACAAACCATGTACACTGCAGGGAGAAGGGAAGAGTCAGCTGTGGTATTTGCAGGTAAGCTTTACTACCAACACAATAAATGTGTCAGTGAGTTGGCATGCACTAGAAGTTTTATATTTCATGAAAAGGTACAGTATTTGTTTATTCAATGCTTACACTGGGAAATGCCATGTCATCAGTTGAAATCAGTAGAATAACCTATGTTAATTTTTTCCTGAAATACAACCTCTTTTGTGAACAGTAATGGTCCTGATCCTTTGTCAGGAGCAAAGATGGAAGTAGCTTGAGGTTTAAGTACAACCTCTTTCCCCCATCTCTTACCCCCTGAGGTCACACAAACAGACTGAAACAATTGAAGCATGTCTCACCAAATAACATCCTGCATTGTAAGACTACAGAGTTGGCCAGTAAGTTGAGAAAGGTTCAGGGAGCACCAACTGAGAAAACCAGTTACATTAATTTTGATTCTCTCAGGGAGAATGTCTCAGCTGTTTATCAATCTAACTCAACTATGTAAGAGCACCTTAACAAATGGGGAAAAGCCAATCATAGCAGTTCACCCACCGGAACAGAGCTTTGCTGCATTCTTCTGGGTCAAATCCAAATCAGACCTGATGGTGGGGTGACCCTCCCTTCTCAAGACAGGCACTGACCCCATCAGTGCACCTTCCAGATGTTAGTGGTGGCCAAAACATCACCTTCCTAGCCTAACCATTGTCCCACTCAGCCGCACACTCTGATGCTCCTCTATGGGACTACTGCCGTGGCATCAGCTAAGAGCGTGCGACGTGGCAGACCACAATTCACTGCAACTTCTACGCACACGTCTCCTCCATTCCTCTTAGAGATGAGGCCCCCATCAGCTTGGATTTGCTACATTTTTACTTTATGTGGATGAATTGAAGTCAGAAGATACAGGGGAAATGAAGAGACATGTGGCTCCATCTCAAGCTGCCATATACCCTCAGCATGCCTAGAGTTACTGGCAGGATCGCTGGGACCTCTGTCACAGGCAGAGACACCCCCCTCAAGCTGATGCAGCTATACATCACCTTCCTGCTCCTCCTCTGCCTCCACCACCTTTACACACATCTCCCACAGTAACTTCTCCATTATTAGGCGTCAATGACTGGTTTACCCTCTATAATGTTATGACAGCCTGTTAGAGAAATCCTCACATCCTGGCTGCTGGGGTGCCCCTGGCCTGAGCTCTGTTACACGTCTTGGTGTTCATATGCATCTCTGTCAGGGTGGGGAGGAAAATGCTTGTCAGTGGCCACTTGGAAAATGATTCAACATTTTGCCCTGCTGATGATGAACCATCACATCTTGGTCCACATGGAGAAGAAGAATGCTTATGGGCCCTACATGCAGAGAAAGTGCAAGGCAAACCAAAAATGAAAATACAGACCAACAAAAAAAAAAAAGACTCAAAATGCATGCAAGTAACACAAAACTCCCAACAATTTATTTGTTTTCTTTCTGGGATAGATGAGAAGACTGGAATGTAGATATAGTTAGCTTAGCATAGACACTGGAAGCTAGCCTGGCTCAGTGCCAAGGTAAAAAACACACCTCTAGATTTCACCACAAAACAATATTCACACAAACTGTATAGAAACAGCAACTGTCTCTTGTAAAATGCACAATAAGAGCAAAGGATGCTGGTGAAAAAGAGACTAGCTCTTTATTTTTTCATAGATTTTAGGTTTAATCGTCTAATTAATTTCTAATGTGTCCTTATTCAGATGCAGTGAAGGCTTTGTTGGTCAGTTCTGTGAGTGTGCCATTGGCGATAAAGACGAGCGCTCCCTACGTGCATCCTGTCAGAGGCAGAATGGCACTGAGTGTGAGAATCGAGGAGACTGCGTGTGTGGCAGATGCCAGTGCCACAGGACAGAGCAGGGAAGCTATTTCCATGGCGACTTTTGTGAGTGCGACGATGAAAACTGTGAGAGGTTCCAGAATAAACTATGTGGAGGTAAAATTTCCATCATTTTAGAATTATCTGCATTGTACAGTCTTTTTATATCATGGTTTAACTGATACAAAAACACATAAGATATGGGTTAAATGCAAGAGGAGAGAAGAGGGGTCACATGCAAAAACTGCTAAACCCATGACATACACAGACATTTCTGATTTGACTTAAATGAGACAGTTGTCAGTGTTTCACCTCAAACATTTCTTAATGTAATGACATATCTTGTTACTGATCTGTCTCAGCTAACGATGTCCAATAATAACGGTCCCAGCCAATCTGTTGGTCCTCAGGAACTGTGGAAACCTTCCACACTAAGCCACCATGGGTAGGGCACAAGGATACAGATCTGTGCAGGAAAAGTTTTCAGGTGTGACTGGTTACCTTGGTAGAATTTTCAAAATCCTTCCAGGTCCACAGATCATTAATTTAGATTTTACCACTCCATCTCCCACTCCAAAGCACCTAAGGGGAGGTGTTTGCTGCTTTTCATATAAAATAAGTGGAAGCTGGCTGTGAGAGATAGGTAGGCAAAGTTCACATAAATTAACTTTGACATGGAACAGGTAGAAAATGATGATGTGGCTGATGTGGCTACCAAGTGTGGGAGGTGCTGACAGTTCCTGCTGTGGAAGCTGGATTTCTACTTAATGCAGGGGCTTTGTAGAAATTGCTGCAGACAGCACCTGTCAATATCACAACACTAACAGCTGTATCTTTTATGATTAGGTCCAGTCTGTGTTATGCTTTAGTTATGTTGTATATATGTGATGCAAGATGTAGATCACTGTTAAACTGAAACATTGCTCTGTTAAATTCAATTTGCTGGAACATATCAGTGTGAATCTGTTGTCTGATGTCTGAAGTGTGTGTCTGCACTCTGGCTTCAGTGAAGTTCACCACAGTAACTTTGTCTACAGTCTTTCATTTACTTTGTGACTCAGAGCAATGTCTCATCAGGAGACACTTCCTATGTTCATGTTGTTTCAGTCACTATGTTAGAGAGCAGTAATCGTGAGGATCAGGTTTGTAGAGCAGATGGCTGTGTTAGATGTATCAGTGAAAAGCAGCAGGTTAGTTTTTCTAAAACCTGTTTCATGTTATCTTCACTCTGGACATTTTCCACCAGCTTTAGAAACTTAAATGTTAAAAGACAAGCTGCTCAGGCTGACCAACCACAGCACAGGTCTTGCTGTCTCCAAAGTCGCTGTACCTCTTGCCTGTAGTTACATTCTTGAGAATAAACACATTGTCTGAACCCTTTAACCATAATTTTTTCTTTAGTTCCTTATTGTCACTGTTGTGTTCTGCTCAGTCTGCTGCTTACCTCCTCTGCTGCCTCCACTCTGAGTTGCGCTTTGCAGATACTTGACAATCAATTTTGAGGTTGTTCAAGGGGAATGCAAGATGCACAGTTGGAGTGCACACACAAATGTGATGAATGTGTAGTTCAAGGTATATCAGCGCTCTAAGTCTCCTCTCCAATCCTTACAACTTGCAGGAAATGGTAAGTGTAACTGTGGCACATGTGAATGCGACAAAGGCTACGAGGGCTCAGCCTGTCAGTGCAAGGTGTCTTCAGACGGCTGTCGTACAGTGAACAACACCGTGTGCTTTGACAGAGGGACCTGCAAGTGCAACCGCTGTGAGTGTAAGGAGGGATACCAGCGTCCACGATGTGAGACGTGCCTTGGCTGCCCTGACCCATGCTTGACCAAACTGTAAGGGGTTAACTTTTACTGTCACGTAATTATTAAAGGTTTGGTTCACTAAGTTAAAACAAAAAGACTTTCCACTATTTGGTCTCAAATAACTGAAGTAGCTCCACCTGAGATTTTAAGACTTGATTCTCAAGTATTACCTGTTGTTATTCGTCTTGTTTTCAGGAACTGCATTGAATGCCTCGGCTTTCAATCGGGTCCCTTTGAAAAAAACTGCAGCGAGGCTTGTGGCAAGAGTATTTTTCCTACAATGGTAGACCAGTTCACCTTTTCAGACAAGCTGTGCCACCAGAAGGACTCGCAGAGCTGCTGGGTCGATTTTAAGCTGAAACAGCTGGTCGGAGAGGATAACTACGAGGCTAAAATTCTTAAACAGAGAGGTAAGCTGGTAAAAAAATACAGAAAATGTCTCAGAGTTGACAGACTCTTCAGTTTAACAACAATTGCATGGTCTCATGCTGTTTTCAGTGGTTCTGCTGTTTAGAAACATTACACAAGACTAAGAGTATGCTAGATACTTTGCGAGGATTTACTTACAGTGGTGCTAACATGCTCACTGTGACAATGCTAACATGGTGATCTTAAAAAGATATAATGCTTAGCATGTTCACAGATGGTAATGTTAGCTAATGAGCACAGGATATTGGACACACTGGAACACTGACCTGATGATGGTGCTAGATGTTTCTCATCTTAAGTTATTATAGCTCATCCTCAGGGGAAAAAGAATTTTCTGAACCAAATTTCAACTGTAATAATTGTCAAATCATGTCAATTTTTATTTATATAACACCAAATCACAAGACATTATCTCAAGGCACAATTGTTGAGAGATTTCAGTCTGGACCAAAGTGGACCGACACTGACCAACACTGCCACCTGTCAGCAGACATACACCTCCATACATTTTGGCTATGTTTAAAAGCTTCTGTGATTCTTTGACTCCAGACTGTCCAAAACCACCCAACATCGCAACTATCATTGGAGGTTCCATAGCAGGTGTGGCTCTCATTGGTCTCCTGATACTGATGCTCATCAAGTTACTCATCCACCTTAACGACCTGAAAGAGTTCAAGAAATTTGAAAATGAAAAGAAGAAATCACGGTGGGCAGAGGTGAGATACCGAGGTTCACATCTTGCTGCATTTATTATTTGTTGCTAATGACAATCTGTGCCTAAAGTTGTGATGTGTGGATATAGAGTGGTGCAGGAATGCATCCTAAAACGCGGAAGTCAGTTAGCATTTAGTACTTCAGGTTTCCTCGTCCCAAAGTCAGTGTGTTTTTTAAATGGGTGTTTGGTTTGAGACCTCAAATAAGTGGTTAACACAAGCTCAAGACTTTTTCATGTTTTACTCTACAACATAAAATACCTCACTTATGAGTTTTCGCCACATGCAAAATACCAGTCTCTACTCACCAGTCCACCTTTACAGCCTCATTGTTCTTACAGTCACGATCTTGCAAACTATTACTAACATTCTAAGAAGAAGGGCTTTTCTAGAAGAGGTAGCCACGCTAAATCAAATTACAACTTGGAGGCATAGTGGTGGTCATTTGACCATGATGTAGCTTGTTTATAGCCTAACATTAGCTTTTTACTTATGGTGATTTAGGTTTCAAAAATCAGAACAGTAGTGTTCATTTGTGAAGACTGTATTGCTGAACAAAACTTTTAAGTACCATAAACTTTTGTTGGTCGCAGAGCTTATTTTCTAATCCAAAACCCAATGAAAAATTCCATTGGCTTTTTATCGATGGAACTAGGGTGATGCTAACCTCAGGGCTGGCCTACAAATGTATTTCTATTTATTAATTGATCAATGGACATATCAGGGATTGTACAACCTATTTCTAATATAAACTGAAACAACAAGGGTCTCAAGGCATTATTATTACTCAATCTTGCTTCATTATTTCAGTTGATGTAGTTCTCACATGGACCATATTAGTAAATGCAGTAAATGTTGTGTAATGAAGTGATCACACATCCAGACCTGGGGCAGGAGCTGAAGATGCTATGTCTACTTCTCACTGAATAATTGACATCATAGTTTTAGTCAAAGTGCATACAGTACAGGCTGTGTTTTACCTATCTATCATCTAAATATTCATTTCAACCACCTCACAAACCTACATATTGTTAATCTCAGACCTTCAACAGCAGACAGTGATCAAGCTTACTTTTGACCAGGCCTTTATTTCTTTTCCATGTTTGCCCTGCAGAACCTTAAATTTGCAGGAATTGAGGCTCATTGAAAGTAGCTCCCTCAACACAAGTTCACTCGCCTTTGTTTGAGCTACAGTTATTTGAGACTACCATTTTTTACCATTTTTTTTAACAGCTTTAATTAGAGAATGTTCAGTCATCCCTCTGCACTTTGGAGATGAGCACAGCACCTGAGGATCTATTGACAAGTGTCTGTGATACTGTCTTTCATTTTGTCATTCACTTGTTCCACATGTTGTAAAATGTTGAACCGTCATAGATGTAAACAAACTAACCATTGGATTTTCTGTGTTACCAGGCTGACAACCCACTGTTCCAGAATGCTACCACCACAGTGGCCAACCCCACCTTCACCGGAGAGTGAGGGCTTCCACTGCAGCTCAGCCCTCACTCAGCAAAACACAGTTCTGCTCTCTGCAGACTTAGGCCTGTTTGTTATAAGAAGTCGTGTGTTATGTCCTGTATTAATGGGAACTTGCTTACTATCTTACTGATTGATTACTCTCATTTACCGCCTACATGATTACAGTTGCACTGCATTTGTTTTGTCCAAAAATTTGTTTTAGTTTTAGTTAGAGTTTATGGTGTTACAGCATGTACAGGAAAGGCATTATATAATTAGGTGACACATACATACACTGGATGTATCATATAACTTGTGTGGTTCATACTTATAAGGATTCCTAAAATGACTCTTTTTACTGTTTATCTATAAAATCACATTTCCAAATGCCAAACCATCAGTCCATTTTTCATCCCGCTCTGCATTGAAGCAGTTAATGTTGATCATCTGATTGCTAAAAAACTGATGACTGTAAATGTTCATATACCAGACACAGATGTTTCTAAACAGGACTTTTCCATAGAAATCAATCTGATCCAGCATCTGTAGGATGCACCAGAACAAGCCAGATGTCCCAGTGCCAGACATGACAGGACTCCTTCAGAGGTCCTGTGTCCATGCTCTCATGGGTCAGAGGTATTTTGGCAGCACAAGGGGACCGACACAATATTAGGCAGGTCCCACAGATGCTGGGTCAGATTGGGATCTAGGGAGTCTGGAAACCAGGTCAACACCTTGGGCTCTTTGTCATGTTCCTCAAGACATTTCTGAGCAGTTTTTGTGGTGTGGTGGGAGCACTGTCCTGCTTGGGGAGGCCCCTGCCATTAGGGAGTGCTTTTGCAATGGGGGTGTATGCTTGGCAATGGTATTCACTTTATCTGTCAGTGGTTTTAATACCATGGATGATCGCTGTATATTTGCATAACAAGTGTATATTACAGACACTGGGAAGCTGACAAGTTTAGTACCATTTGACTATTTCAGAAATGATGGATTTATTACTGAGGTCAGATGGTTCTACTTTATGAAAGACTGACAGGATGACATGATATGTTGTATGATCAGCAGATCATTATATTGCCTTTTACTTCAAAATATGAGAACAGTTATTTAAGACAGCATATTGAAGGTCTAAAAGTGGGCCTAGCTCAGGTCACCCAAGTGTGAAGAACAGGGATCAAGTAAACAAACAAACAACACAACATTTCAGGGTTTTTCTGAAAAACAGGCTGCTTTAATTTTCATTGTTGGATGAGGAGAACTACAGTAGTCGCCCACTGTCAACTAGTAGAAACACATACTGCCAAGGTGCGTGTGTGTATATGTGTGTGCATGTTTATGTGTGTGCCACCACCTTGGCAGATGTACAGTCCTCTGCCAGTGGCTGCAAGCTGTTTAATGAAGCATTTTATACATCTAAAACAAAATGTCTTCATTCTGCTGTTAGATAAGAATCCAGATGAGTCACTGGCAATCAGCCAGTCACTTTTCAAAGTTAAACCTTTATAAATGCTGTGACTCCATAATAGAATGCAAAGCCAGGCTCAGATTACAACATGTTGAGGTCAGCTGTTTACTGTCCATTTACTCTCTTCACATAATTTGTTGCCTGATAATAACAATTATAATGATAATAACAAATTTTATTTAATTAAGTTAATTCTGATGTATCTGACAACCATCTATTATGAGCAAAAAGCCAAAGAGAGGATGCTGGTGTAGCCTTTCACTGTCTGTCAACCTGCTGTAGTCTGAGCCCAGGTTAAGAGATGGAATCATGTCATAATCAACACAAAAACACTCAGCTCAAGACCAGAGGAGCTTCTGTTGATTATCATTGATCTCCCCATGCAGGCAAAATGCAGGGCGCAGGCCTGGAACACAGTAAGACAAAAAGAAAACTAAAGGATCAGCTCTAAGTGCAGCAGAAACCCTTCGACTGGTCAGACTGAACTAATTCACAGCAGGAGAGCAAGAGGGAGGGAGGGAGAGAGCTGCTGTTACATCTGCTGGGTGGAGTTCCCGTTCCAGGTGTTGTTGTCATCCTCACTGTCCTCCTGAGTCCTCAGCCTGCAGACTTTACCCTCTTTCTTGAAGTCTTTGGGCCGCTTATCCAGAGTGTGCTTGGACAGAGTTTCTCTGAGTGGACATGAAAGAAAATGGCATGACACAGTGAGTCAGTTAACACACATACAGTATGTACACATATAAAAATACAGCACTGATCTTGGTCCAAACATCTGCTGGTGGAGTTGAGATAGAATTCCACAAACTAGCAGAATGATAGAACGTAGTTTAACAGTAGCACAGAAGAGTCACAGTCTCCTTGCTGACTCAATATCTCGAAATATATACAAAATCAATCTTTGCTTTATTTTGGCTAACATGAGCCACTGGTCTCACCAGAACCAAGTGAGATGGCAGCAGCATCACAACTGGAGCGGGTTCACCTGAACAAGCGTGTCTTTTGTTGCTTTTCATTTGGAGGAGAATGACCTGTCCCATTAGCTCTACGTAAAGTGTACTACATACTTTGCATAGAATTCAACAAAAGGGCAACCCTATATAAATAAAATTGAAGTCAGCTGAGATTACAGACGACTACTGTACAGATTTCAGGCAGTGCACAGTCTACTTCTTTCAATGTGGAATTGTCTTCATTCATTCATCATTTTCATCTTGCCAATTTCAGAATATTTCATTAGGCTCGCTCGTTTATGCTTGTGTTGTGTTTTGAACAGTTTGGTTTGAATCTGTGTGGATCTGTGGCCTGACGGACTCATGTGAGGTTTTTCTCCTTGTGTTGAGTGGTGCTCTGGTTGATGAAGAGTGTACATGTTGCTGAGGTGTAGCAGTGGCTGTCCCTCACCTCTTTGCCTTGTCCGAGGTGGATGATGAGTTGCTATAAGAGCTGGACTGCTGGGCAGGGCCTCGGGATGCTGCTCCAGGAGGGGGCGGGGCTGCAAACAAGAAGGAGCTGAGGAATCTCCATACAGCCAGCAGAGGGTAGAGGAGTGTGCCCAGAACAGCCCAGATACCCCCACCAGAGGACTGGACCACTGCGTTAGCAGGCCTGCCTGACTGCTGAGAGAGAGAACATACAAATAACGTTGATGCAAGACACACATATAGGGAATACGTTAGCATTTAGGGACATTAGCGCATTTGTTTCCCCCTGCTTCCCTGTGCTACGCTAAGCTAATTTCGCCATGTCTCAGTTCGGTGCTGAACAGTAAGAAGATGAGGGAGCAGATGTGAGTGGCACACCCTATTGGTCTATCTGTATTAATCAGATATGACACATGGAAGGTGAACTCTGGTCTACTCACTGGCAGAAGCACGATGGAAGCACTTGGAGCCAGTTCCAGCTCCTGCAGAGTCTTGTTCAGGTCTTCACTGGTGAACTCTCGCCGTGGGAACATGGTAGCCAGGGAAAAGTTACCGTAGCGGTTTCCCACTTCCTGAGACAGGACCATCACAAAACCTTGAACAGTGATTCTACCTGAATGAACTTACAGTGTTACACAAACTACACTTAATAATAAACTGTCCCTTCCATCAGTAATAGTGATCACAGTGGAGTTTAGTTTGTTTTGTTACAATCATAAAAAAACACACACTAACAATGCATTGGAACAACTCATGTATCTATTAAAGAAACATAAACTTACCTGCTCTTCTTTAGCAATAATCAATATGAAATGTTTTCATTTGTGATTCTTCAAAAATTCATGGCTGAATGTTTAAAATCTAACTTCTTATATGGTGATGGTGAATCAAGGCTTTGTGGGGGAAAGACTGATCTGTTCTTCAAAAGAATCAAACATACCAACAAAGAGAGTGATATCTGTATGGAAATAGTTTGGCGAGACAGACCTGAGCAGCAAAGCGCCGAGCCTCCTGCAGTTTGCTCTGTGCGGGGAACTGGTTGGTGAAAGATGAGCCATTTGGGAGGCGGAACTGTATCCTCGCTATGGTACTGATCACACGCACATGGGGACATGCAGAGAGTTAAAATCCAAGTACTTCAATAGTCATTTGTCTTTCATTCATTTTGTTTTTTTAACTGGAACAGCAGGAAAAACTCAGCAACATCAACTGACAATTCAACTGCCTTAGTATTTAAACTGCTATTTGAGCTTGCTTCAGTCTTTGTATTTTGACTGCTTCAGCTTTTTCACCATTTCATCTGTTTCAGGTATTTAGAGGTAAAATTTTCTGTAGCGAGCACACTTAAATTGTCTTTAGAAAGTGTAGTCTTCTCTAGTTATCCTTTAGCTTTTCTTAATGTGATATGTTAAAATGTCCAAAGTGAAAAAGACATAAACATACCTGGTTTTTATAGCATTGTTTTGATATGCACACTGCAGAATGATAATTGTTCTGGGAAGATTTTGGTTATAAAACTAAAGACTGTACATTTTCTCCTACAGTGCTGGCAGCTGAAGCATAAAGTTCCTCACTCCTTGGTCTTCATGGACTTTTTACCTCCTCTCTCTGAGCAGTGCCTCCTCCTGGCCTCCTGCTCTGCCTGTCTGGCCTGCAGAAGGGTTTCCTACAGCCCTCCTGGGTTTTGGCATAGCGGGCTGCTCTATCAGCTCGGTCCTGCAGGACACAGAGGTAATGACTTGTTTGAGAGGAAGTCAATGTGGCCCTTGTGAATAAAAGGAGTGTAACAAGGCTAACAAATATGATAAAGCTGTAATCTCTGGGCGTGAGTTCAAGCCTTTTTGCCTGGGTGAGCTTAAGGTCAGCTGTAAATTGAAGATTTAGATACATACTTTTTACAATCAGTTTACAATGCTACTAAGTTTACACTAGCTTTTCTTGTACAAGTCAAATTACAAGACATGTAAATAAAAAGCCAGCCGTTAGCTGGTATAATGTATTGTCTGGTAGATGAAAATATCACCGCCAAAATATTACTACTACATGTAAACTTAGTATTATGCAAAAATTTAGTTTTGCCTCTGTTTCATTCACTGAGTGTTTGGCCATGTGACTATGTTGACTCAGATATTATTTATATGAACCAACATGACAAAGTAGACATCCTTCAAGGGAATTCAGTTATGCTGACTACTTCAATGAAATACAGCTGTTGTATATTTTGTGCTTTCTTGTTGTTTGTTTTATTGTTGTATGTATGCTATTATTTAATATATGTTCAGGAGTTGTTCCATATGGCTGGAATTTTAGAATAATAACAGCTACATTTGCTATCAGTTATTTATTTACTTATTGCGTGTATTTTCAACAGGAAGAAAAAAGCTGCATAGTATATTAACTGAAAAGATTAGCTTTAAGTAAAACTTGATTCTGTCATTGAAGAGATACAGAAAACTTTGTCTTCAAAATTTCAAACAGAAGTCTCTACCTTCCCATATATAGCAGCAATACAATATTGAGACATTTTAGATTAAGTGGGTTTTAAACTATTTCCAGAATCGTTACACCCTACTCGTACACACTGTTTACATCCAAGACCAGCTATCCATAGAATTATTTGTAAACCGGTGGTTCCCTAGAAACTGGTACATAGTGGCTCCTACATTGAGTCAGACGCATCATGTCTCATGAAGAATGTAGATACAAGATGGTGTCCAAATAATCACCCTACCAAAATTCGAAGATAATGATCACCCGGAACTAAACTTAGTGGTGCATGCACTGTGCATGTTAACTGCACCTACTCAAAATTCCTCTTGCACTAACTTTATACAGGCAGGAAATGAAAAGGCTCTGAGACTATGTTTCGTCCTCCTAGCTGGCTTGCTATCAGCCAAAGACTGTCCATCGCTCCCCGAGGAACAATATGTTATTGAAAGTATGACAGCTCACCGTTCATACATGAACCATCCTGTCACCCAATGGTGAAGAAAAGGAATACCGCGTTTGTGATGCACACGACCCGAGTCAAACTGGTGACGTTTCAGGGTTAGGTTATTTTATGTTACCTACGCCTTAAGTGATTTGTGGTGTGTCAACTATCACCCATCCCACTGGGGGTGTCGGTCCGATCACAACCTGACCGTTTGTTGGACCCATTTAGCTGGCCTGACGTTGCCGGTGCCTTTAAGCGCGGTTAATCTGGTTACTTTTAAAGACACCAGGCTCTGTCTTGTCTTCTTATTACAGTGTTACACAGACCAATAGCTAACAGCCTGGAGCTAGTACTGGTAGCCAGGTTACTTAAGTGTTTGGCCCTTGTTTCGTGTAACGACGTGTCGACACTTTGTTTCTTTTTGACAGCTGGTTGGCTAAGTGCTAACTGGCTAATGGCTAAACACGACAATCACCATGGCGAAGCTGGAAGGCTCACCATCACTGCCATCGGCGCAGGCTTAACCAGTGTTGAACACACACATAACGTTACCTGTAATGACGACGACAAAAACGAAACTCCGCTGTTTAGCCTGGTTAATGGCATCAGGAATCGAGCCCTCAAACCAAAGTATGCCTGAGCTGTGATTTCGCCTGTGCTTATGACGCTGGTGGGGTGTTAGGCAAGGTTACATCAGTTCATAGGAGCTAGCCAGCTCAGTCTAAACACCGAGCTGTCTGCTCTGGCAGCTGGGAGGAAGATCTGCATCTGCTGCCGTCATCTCTCGTAATGATGCAGGATCTGTCATTTACACACAGTCATGCCACCTTACTGCTACCAAAGAACAAGGTTTACGTGAATCTTGCAAATCACATTCTATTGAACAACACGCCCAAACAAATCAAAGAGAACAAAGGACTGTCAAAGTCTTAAGTGTTCTGCCTCAACTTCCTTGTCCTCGCTGCAGGTAAAACTCATAACAAAACACAATACACAAATACATAAAACAATGTAGATGACAGAATGCAGAAAATAAAACCTGGGAGTACATCCAAAGCCTTTGACACCGTTTACAAAAAGTGTTATAAGGAAAATTGATCATCAGCTGAGTCATCCAGGGTATTTGATAAAACAATTTTCACCCCAGGACTGGCTTTTATTCAGAACACGGTAAGACAGAAGAAGTCAGCGTCAGAAGGACGTCCTATACACTATGTGGTGCAAACCTGTCTTGTTTCCATGGGAGAGACACACCTGCTGCTGGTCAAGAGAAACCCTTGCAAACTCTTTAGTATATAGTTCGTATCACAAAGTTGTAATAATTAGTCCAGAACACCCTGAGCTAAAAAACAGTAAGAAAATGTTTTGTAAGATAAGCTACTGAAAACTAAACAAAACATATGAATTACAAGTAGTCTATGTTGCACAGGATCAATTCTATGCTGTATCTGGACCCTTCTGTGATGCTGTTTGTAATTCTGAGTCACAGTTTTTCTAAGTTTTCTGTCATTGATGATAAAGACCAACATATTTTGATGATGTATCAACTGCTTCCGCGATGAAACATTATCTACTAAATATAACAAAATAATTCATCACAGCATGAATGTCTCTGTGTAAAAAGTTTTAACAGTTCCAATAGTTTAAGTTACTTTACTGACATTTTCTGTTTTATACATAATTGCAGCAGCTCATTTAGGAAGTGTCAAAGAATGTTTTTCTAACTGTATTGATTCAATCTAATTCAATTCAATTTATTTATATAGCGCTATCACAACAAAAGTCATCTCAAGGTAATTTTCATATAGAGCAGGTCTAGACTATACTCTTTAAATAGGTATTTACAGAGAGACCCAACAATCCACCATGAGTGCTAATTAGCGACAGTGGCAAGGGAAAAAACTTCCTTTTAAGAGGCAGAAACCCCGAGCAGAACTGACTCAGAGGCGCCATCTGCCTGACCGGGTTGGGTTAAGAAGGAGAGAGGGGGGAGGGGGGAGGGGAGAGAATAGAGAAGAGCATAACATAACACGGGTTCCATATAAGATGTAGGGTGATGACAATGTTTGTTTAGTTTACCTTTCTGTGTGGTGACTAATTTTAAATGTGAGCATAGTCAAAATCATAGCTCAGCTGTTGACATTAACCTGGATTTCTCTTGCTTTTTCTCCAGCTCAGTAATGACTGCTGGTCAGTATGTATTTATGAGGTCCGTGGTTATTGAGTTATCAACAATAGGAATATAAAAACATGTAAATGAGAACAACTATATGGCAGTAAGTGATAGTGGTGACAAAGAGTGGGAGTAGACTGAAGGTAGGTTTCATGTTTTATCTGTTGCTACATGTGTCTTCTGCAATAAAAGTTTAATACTTAAAAAACTACTTACTTTCTTATACTTAAAAAATATTACTGAGAGATTCATGTAAATCAGTAATTATTTCACAAATAGTTATAAAAGACCTTCAGAGACACCATCACATTAATCATACCTCTTTAATTTGACATGTACCCATTAGTATGGAAATACTTCATGAGATACAAATATCCATTCTGATCAAATGTCTGTTATAATGCCATAAATTATTCGTTGGTTTTAAAAAGGTGAAGACTCAGCCTTGTTTGTGGTATGCAAAATTTCACTTGAGTTAAACCACATATTTTTTTAATAATACACAATATGTAGTAGAGGTTTTAATAATTTATTGAGTTTATATTTCTGCCTCCTTGGTCTTCCATACACCCGTACCCGTCGTATTATGTTGCGTAGACTTGAAGCCAGGCTACACTTTCACTTTTGATTCTGAGTTCAGTCTGCAGGGAGCGGCACAACAGTCTGTGTACTTACTTTGTCTGTTTTCTCACTTTACTTAATTTTAAAGGGAAAATAAAGCAGTGAGGAAATACTGAACAGGTAGTCCAGTCTAACGTTAGAGCGGGTTTTATTTAACCGATTTTATTTCATATACTTTGTTAATAGAGTTTCGTTTTCATCGAACAGGTCATGGCTGAAATGCACAATGCTGTCATGGTAAGAATTTCTCAAGTGTTTAATGAGAGTTCGTTACTATATATCCAATGTGTTTGGTAACAACACTCTTTCTTTTTGTCAGATGGACGGTCTTGAAGACGCCAAGAAAGAGCTGGAGTCATGGAAGGTAAGAGGCCAAGTCCATAATACGTCCACCATTGCAACCTATCACGCCTCGTTCGTGACCAGGTATCTGTTTGGTTTCAGCTCTCAGGTGAGATCAGGCTTATCTGATCTTACCCTAGATGACACTTTGATTAGAGATTAGAGTTAGATGCACTTCCAGTAAAAGTACCAGTGGATTACAAAAGTACTCAGACTACTCCTTCATTTAAGTAAAAGTACCAACAATATAAAAATACTCTATTGCATTCTAAATGATAGCTAAGGGAAACTACCAGAACAATGTCTGGGTTGCCTGTTAGTGATTTGTGACTTATTATACGTTACATTATTTTTAGTGCTGATGATTCATCAGTGCATAGTTACAGTTTAGTGTTGTCGCAGGTGGAGGTGCAGCTAGTTTCTCTGATGTAGCACAATAATCTGCCCTCTCCCTTTAGTACACTCACACCTCCAAAAAAAAAACCAAAGCGTAATATTTAGTATTTTAATGATAGGTAAAATTACACTTGACGTCTCAGTGCCTTCAGGTGTCTGTGACAGATTAGGATGAAGTATGATACAGTTTGTTCTCTTGGTTCTCTGCTCCACGAGAGGGGAGTAAAACTGACCATAATGTTAACATACTGACCTTAAATAGAAGGTGTTTACACTGACATCATTATGTTTTTAGAATTGCTCTCTAAATATAAAGAAAGTAGCTATATTTGATCATAAACTTAAAATGAAGTATCTTCCCTGCTGTGTGTCAGGTATGTGTCAGGCCTCAGCAGGTGTAACTCAGATGGAATGAGGTCGGGTAACATTCCAGTGTTGTTGTTGTTGTTTTTTTTTTAAAAAAGGTGTATATTTAGTATCATTGTTTTGATGCACGGTGCTGTTGTGTGAACTGAGTGTGCATGAATTTTGCGTTGGGGACTGTTTAAAAATAGTTACAATTCTTACTGCTTTTATACAATATGGATGGAAACACCATTGAAGGAAAGCAGGTCTTCTCTGTGGTTTGGATCCAAGCAGGTAGTTTTGGTTTCACTTGTCCAGTTTGAGATATCTGTCTTTGGGGATTGGTAAAGTATGTGAATAGAATTTAGTAGCATTAAAGAATGACATTTAATAATGTCTTTATTGAAATGTTGTCCCTGTAAATGTGGTAATCCACCATCATTGTCAGAACTACCTTCCTCATCTCTCTCTACAAATTGCTCCCAGGTTTAGCTATTTTCTCTCTCTCTTCCTATTTTGTCTCTAAGAATAAAGCAGAGAAAGCTGATGATCTGAAATCCAGGCTCATAGTGGAAAAACTGGAAGAAGATGAAGCCAAGGAAAAGGCCAAGCATGAGATGCATGCTTTGGTCAAAAAGCAAGATAACTTTCGGAAGGAATTCAATCAGAGCAAGAGCGAAGTGCAGGTAAAGTTACTGTCATGTCTGTAACATGTACAGAACAAGCTGCTGGAGAGAAATAAGATGGAACAACAACAAACCAATTTCTAAATTTTTCCACTTGGATTATTACACTTAGGATGAAATCCAGAAGCTTACTAAACGCAAACAGGATTTGCTGGACAAACTGAGGAGATGCAAGGCTGAGCTAGATGCTAAGAGGGCAGAGTCCACCAAACTGAAGCAGAAATTCAAGGTAAAAGTCTTCAGGACTACCCACCGTCTGTCACTGCATCCATTTCAGTGTATTGTTTAGTAATAATACAACACAATGTCTTAATAATAAAAAAAAAATACTTTGACATATCGTAGAACATAATAATAAAAATATTGTGCTGTATTCCTCTACCTGTCCAGATCTGTGCCCAGATTCCAGACACAGAGGTAAGGTTCAGCGCCCAGGACAAAGAGGAGAGTGATGACGACAGTCAGCTAATCAGAGGAGTGTTTACCATCAGCCAGAGGCCCACTGTGCTTCTGCAGGGAGGACAGGCACTCATCACCTTTGAGGAAGACAAAGGTACACGAGACTTCATCTGCAGCACTGTGTGAGAGACTGTAACATGAAGAGTAGTTCACTTCATCTTCATTGCTTTTCACTTGTGTATGTGAATATTATAAACCAAAAAGAATGAGTGCGAGCAACATGTGTTCAGGACTGACTGGCTGTGTCATATACAAACACAGATGAACCCATTTAGACACAATACAATGTATGCACGTATATAGAAACCACAGTCACCGACCCACATGTACATAGAAAGTGCTATGTATCTGTGTTGACTGAAATCTAAATACTGAATTCAAGCTTAAACTGAAGATTAGCTCGACTCTTTTAATAAAGGTGAACCTTTCACAGTCACATCCTAATAAGACACTATGTATAAAGGATTTATAAATTATAACTAATGGCTTAAATACAGCTGAATCAATCATTCACTAATATTTTAGAAAGTGATACTGGCCTTTCAAAGGTATTTGACCTGTTTCCAGCAAATCACTTGTAACTTCATTTGACATTTGTTGTTCAGTTCACAGTTGAAAACCACTGTCAGTGGATCAGTCAGTGGCAAAACACCTGCATGGCCCTCTCCTTTATTATTTAGTGGATTTCAGTCCATGTAGTTACTCAGCCAGCAGAGGGTGCTGTTGCTTTGGACAGAATCACATGACAGAAATGACTGGTTCATTACTATTGTCAATAAAAAAAAAGTTGTGTTGAGTAGACATCACACTCTGTCATGTTGTCTGTTTTCTAGTGGCCTCTCAGATCCTGAAGATTGCCAAGTGCTCTGTGTCCTGTGACAACATGAGTTTGGATGTGAAACCAAAAAGGATAACCATGGATCCTGCTGTGAAGTTTGAGGTACACTCTGATGCTGTGATACTGGTTTTCCACTTTCAGGCTGTGACAAGTAACATTAATGTTGCTTTGTATTTTCATTTTTATATGAAATCTGTCAGAAATGACAGCACCATGGGCAAAGTTGAGAACAACTGAAACTATAATCAGTCAATAATATGAAAATCCTTTGATCCCAAAAGATTTTTGTTTGAATTTGGATTTTTCCTGATTTGTGATGGCTCACAGCAGATCCAGTCTAGTATGTTCAGTTCATTTTATGATCTGCTTACAGCAATAATCCAATAATTAGAGCAGACACATTACACAATTTTAATGTTTTTGTTGAGCTGACATTAAACATTAAACTCCTATTTCCTTGCAGAAAAACACTGGTCAAGGAAAGGTTACACTGGCTACAGAAAGTATTCAGACCCCCTTCACTTATTTCGCTTTTTATCAGAACTTACAGAACAATGGTGCCTTATGCGTCACCCTGTAATTCACTTATATACTGTTTGTATGGTCTGTTCACAAAGTACCAATAAGTGTCAATAACTTTGTGCAGACTCTCCAGTAATCAGTGTGTGCTGTCATCAATATAGGTCCACCTTGATGTTTCCAGAAAGGAGCTCAAGGTTTCCAACGTTCCCCCTTCCATGCCAGAGGAGAGGATGAAAGACCGACTGGAGATCAGTTTCTCCAAGCCCAGCAGAGGAGGAGGAGAGGTGGAGGGAGTGGAGTATGATAAGACCACTGGGACAGGACACATCACCTTTCTCCACCCTGGAGGTACAGCACCCTGAGTCGCATTTACTAAGACAATGCTGCGGTGCAGATGTACCACAATCTGTGTGTAATCAGCCCCTCATTTATTTAGACAGCAGGTAACACCCCACCTTTGGATCACTTGCTTTTATAAATAATAGGATATTGAGCCCCACTTTCATGAACCCCAGTGGCAGAGTGCAGGGTGTCAGGAGCGTCGCAAGTGCACTTTGGTATTTTTGTTGCCAGACTTGCCTGGCACACCCTTGGCGCACTGGAAACAGAGTAGTGGAGGTATTATTGAAACTAAAATCAGAAGCAGGATTCAGAAGAAGCCCAATCCTGCTGAGCATCAGTGTGTTACTGGTGTATTAATGCTCAGTGTGTGTGTGTGTGTGTGTGTGTGTAGTTGCTGAGAGCCTAGCCCTGAGAGGGAAGTACCGTGTGGAACTGGACGCTGAAGTGAACGTGCAGGTTGGACCCGTTTACAAACACCAGCTGCGCAAATTTCAGGTAAGATAGAGCACTGAGACTGGTTACTATTAAAGACACAATACACACTGCAGAGTAGAATGGATCAGTTCTTCATCGAACCCTCGATAAACCACAGTAAGATCAAAAAGACCAAAACTGAAAGAATAGTGCTGCAGTGAAACAACTAATTTAATCTGTGGATTACCTAATCACACAATCAAAAGCAAACACAGACCCTGTACACATATTGGTGCAACTGCAGCTTTGGTGCAAAACACGCCAGCTGCAACAGTTTGATGCTGTAGCACATGCTCATACAAACTGAGATACAGTAGGCAGGGTGTGCTCTACATGTTTTGACATCACTAAACCTCTGAATGCTTATATCCCTTATACTGGCACTCTTCTTTATTCATTCACATACACACATTTACTGTGTGTTAGAATATGGATAGTACCACTCCCATGCCATGACTGCATTCCTGACTCTAATCTTTTAGATATTTTAGTTTGGGGAAATAATTATATTTGTATTGTATGTTGATATTATAAGATGGTGAGTCTCAATTTAGTTGAGAACCATCATTTTGACTTGAAAGTCAAATTCTGTTGTAGTATTCTTTGACTGTGACAGGTATTTTTATTTGACTTATTCCTAACATTTCATCAGTTGTTTAATGTACAAAGTGCTGTTCAAAGTCTTACACTGAAATCTAGTGGTATAATAAGTATAAAAACTCTGTGTCTTTACACATTGATCAAATGTCAATCAACAGCTGTGGTCAGCTTGAGTTGACATCAGTGCTAACAGTTTGCCAACATGACTCTGAGGAAGCAGCTATGGAACAGTCTACACAGTGATGACAAAGCTGATGTTCATGATTCTTTTCAGACCTTCTGTGGCTCTCCAAAGCGAACCATCCTTCTGGATGACATCCAGGACATCATGGATGAGGAAGACCTGCAGGACCATCTGGAGATCCACTTCCAGAAGCCCAGTAACTGTGGTGGTGAGATAGAGAGCATCAAGTACATCTCTGCAGGGAAGGCTCTGCAGGCCTTTTTCTGTGAGGACACAGAGGAGAGAGACGACTGACTTTAATCAGCAACAGCCAAACCTCTCAAACAGCTATAACATGTAAGGACAACCACCCTATGATTGCTACAAGCAGAAAATCAAATCTGTCACATTTTTGATTATGTTAAAGAAGCCTGTATATTTCTTGTCATGCCCAAAATGAGGAGAAGTATTTTGGAAAATGCATTTATTTACTGTCCTGCTGATAGTGGTTTAATCTCTGTGCATTCATTAGAGAGTATGAGTTAGATCAAATGTTTTCATATCAGATGAATGAGGGGTGTTTAGGTGGTGTTAAGGGGTGAAACAATGGCCTTCAACACTTTACAATGTCCCATAAAATGTACCAAACAGTCACAGATCTGTAGAGTGTCCTGACTACCAAACAAACAGAGAGACCTGCAGTTCTTTATAGATCCATGACACTGACAGGGAGTCCCTCACACCCTGCACACTGTTATTGGTTGGGGGCTATACACATAGTGCCCAGAGGTTGCAGCCCAGAAATGTCCCAAACATGTAAATGCACCCCCACATACTTCTAGTGGGTCATAGGTAATCATTGAGAGGGATTCTTTTTCTATGAGTCTAAAAAGGAAAATCCTGCATATTACACCTCTAATGTCACACAGTACCTTCATGTTGGTTCTCTTCCCTTCAGTGTTCTTGATTTCAGTGTTAAATGTGGAATGGCTCTTGTACAGTTAATCCAGTTTGGGCTTTCACAAGCCACAGCCTACAAAATAAAATCCTAATGAATATTATTATAGACATGAGAGGTTTTGGTGGTTTAAAGAATAAACACATCTATCAGGTAACAGGGCTAGCAGCTGTTTATCTATTTGACCTGTTTTTTCATACATAGTTCTTTCAACCAGTGACTGTATATAAAGATGGACGACACATCTCCACTTCCTCCCGCTGTAAATAAATTAAGCCAGAACAGTGCTACCATCTTGCGCTGATGATGCCATTTGGAGCCAAAGTCTGAGCCAGAGTCTGCGCAGTAGTGATCAGGTGGAGCTGCGGTATCAGACACCCACCTGACCAAGGGTCTTCATGTCGGCCATCTTTTTATTCAGTCGTTGGCTTCAACACAGGGATGTTTTAACCAGCCCTTTTCTGTCTAAATGCCTGCTAACCGTTTTCTGTGCATGGTTCAAAGTTGTTGAATTGTCGCTCTGGTTTTCTCTTCAACACTGCTTATTAAAAAATCTAAATTAATCACAGGAGTTGTGTGTTTTTTTTTAGCAAAGCAGAGTGTGAATTCATGTATCTGTATGTACAGTGTTGCATATAGTGGTAAACTATTGCAGAGGGAACTGTGTTATTACAACATAAGAAATGTAAAACAAAACTTAGCTCTCACTTGTGGTAAAAACAGTGACTTCTCTTTCTGTCAGTCCTTTTAAATTTGAGTTTTGTTTTCTCTTGTCCCTTAAATCTGATCCTCCAGCATGCCTCAGAGTTGTAGAGTGCTATTTGTGGACCAGTGTCCACATTATTATTGTGCTGATCACTGATAGAGCTACTGGGTTCAAGTGTTCTCAGATAATTTCTTTCTCTTATTCTGTAACTTACTCTGAATGTGTTTTTGAAAAAGAAAAAAATGAATGAAACGTGACGAAAATACAAATACTGTTTAATCAAATAACAACACAGGAGGTTAATCCTCTGACTTATTAACATTTAGACTTACAAAGGAGAGCATCTGACATGTTATTTCATAATTATGACTTCATATGTCATGTTTTAACAGTTTTTTTTTTTACCATCAAACCTAACTTTTCATCTGCTTTTTCTTTTCCTGATGGAAAAGGGCTTCCACAGTTTATGTCTTTAAAAATGTTGTACCTCAATTACAACAAAGGTTACTGGTCTCATTTCCTACACCACAAATCTAAATGTGAAACTGAAAGCTGACAAAGTGCAAAAATTTGGGTGGGTGGGTGGGTGGGGGGGGTCCGTGGATGCAGGAAACAAAGTCAGGATATTGAGGCAACCAAATCTTCATAAACTGTATTAACCTCAGCATAACAAACATTTTTAAACAAAGAATCGGTGGTAGAAAAATGTTACCAGGAATAATACACTGCATGCAAGCCTTTAAAATCCAGACATTTAAAAATATCCCTTACTGTTGAATCTCACCTCTCATACCTCATAGGATATGTCAACTGGCATGTTTGGCCACCAACTATGTTACAAACGTAAACAAATTACAGAGAGAAGGTACCATGTCAAGCTTCTGATACTGAAGCTAATTAGAAGTCCACACTTCACATTTTACCCACATTTTCTGCTTATCTTCACTGGTTTCACTGAACATGATGACAGAATACATATGGTAACAGTAAACTCCACTGCTGCTGAATATGATGCTTAATACAAGTCACTGTTTGCACACGTTTGACCACACCAGTAATGATCCTGTCCCTATTTCTGGTAAGGCTGAGGCTAACATACCACAACAAAATGCACACAGATGAAAGACAGGTTCAATAAAATAGTCACAGACATCCAAAGCAGTCATTGCTGTAAGAAATGCAACATTTGATTAAAAACACAGTTTGTTGTTAAAGGCTGTACCAGTTCACAGGTCCTGAATAAGTGAAAGACACCCTGTTAATGTGCGATTGGAATCTGAATCTAGATGTGATAATGAGTATACTGAGGTCAGATCACAGTCTGGGCAGAATTTGGATAATGACAACACTTAAATATTTGCTGTAAACACAAAGGAGCATAGAGAATGTAGAATGCATTCTCTATGCTAGAATGTAGAATGCATTCTTGGCCTCTCTACGGCGAAACTCCCAGTCAAATCAGACAGAATTCAAAAATCCTCCTCCTCACTTACAAGCCCTTGATTGACTCCATCTTGCTTCGAGATCTCATAGTCCCTACAGTCCCACTGGGACTCTGCGCTCCCCAGATGCTGGTTTACTGGTGGTTTAGGTTTTTCTAAGAGTAGAATGGGGAGTGAGCCTTCAGCTATCAGGCTCCTCTACTGTGAGACCTTCCTCCCAGACTTTTGGGTCAGAGGCAGACACCTCTGTACCTTTAAGAGTGGGCAAACTTTCCTCTTTGATAAAACATAGTTAAGTTTGGCTCAGGCTTGGACCATCCCATAGATTCCATACTTCTATAGGCCTAGACTGCCGGAGATCTCCCATGAGTGTGTGCTGGGCTCTCTCTGCTCTCTCTCTCTCTCTCTCTCTCTCTCTCTCCCTCCACAGTACTGGTTGCTGTCCCATAAATACATGGCTGCAACTCCCAGTATCTTCCCTTTTCCCGTAGTATTGTGCTCCTTGAAGTCTCTCTCTCCTCCTTCCTTTCTGCAGGTGTTTCTGCCTTGGAGGCTGTAGAATCCCAGTCTGCTTGATGACAGGTCTCACTGCTGCTCCTACAGCTCCATTCAACACCTGCCTGTAATTCAGAAATTGCTTATGCTGCACTGTGGTTGTATTTTACAGCAGTTAATGCTAATTATCGACTACTATAATTACCTGCTGTGTGTGGCATCACCTTATATTTTATATGGAACCCCGTGTTTGTGCTATGTTTTCTTCTCTCCTTCTCTACCTCCCCCTCTCCCCTCTCTCTCCTTCCACTTACTTCAAGCTTGATCTTTGGGGTGGATAGCGCACACAGTCCAGTTCTGCTCGAGGTTTCTGCCTCTTAAGGAAGTTTCCTTCCACCACTGCTTCGCTAATTATAGCACTCACTTGGGTGGGGTTTATTTGGGTCTCTCTCTGTAAATACCTATTTTTAATTAGTCTAGACCTACTCTATAAAGTGCCTGCAGACCCAGCTTTTGTTGTGATATGGCGCTATATAAATAAAAACTAGTTAAATTAGTTAATTCATACTTGGCTCAGACCCCAGTCAAACAGCATTGTTAACTTTATTGAAATAAGAATTGTCAGCCATTAAGGTGAAAGTCAGACATACAGAGTTGGATTATACACCTTCCATTTATTCTGTATCAGCATTATCAGTCTGTAACATCTCACTGAGACCTTTTTCCTTAGCTGTGGGCCATCACATCTCAGATCAGAAGCAAGGACAGATGCATAGCCTGCAGTGTGACTTTTGACACCTGGGACCACTTTCTCCACATCTTGTCCTTCTAACTGCAATCATCATCACTCACTAAACAACAAAGAGTCAGCTGCTGGAGGTTCACTGATCCAGCTCTCTAGGTTTTCAGAGGGCTCTCCCATGTATTGAATGAGTCTTCATTGGCATACCAGGTTTACTCGTTTCATGTGTTTGTCATACAAGGTCTGGTGCAGTTTTATCATTTCATCTATAACACTTTTAAGTTTTCAGGGTTTATTATTCATTCTGCTGAGCTTGTCGTGTTATATATCCATCTCTGTAATGACCAACAAACTACTGAATAAACACCTGCTTGTGCCTTGTAACTGATACTGTATTGTTGGCGAACTACCCTCTGTTTATTAGTATTTCCTGGACTGCAGCTTCCTTGGTGTAGCGGGAGACCGCCCAGAGAGTGAGAATGCAAGAAACTCACTGTTAGAAAGACAGCGTTGCTTAACCTTTTGCATATTTGCAATAGTACCACAGTAAAGAAGTTTTGTTTAATTTTAGGATGACCAGTATGTAACAATATTAAGGCCAGCTGGAACAGCCGCTGTGAAATAAAGACTTAGGCCACCCACTACAAGCTGTTCAGCTATATTCCAGACAGCAGAAAGTCAAGCAAGTTGACTGGACAAATAACTGGTCAACAACTATATAAGATTTGAGTGTGTATAGCTAGCTTTAAATTGGAAAGTTAGGCAAGCTTAATATTTTAGTTGGGAGAAAATTTGGCTAGATGACAATACAAATACTAAATTTACATAACAAAAAGTTAGAGGCCATATGAATTTTAAAATTACAATAGTAAGTGAGTTAGGATTGTTTTGTCAAATGACCATTTCACGCATACATATGTAAAATACAAAAGGATATCTCTGGTTGATGTTTTTAAACCATTTGTGACATTCTTCTAACAGCATTATGTGAAGTGTACACCCTATGCTTACACTAGTCTGCTAGCGCACATAGAGATGAAATATGGAGAAACAGGTTTAGCATAGAGACAACACCTGGACATCACACGAGAGTTTGCTCATATTCCTTTGGGAAGCTAGATTGGACACATTATATACATTATATTAAACACATTGCTGTTGCTGCCAGTCAGTCAACATACAGTGGGATCAAAAGATCTGAGACCTCTGTCCCGTTCCTGAATTAAAATGCCATTTGTCAGGTTGCGATATACAGTGTATGTCACTTGCTATTGCAATTAATCCTATAAACCTTCTAGAAAGAACTACGTTATGATTTCAGACTGAAGTTACTTGTAAGAATCAAGGCAGAGAGTAGAGTCAGTCAATTTCTTAGCAATATCTATGAAAACCCCTTGAAACTACTTCTTTGTTGCTTACATGAGATTCAACTAGTACATACTGTATATGATTGCTAAATTTAGTGCAGGGCTGGTTGATGCTGCATTGTGCTGCAGATAAAACAGAACCACAACCAAATTTTTTGCCACATTGCCCTGCATTCTCTGGCTAGACCCTTCTGTGGTGAGACCCCTGCTGCCCAAATGCATACTCATAATGACAATAAATAAAATGTCTGTGTCTTTTGCTGCACAGCTATTATCAACGAAGAGGTGTGACTCAAAGACAAAACTGTCCCCATTGTTCCCTCTGATAAATGCATGATGCAGTGGCGGTGGATGAGTCTAGGCTGGAGTTATGTGGGCACCTCGTGAATTCTAGGAAGGTCTAGGTAGCAAGGATTGCAACCTCCAGCCTTTAAAATAGGGGAGGGGGATACACATGCAAACTTTGGGAGTGTCTCAGCTGAACTCCCTGACTGAGTGGTGGGTGGTAGCTGTTGTGAAGCAGGGGTGTAAGCTGCAATTTATCCAACACTAGCAAGTTCCACAGAAAGACTGTGACGCCGTCTCTCTGGAATGTAGGCGAAGCACTGGATAGAAACTAAGAGTCAGATTTCACTGTAGCCACCATATGAAATGCTCCATACACTCACACCTCTCCAGTGCCAGGGAATCATTGCTGCCTTTAAACTGAAAAACTGCTCTATGAAGAATATTTAATATAAGGTATCGTAACATCCATTCTGTCCTATCACATGTGTTGTTTTTTTAATCTTTTCAGGGAATCAAAACTCAGTCCACCTCCTATAGACTTGCTGGGATGGTGGGCTGAACTTAATGTGCAACTGACCTGTAATGTAAGCACATAAAAGATTCAACCAAATGTGAGGTACTACACTACTGAATAAAGTCCTGTTACTGAAACTTGTGTGTAGTATATGCATCAATATTGGACATTTTTTAAACAGCAGTTTTTATTGCACCTATGTTTGTGAACTGTATGTTTCTGTAGTCCCAGCAAATCCAACAGAGTGAGAATCCTTGTCTCCAGCTGATCACATAATGTTACTTTCAGGAGCCACTTTCAGTTCAACTTTCAATTATATCAAACCAATAATTCAGCTTTATTAAGTCAATAGTTTTGAATCAGGATTCAAGGATTAATGAATCAGGATAAATGAAGAAGCTGCAAAATGAGGTGTGTCCGATTTACAGCTGTTATTTCAATATGTCAGATACATATTTAATCAACAGACTCTGTATCAGCAAGTATCCCATATTAAAGGACTCTGATTGGGATCTGGGCTGAAATCTCTTGACCAAAGCATCCCTACATGCTACTCTGTATAGTTCTGTCTGAAAACACAAATGGTTTTATACAACTTTTTTCACATCTGCCACAGCATTAGTCCTAACCTTGACCGAGCCCCTGGGTTCAGTACTAGTGCCCACTGTAAAAAACAGGTTATCTAACACCCTGGAACCTAGTACTTCTGCAATACACCTCTATTATAAAGTACAGAAATCACAAAAATCATGTCAGTCATCAATCATGTTTTATTACGTAAATGGGGAAGTAATTGAATCTTCAGAGAAATATCAGAAATGCTCCTTTAACTTCTGAACCTCTCACTGGCCTGTGACAGATTGACAGCTGAGCAGGCAGGGACACAGACACAAAAAAGAATCAAACCTGTCCTGGTTCCTGTGGTTTACACACCAACGACAAACAGCTTGACGCCTCTGACAGTTCATGTTTCAACCAGACAGTGCTGAACATTAAAACCCTTTCCAGGGGAAGTTGTTGTAATCCAGGAATATTTGATAGATTTGTCCAAGATTTTTCAATGACAGCATTTGATGTGGTGGATGTATGCTTGTATGTCTTTGAGACATAGGCTGAGAAATAATTACATAACTACCAATTATAATATACAGCTAGCAAAGTGTACTACAAATGTGTAAACAAACAAAAGATATGGTATCAAAGGACAGGATTATACTGACTAATATTATGATAATGTAAGTCATCATAACTGTGTGTAGGACTGCGAAAGAAATACATTGTAGGTCTGCTGAAGGATCCTCTGACTTTAACTGACCTCCTCCTCTCCACAGCTGTCCTTATGATGTACATCAGAGCATATTTCAAATACCACAAGTTTTTACATAGAGCAGCATAATATGTTCTAAAGGAACTGATTCATGAAGGCTAGTGATGAAAGGATTTAGGCCTAATTTTCTCTCTTCATCATGATAACAAAGTCTTAAGATGAGAGGTAGAGGACGGGAAGATAAAGGTAGTTTTTCCAGCAGTTCCTGTGTGTCTGAATGTTTCATTATATTAGAAAGCAGAAATTAAAGGGCTTGTTTTAGGTGCTTTTAATGACGTAAAATGAGTGTGAAGAGAATTATGTGAATTGGTAAGTAAAGCTTTATTTAGTTGGTTACTTACCTATACCTAAACTTTACTATCAATCAAACTTCTGAATAGGTTAGACAGAATTAGGATAAATTAAACTTTCCTCTAAGTCTCACTTAAAAGATGCCTCCACTTTCATAATAAGGTAAAGACTGGGCTTATTTTTAAGAAGGGACTGACTGGAGGTCCACGCCATTTTTCCCATCCCGCACCCAGCAGCTCAGTGTGGGGAGTGTCCTCACCTGAGGTGTCCCAGAGCCGGAGCTCCACTCTCTGCATGTCCAGGTCGAAGCTGGCCGTGTAGTTTTCAAATACCGTGGGCACGTAGCACTGCGGAGGACACAATATGGTCAGAGTTCGGCCGTTTGAATGACCGTGTCATCAAGAGGACGCATCTTACCTCAGGGAAGCAGTCTTTGGCGAATACATTCAACAGGGCGCTTTTTCCACACTGGCTGTCTCCTACAACCACTATTTTACACTGGACGTTGGCGTCTGACTCCATCCTGACTGCTGCTAAGTCTCCACGAGTTCCAGGTTTGATTTATTGACGAAAGACAAGAAAGAGTCCAGACTGCTTATAGTTCCTGAATCCGGTCCGGCAGCAAAGTCCCGTTTCAGCCTTAGGGAAAGTTGTCTAAAACCGACCACAAACAAAGATCAGTCCACTGCTCCGGTAATGGGACTGGTCTGAAATGTCCTCTGTGGACGCTTGCTCCGGGAGAATCACGGTCCTCAGCACCGACTCCTATTTCGAACAGTGGAGGGCGGGGCTCCACCGTGGGAATCCCGTCAGGAATTAGCCTATGACGGGAATTCTCTGGCTTGGCAGGGAAGGGCCTTTTTGGGGCCCTAAGCAGAATTTGAATCATCACTCCGCCTAAAAAGGAAAGGACAGATGAATATGATTTCTTGGAAATGTCTTATTTCTTTCCTCACCACTAACATCATATGACTTGAGTTTGACCTAATGAAGATAAATCTGCAAAAGCAGTCTGTGTGTTTCTCTAATCACCAGAAATAAAAATGATGGCCTTAAACATGGTAGGCTAGTAAGAGTGCTGTGGCTCAGAGTGTGTTCCGCCTGTTTTCTTTCACATTGGACAGGCTGCAAAAGTCCAAAACCCTGCACAGACAGCACTTACTGACTGTCAGCAGTAGCCCTATTACAGTTTCAGGTTCTCTACATGAGCCTCCAGAAGAGCTTCATAACAGCTACAGTGCTCTACTGGAGGGATGAACAGCATTCTTCCAATGCTTGCCGAAAATATCCCATTGGTGTTCAGTAGAGATCTTTGAAGGCTGTAGCATGTGCATGCCTGACAGTAAAACAGGACAAAATATGTCCCCTGTGCCCCTATTGGCAGGTCACGGAACTATAGGTTTTCAAATTTCCATTTTCTGGGGGACATAGTTTGCTGGCATGGAGAGCCACTACTAGCCTATGTGCAGATGACATCTCTTTGGTCTCAGGGTTTAATCTGCTCAAGGTCTCTGTCACAAGAAGTGGGTGAAAGAAAGACAAGAGGGCATTAAATCAAAGAAAAGCAAGCAAAGGAATGCTATCTGTGGGCACATAAACAATGACTATGTTACTTTTATTAATTTCATCACTCCTTCACTGCAGCATGCAATTCTGGCCAGCTAAACAACTGAGGCGGGAGAGAGGCTGGGAAAGAGGAAAATGGATGAAATCTGACATTCGTGAGGACACCACGCCTGATTCATTACATGTTGTCACAGCACATCTTCCTCACTCCACATCCACAGAGGTCTCATCACTGAGGCTCCACTACATACAACAACAACATTCCATCTTGTTCCAGACATTTAATGTTGTGTGTAAAAATGGATATAGTACTGAGTATGAATAGTGCATCAAGTCGGTAATGGCCCAAACTGAGTAAGTTTAGATCACCTGCTGTGGCACTGGAATTAATATTCAAATAGACCCTTGTCAAGTGTTCCTGAGGTGTGAGTATGGTGAGCTTTTGTAATAAGGTTGAGCTTAATTCAGCAGAACACAAGTGTAAGGAACCGAGCTGGAAGGCATGAGGAGCCAGGTGGGTTTTGAAAATAAGGGCTTTATTTACCCCCCAAAAATTCATTCATTCATTCATTCATTCATTATTTATACCGCTTATCCTTAGGGGTTGCAGAGGGGCTGAGGCCAATTCCAGCCAACATTAGGTGAGATGCGGGGTGTACCCTGGACAGATCGCCAGCCCATCGCAGCGCCCCCCAAAAATTTGATCTACAAAAAACAAGTAGTAAAGTTGTAGGCCCATAAAAGAGGTCAAATGAACAGAACTAACCTTAAGCTATGATAACAAAGACATTTAACAAACCAACTGACCTAACAGAACTCAAATGACCTACAAACAGGGAGAGGAGACATAAAGTATATTTTGGATGATCAAACCAATTACATACAATAGGGTTAACATAAAAACATACTAACTAACTACAAAACAGGGCAGCTAGTCTATAAATTGAAATAAGCATTGAACTAATCAAAGCCAAAAGTATTCAAATACCAAATACAAATACAAAACTGCTGTTAGCACTTAAACATAATCATAAATAAGAGTAATATTGAGATCTAACCCCCTGTACACAATGTTAAATGAACATACTGATGACATATCGGCAACACTTAAAGAACCCAGGAAATGTGACAGGGGAAATGCTAGCCTGTATCCTTCAAAACAAAAGTCTGTCCATCGATCCATTCAAAATTCTTCCAAAACATGCAAAGCCTTGTTCATAATATAGTGGAACAACATCACACTACTGAATTTATGTTAGATAGTTTTAGATAATAGTTAGTTAATAGTTGATAGTTATTCAGTTTTCTCTCCAAGTTCCTCTCAAACATCCAGCTTATTGCTCTGCAGGTCACACATCTCCTGTAATAATAGAATAGGTACCCAGTAGTTAAATAATAACCATAGTATATTATAAGGTCTTTGTAAGATCCTGAATTGTTACCCCCTTATTCCCTCACGTCTTGTTTTGGGGCTTGTTCCATAATTTGTCCTGTCAATTGGAGTGGAAAAGCCATTGCTGAATGGTTTGGCATAATCGAAAGTGACAGTCTCTCCCTCAAATGTATCTGATAGCTAGAGGGAGAGCGCTGACTAGTCTGACTTCTTGCCAGCAGGTCTAAGAGCCACTTATGAGGTAGATATGGCTTTCAAAACTCTTGTTAGAATGCTGAGAAAAGAGCAGTGAGAGTGACCCTGAGGGGACCACCAGTCCATCCATCCCCCACTGTCCCTTCAGAGTCCACTGCTCTGTGTTGTGGTTGGTTGTTTTCTGAAAAGCCCTTTGATTATTTTATTATTATGTGCCAGGAGTTTGTATCGACTGACTGACTTAAAGAGCATTCTCCTAATGGACCATAGAGACTCAAAAAAGACACATAAAGAACGGGAAATCTGGGTCAACCAACAATACATAATATCTCACAGTGAGCCACTAAAAGAACAGTGCAAAAAACAAGCCAGTTTGCATGATGCAAGACTTTTTCATCTTTTGATGAGTTTCCTGCATTTTTATGCCTCAGCAACACTGCATTAATTATGCCAGTAAATTAATATACTCTAAGTGCCAGGTTATATTCACCAGACATTAAGCGTGGGTGTGGTGGACTATCAAACTGTTTAGTCTGTCCAATAGAATTCTGTGGTTTCCAGTGTTGTCGCTGTGGGTAAAAAGCATGGCCCAAACATGTCTGAGTTCAAACTGTAACCAGATGCTCCAACACCACAAAAATGCATGAGGAATTACTAAGGTCCGCTCTATTGTAACGCAACTAGGCTCTGTGACCCTCATTTATTCTGTGTCTAAAGATGTGCCAGGTTAAGTGGCTTCATCTGTCTTTAGTTTCAGAAAGAAGCTTAAAAGCTTATTCATACACAGATCACTGGATAAGACCTGTGGTCATGATTATTATGGTATATACAGTATCACGGCTGTGGCTCAGGAGGTAGAGTGGTGACCCACCAATCAGAAAGTCGGTGGTTTGATCCACGGCTCCTCCAGTCCGTGTGCTGAAGTATCCTTGGGCAAGATACTGAACCCCAATTTGCCATCAGATACATGACATTGGCTTATATGTGGGATTCCAGGTAGAAACCTGAGTGTAGCACAAAAGTGACTCTCCTCTTTCTCCACTCACAAGAATGACCAGTGCTACAGCAGACTGCAGTCCAAACAGAACTGATTTATTCATCAATTAGGGTAGACTAGGAGAGCATAGCCAAAACAACAGACAAAACAGTCTTTAATATTATCAACTAACTTACCTATCTTCAACAAAACAAAAGAAAGTATACCTACCTCCCTTACATAAACAGGAGAAAAGGTGTCAACAAAAAGCCTTCTCGTCTGTGGTATCTATGGTTTTTGTACCAATTAACTCTCAAATGTGCATTCATTTTTGTAATGAGGGATTTATAATATAATATTATAAACAATACCTTGTCTATGTAATTGTTGAGGGACTGTTCTTGCTGACACAGTCTGATAACATCCTGCACTGACATTTGTCACCTGAGGAAGAGTTGCTCTTCTGTTTTTCCTTACGTATCACATTAATGCATGAGCATCACAGTCATAGACAGTCAAGACAATAAGCAAATTGATACTTATTCATTCATTTTGATGGATTAAACCCCTAACAACTGTGGAAGCCCCAGGCGATTCTATTCAGCCGAAAGCCAGAAATATACAGTAAAAAGAGGTGAATATGCTAGCTTACATTGAGATTTAAAATGAACTCATGATGCTGGAGGTTTAAAATGTGGTTAAAATGAGATCAGTATAAGGCACTGTATAATTAAAACTTCAATACATCTGCTAACTGTGTTAATTTGCTCTTTGACCTGAAGTTTTTTTTTTTTCCTGACCAGTGCTTGTCTCTGCCTAATATGGCATACACTCAGTTGTCAGTCAGAGATTTAACCAGGATCCATTGGAACGATGGCACTGTACACAACAAAATCACCAGAGTTAAATTAACACTGAGAGTGTTAAATTTATCACTAGAAAAGTGTCTATATGTGTCCACTCTTTTCAGTGTTGAATTAACAATTTTGTTACTTTTTTTACACTCACCCAGAGTTATTTCAACACTGTAAGAGTTGAAAAATGAACACTTGCAGTTTTGCTGTGTATGGGCAATTTAAAGTCACCAATTAACATGCATGTCTTTGGACTGTGGAAGGAAGCCAAAGTACCCGAAGAGAACCCACGCAGGCACAGGGAGAACATGAACCAGCCTTGCTGTGAGGCGACAGTGCTAATTACTGCACCACCGTGCCGCCTGTGTGGACATACCTGCAACAACCAAAATCCACACCATCCACACACTTTCAGGAATTTACTCTACGGGTGTTAGTTTAGATAAATCAAGTGTATAAATAACACTGACCACCGTTAATGTCAGTTAACACTGAAAATTTAACAGTGATGATTTTGCCATGTGCATTATCATGCTGAAAATGTATTTAATGTCACACCAGAGGGTAGTTGGTACAAGTGCCCCTCTGGTGGGCCCACATTCTTGGTACACCACAAATACCAAGGTTCACCAGTAGTCCCCTTCCCAGAATAAAATAAGGGGTCTTAGCCTGGATGTTTGTGTTAACCTTTATAATAATTTATCTGTTTCTCACTCTGGATGTGTACATTCTCACATTGTACTGTATTTTGATATATGCATGCATTGGAAGAGGCATACTCATCAGGCCTGGTTTGTACATCTGCACATGATCCTCACCCCATAAAGGACTTCAAACCCTCAGCACGTGTAGGATTTTGTTTGGATAGCCATTGCCTCGTTTAGTCCAGTTGGAAAAACTATAATGTGTTGCCATCTAGTGGCTGCATAGAGGGTTGTATATTTCCTGGGTGGATGGCGGAGCAATGGTGCTGTGTATAATTCAGTTAGAGATCAGTTAGAGATCAGTTAAAGTCACATTTTACATACATACATATGTAGCCTACAGGTTAATGTAAATCATACAGTACATCAAAGTTTGCATGAGTTAAACTGTACGCAGCATACATCAGTGCAACAGACAGGAGTCTTTGTGTGTGTCTGAAATGGCAGTGAGACACACATTTAACGAAGCAAATGCATTATTAATAGACAACATGTAAGAGACAGAGGAACCCTCCGGACCAGCAGGGGCGGTAATGCGCACTGAAGCAGTTTGATACCTGCCATCCACCAAAGAAAGGGACGAGCCTCCACTATAACAACGCATGCGCGGACTCAAGGTGAGTGGTTGCTGTTGTACTAACGTTAGCTGTTGGTGAGCAGCTGTTGCGCTAACGTTAGCTGTGAATAAGCGGGGTCTTCGTAATACGACAGAGAAAAGGGTTACGAATTGTTTGTTCCTCACAGTCAGAGTGAACCTCTTGACACCAGGTAGTTTTCTACTCCTCTGTTAGCCTGCAGTAATAGCTAATGTTAGGGTACTTGTTCAAACTTGTCCGGTGATAGTGTGACCGTCAGATTCACAGAGATACAGGGGCATAAGGGGGAATCATTTAGCTTACGTAATGAACGTTTGAGCCTTGGAGTTATCAGGGTTTTTGTACATGTGTTTTCTTGGTGTGTTTGTCTTTCTGACTGTCTGCATGTCTCTAGGTTGAAGCTGTGTCAAAATAGACGTGCTTGCTGTTGCTTCGTCATCCACTCTTACAGAAACACAACTGGACCCTACAAGCAGACACAGACCCACCAGAATGGCCAGTGTAAGTCAAGTGTATATGCAGCTGTGTAAGAGACAGAGATAAATATGACGTAACTGTGTGTGTTTGGGTGAGGAAAGCAGGAGTACGTGAGATGGCGACGAGCAGTGCATATCCAACTGTATGTCCACTCAAAGTTTGCTTTACTAGGTACAGCTGTAATGTTTGATGCAGTCGATTCCAATTGCTCTGTCAAAAGTCAGCTGGTGTGATGTCTGTAATGTGTCTGTTGTTCATTCACCTCTGTGTTTTATCTCTGTCAGCGATATCATTCTGACCACCGCACGTGTAGATAAACTTAATAGCAGAGCTGTTGTATTGAATCGCAATGGACTGTCACACTTGCACACCTGCTTATTCATGGTGGTGTCTCTAGAGTTTGCTTAGAATGGTGCCAAAAAAACAAACAAACACCCATTTAGCAGCACTTCTGTGAAGGGAAACGCCTTGTTAATGAGAGAGGTCAGAGGAGAATGGCCAGACTGATTGGAGCTGACAGAAAGGCTTTGATAACTCAGATAAGCACTCTTTACAACTATGGTGAGGAGAAAATTATTTCAGAACGTACAATATGTCCAATCTTGAGGTAAATGGACTACAACAGCAGAAGACCACTTCAGTGGCCTCCTCAGTTACTGGATCTGAATCCATCAGGACACCTGTTGCCAGCTTAAATGTGCAGCTGAATGATCTGCAGAAATGATGTGATGCAATCATGTCAATGTGGAGCAGAATCTCAAAGGAATGTTTCCAACATTGTGGAATTCCTTTGTGGAATCTATGCCAGGAAGAACTGAGGCTGTTTTGAGAGCAAAGGGAGGAACTACCCAGTATTAGTACGGTGTTCCTATTAAAGTGATCACTGAGTGTATGCTTGGATGGTGGGAGAGTGTGTTCCTTTATCACAAAACCTATAGATCTCTTGACACATTAATTTTGACTGAAGTTAAGAAGTTTGTGCATGTTAGCCCAACTTGGTTTTCACCATTCGGACTTTTGAACACAAAGGTGTTTTTTAAATCTGTTTACTGAGTTGTTTTTTTTTTTTTTTGTGAATGCCCTACGGACTCTCAGTAAACAGTGTGTAGTTGGGACTTTGTGAGAGTTGCTACCACTGATGTGTTAGCGTGTGTTGTGTTTGTGTTCAGGTGCTGTGCCGCAAAGCCAGGCTGGTCTCTTACCTCCCAGGACTTCATGTGTTGGTGCATCGTGTGGCTGGAGCCAGAGCCTTCTCTGCTGCTGGATCCTCAGGCTCTGATGAGCCCCATGTAGCCATCACTCCATCTGACATGGGTATGTCATACATGTTTTTGGTTTACACTTTAACATAGCTGGATCACAGTGAGTGTCTCGTTATACTGTATAGACATTCGGCTGGTCAGTTTTGAGCAGGAACACTAAGGTTGCAAAAACACATATCAAAAGGTTAAATAGCTGTGCACTCTCTTCCTCTGATCCATTTGTTTTTGGTATGGACTAAACCTTTGTGTGAAACCTGAATTTTCATGCATCATGTACTTTTCCTGATTTGCCTCCTTGGTTAAGGACTGCGGACTGTGTGGCCTGATGAGAGTATGGGACCTTTTGGGCCCCAGGACCAGCGCTTCCAGCTACCTGGTAATGTGGGTTTTGACTGCCACCTAGAAGGATTAGCAGAGCAAGCAGAGCAGGAGAAGAACCTGACACACAAGATGGTCCCTGATGTGCTGTCGGCCCCATCCAGTAGTGAGAGACATGAGTTCATACTGGCCCAGTTCATCGGAGACTTCTTTGTAAGTGTAGTGATGTTAACATGAGTACTTTTTCTGATGACAGGAAGACTGCTTAATTTTAAAGAGGAAAGCCACTCAGATACCATGGCCAAAAAAAAACTCCTTTCTAATTGGTTAGCACTTCTGTTAATAATTACACCAGAACACCAGTCCACAGTTCAACTACTGTTCCAAAATCAGTGCCAAATGTATTTCATGCTGTGTTAGCAGTTATGTAACTCCCTGGTTAAACGAAACAAAACCAGTTAAACAAAGTTAAACTACATATGAAGGGAAAGAACATTTACCAGATTCTCTCACTGCATTCCTCTTTTACTCTCTTCCTCTTTTCTACATACTACATATATTATTGATCATCACCTGGCAGCCCGCATGCCACATCCAACCAGCCAAAGCTTCCCGTTCGGCCTGCAGAATAATAGATCAATTTATCGACATTGACCACCACCACTAGTAATTGAAGTGAATCTTGCTGCAGCTCTGAACCAGTTTGCTCAAAATGCTAATGCCTGCTAATGACTCTGAATCACTGGATCTATTCCTTACATCCTAACAGTTCACTTGCTTCTTCTGACAGTTGTCTTTGTGTGTGTGTGTGTCAGGAGAAAGATGACCCGGACTCATCTCAGAGTGTCAGTAGAGCTGAACAGTACTTTGACAGCTCCAGTGTGGAGTGTGCCATACAGTCCTGCCCTGAGCTACTACAGAAAGGTACAGCACTGATACTGCACTCCTCACACACATCATTCATAACATCCAGCACCTTTCTCTTTATTAGTGTGAATGCTGTAGCGTTCACACTATTGTGCTTCTACATCCGTAAACTTTTGGCCACTTTTTTCTTCTTTTTCTTCTGTACGCTAACTAGTCATATATACATACATACTTTGTGCTATAGAAACAATTCAGGTATCAAAATGTTCAGCTTTTGAAGGACATGCGTGCTTGTATTTTCTACTATTCATGGGCGATTTTATCAAATTTTTTTATCAATTAAAAAATGAATGTGATCCTATTGTACTATTCAGCTTTTTCTGCAATTTTGCCATTTTGCTATTCTGCTTTTCATATATTCCGCTATTCAGTTTTAAGCATTGCTTCAGAGATTACTTTTGGCTTTCAACTTTCTTCTGCATTTCAACTTTGTTTCCGGACATTTTAAGCATTGCTTCAGCATTGCTGCAGTATTCACGCTGCATTTACTGCAGGAAATGCATTTTCTAGTTTGCACTAGTTATTAAGAACCAGGCAAAAGCTGTTTGTACACATTGTCCTGTGTTAACAGCTCAATTTTGTCAAAATGTCACTGTCTCTGTCTGATAATTCAAAAGTATGTCATTCTCTTTGTGTCTACTAGAGCAACAATAGCTGGGTGTAGCTGTTCTAGCTGATGAGAAGCAGTGTTTCTGTCTCATTTGTGTGTCTCCTGATAATGTGATGAACAGATTTCCAGTCCATGTTTCCTGAGGCTCCATCCTCTGGTATGATGGTGGTCACAGTTACCCAAAAGACCCAGAACGATATGACGTCATGGTGTGCTGAGGTGGAACAAGAGAGAGAGCAGATGCTTGACAAGGTAAGCTGCTGTCTGGAGTTTGTTTTAAGTTATGATGCTGCTTCAGGGTTTCTCCTGTCTGACAGTTCATACTGTGTTTTTTAAGTAATGCTCAGATACACAGCAGGTTCTTCACATCTCCTTCTCTTATTTTAAAGTGAAGAGTGCTGTGACAAAACAAACGTAGACATGCAACATGAAAAACATAATAAAACATACATCTTAAAATATAGTCAGATCTTCATTTAAATTACAATTATGAACAGACACAATGTATTATAACTGATAACAAAGAAATAATTACATTGTTCCCCTCGGTCACTGACATAAACGGAAACTAATTGGAGCCAAACCTGGAAACCAGATTGGAGATGTGGGTTAGAGCAACTCTGACTTGTAAAAAACACTCAAACATTTTGAGTTTGTTGTTGACAAGAAGCATCTGCTGACATCTGCAACATGCCTTGCTACAATCAGAATTTCTTTGTTGATAGGAAAGTAATGTCAAAAGTTTAGATAGATCTGGGACAAGTTGCCACAGTTGCTCTGTGGACTGAGGCTGTCTCAGTGTTCAGAGTTCTCAGTGTCTCTTTTCTGATAGTTCTTTATGACTCTGGCTCTATGTTTGGGCTCCTTGTCTTACTGCAGAATGAATGTGGGGGCAGTCAGACACCTCTCTGATGGAACTGATGTTAGGAGTCTAAACATCTAAAGCTTATAAAACTTTGCACAGTACTGTATACAGATGGACGACAAATTAAAGGAAAAACCAGAATAAATGAGTGCAGAAACAGGATGACAGTGCCCCCATCCAAAGTGATTGATGATTTGATGGGTATGACAGTGAAGGGAATCATTTTCTATGGCCTTGGCAGTCACCAGATCTCAACCCAGCTGATCTCACATTTTCAGAAGAGTTCAGAAGAATAATTTTCATTCAGAGACTCATTTAGAAAAATGAGAAGACTTTTCATCATAGTATTTGAGTGGGTTGCTGGATTGTCAGATGTCTCTAATCAAATTGAGGAGTGGGATGTTCTGTAGTTTGGGATGGAGGGAGCATTTTCTATGACTGTTATCTTAACAGAGTGAACTGGCTGGCAACCTACAGTGTTATAGGTGTATTGTTTGCAAGTGTCCATGTTGTTCAGTCCTATCCTGTACATTTTCCGTTGGGTAATAAGTGCTCAGTGAATGAGTTTTAATCCAAATTTGTATTTTGGCCCAAATTTTCACCTTGGTGTGGTGAATGTGGAATTTCCAGTTGTGTTCCCATTATCATATCAGAATTGAATCAAATGAAGCACCGTTGTTGTTGTTGTTGTTGTTGTATCACACATTAATGATAGGTGTTCCTTTCTGTGCAGTTTATTGATGGAGCCAAGGAGATCTGCTACGCTCTGCAGAGAGAAGGATTCTGGGCTGACTTTATCGACCCATCCTCAGGCCTGGCGGTAAGATACCACTATCACTGTTACTGTCTCTTATTGTTTTAAGAGTTAAACACATTCACAACTTGCTCAACAATTCAAGAGTGAATACTAGAAAGACCATGTGCAGTGGTCAGTTTTCGTGACTTTACACACATTTTTTTCAGCCTGCATAAAGATCCACTCCCTGACTGTTATATTATGTCCACTAACTCAACTGTGCAACCAAGTGCATGCTAATTAGGGGTCTATAGATCCCCAATGTCCAGTTTGACTTAAATATAGTGTTGAGCCAGATTAGTCTAATGTAAGTTAGAGACCCTAACAAAAATAACAACTAACTTGTTTTAATAAAGTTGTGGAGCAGTAATAAGAAGGGAAAGAGTGCAGTAAGCCCTTGGAAATGTACAGCAGTCTGGATATCATTGGTTGTGTTCGTGATTTTAACATGAGGCTACAACATACTGAAATGTGAAAAAATTGAATGAGTCTGAATACTTTCTGAATGATAAATGTGTGTGTCCCTCTCCAGTTCTTTGGCTCATACACCAACAACACACTGTTTGAGACAGATGATAGGTACCATCACCTGGGCTTCCAGATCGAGGACCTGGGCTGCTGCAGAGTAATCCGACACACTCTGTGGGGGACACATGTTTTTGTGGGGACAATATTCACCGACGCACCACCCAGCAGCCTTATCATGAAGAAGCTGCAGGGCAGCTGAACATAAACTCAGGGACACTGGGCTGCCACTATACTATGTAAAAACCTGTCTGGACTGTTTGGTGATGGTATCCATTTTAATGCAATCCTTCAAGAACATTATTAACTGACTCCTCAGTGTTTTTACCTTTGCAGCATGTATGTACAGATATTAGCTGATATTGATTTATATTTATAGATACAGATCTCACAGGTTGAAACGCTGCTGTCATCAGAATAAAGTGTTTCTTGACTGAGCTGCAAGTGTTTCTGTAAACCGTTTCAAATCAGTTCTTATCTGATTGTGTTGTCTGAACTGTAATCAGATTTTTCATGAAAGGGTTAGATTATACTGTCACTGAGAATTTGCCCTGACAATAAAATACCAATATCAGCAGGGGGAGACTGAACATGTTCTATCTACACCCCTACTAGCTTCAAATTGACTGTTCCACACAGTGACAGAGTAGCATTAAGCAAAATAAGACACACACAAACACACCTTGTCAGCACTATGAGTGTGTTAGACAAATTAAGAGCGAGGACATTTGAATACCGAACAGAGAAAATGTTTTTGTTCTGTATGTTCATGAACATTTGACTATAGACCCTTAACATAACTTATATTCTTATAATACTGATGTCTGCAAAAATCCAATTTTGACTGGGCTCTGATCCCCTGTTCACACATTGCTATGGAGGGTAGAAAAACAGCAGAATGTCAGCCATTTTGAATAGACACACAAGGGGGCAGTAGTGTCAAGTGAAATGAGAAAAATGTCTTGTAGCTGTACTGGTATGTCTTGTAAAAAATTAGGTGGAAATGGTTGTGAGATTCAGACAAGATTCAGCTGAATTAACAGAACACATAGATGTGAGGTTTTTGAATGTGCAATGTATGATGCAGGAGTTACTGGCCAAAATGCCTGTACCTTGGTTATAGCATCACCAGCTTTTTTTTGTTTCTGATGTGTACACGGTTTTATACCTCCACTGGAAATCATCCTTGCAGAGGGAGGACGGAGAGAGAGGACAGACAGAGGAAGCACAAACTAAGAAACAATCAGGAGAAAGAGAAAACGCAAAGTTGATGACATATAGTAGCGTGTTATAAAGGATGTGAAAATTTACAGTGTACTTTCCCAATACACTTTAAGTAGTTTCTGAAGATGGTGCTAGGAGTGGCAGAGCTTTTCAACACCTTCCCATCATAACATTTCATTTGGCAACTGTCTGCCTACCACAAATGAATGCTGTAACGCAGCTTTCCGAGTGATTGTGTATGTTTACAGAAACAGGCAGTATATCACACTCACTCAGTACTAGAACAATGAACAACAGTATCATATTAAGAGAGCATTAACTGGAACAGATAAATGAAAGCTGCCAATATTGACTTGTGGAAAACATAGTTCAGGTGGAGTGTGTGAAGTTGTGAACGTGTGTGTCTGTGGTGAGCGCTGGAAGCCCTGGAAGCTGTGTTCTCACTGCGTAATCCCCTGGCTGACCACACTGGGAGCCCCGCTCTGTCACATCTCCACATCCAGTAATCCTGTTAGACCTTCACACCAGGAATTCCATTCAATTACAACTCAGATCAGCCCCGAGGTTTGTAATGAGCCACACTGCATTGTCTTGGGCTGACAAAAGCACAAACAAGCTGTAGACTGGTGCCATGCAGGTGGGGGAAGGAAGGCATGCTGGGAAATAGAACTATATAATTGTGAGCCACTTTAAATAGAGGAACATGGATACGGTTGAACTGAGTAGCTATACTATACAGCGTGGCAATATAATGACCATCTAAAAATGACAAAATTAACTGTTTGTACAAAAACCTTCAATTGAGAGATGGTTGAGATTTCATAACATGCAAACCTCCTGTCTTCTCTAAGGTAGGGGTGGCAATAGGTAGTTATATCATTTTCCCAAACAGTTGTCTAACCCTAACCAAAGGTTAACCAAAGTTTAACCATTGAGTCATGAGTCGTTTTGGATGAAAGTGACAAACAGCTTCTTGTTTCCTTTACTGTGTGTATGAGGACTTAAATTTTAAGTTGGTCTTCTAACCCATTTAGTTTAGAAATACACTGTGTGAAAAAGTTATAAGTGTGTTACCTGAGCACTGCATTTTACTGTTGGTGATTTTGCTCAGAGGGAGATGTTCTGAGGTAGCAAACTCACTGGTACATCATATTAATATTCATTTTTGGTTTAATGACTCTCGGTGCAATACAGCACTGCATATCAAACACTGTCAGGTGGTTTGGTACTAGTTGCCCTCCATGTCTTCTTAAGTCCATCTTTCTCAATAAATATCATTGTCACTGCTGGAACAAACAGTTCACAAAGACAGTCCGCCACCTCGGTCACATACTGTACATTCATACATTGACTTGTTTAAAGGGCACAGTACACCAATACACACAGTACAGTGTGTATGACGTTCCCTCGCTCACGATCAGAGGTCCGTGTAATTTCACCTGGCCTGCACCTCTGACCCCTGTCTAATCCGTTTCCCCTGACATTCCAGTGGGATAACAGGGGAGGGGGCACCACTGACTCCAGGAACAGGATAACTCCCCCACCTTCCTTTTCTTCATAAAATTAGCCTTTACCACTGAGCAGTTCATGGTCTATCCACCTCTCCAGCTGCAACAGCTTATTCGTATCACTGTTTAAGAGATCAAGCTATATTGGAATATTCTTCTGCTCTGTATCAGACAGAGACTAACCTCCATGGTTTTCTCTACAGCTCTCCATTTGTGCTACATAATTCAAATCTCTGCATCGGGAGCAGGGAACAGGATATGCTACAAAACCTACAACAGAGTGGGTGCTGTTTTTCAGTTATCATTGTCTACTGTTAAAAGTGCATTCACATTTTTGTTTTGGAGTGGTCTGTGTGTCCACCCGATGAATCAAAGTCCAGTATTCCCTCTCTTTTACATTACAATGGTGCTGAATACTAGGAGATAATCTATAAAATTTTTTTTTTTTTTTTTTTTTTTGTTCTATCATGTTATGCTTCTTTGAAGTAGCCTGGTTTCAGACCTTAATTCACTGCACACATTTCTGCAATCTGTTCAGTGATCAACAAAGGTCTGGAGTTGTTCTCATTTATGCCTGTTTCCCTAGGTGGTTGAAACAGACAACAAACCTGGGCTTGATAAACTGAGTGAAAAACTGAGGTGTCATCTTCCTACAATCCTAATGAGCTACCCAATACACATCCATGAAAAAAGCAACAGAAATGATCTTGAGTGGTGGGTATGATAGATGCAGCTGCACAGGTTGTTGTAAGTCAACTCAATCAACATACATCTGTGATCACTGTGAAAAGCATCAAGTTAACTGCTCTGAGAAATTCTATCACAGCTTCTGTATTAGCTGAAAATGGCAAATTTGACATTATTTGCTGCTGATTGTTTTGGAGAAACAAAAACACCAACAAAAATCAAGTCTCAAGTGAAATGAAAAGGAATAATATTTAAGTATACTAAATGAAATAACAAAAATCTGGTTCTGTGCAACCAATTTAATAATAATTGATTTCAAGTACAAATCCCACACAATAGTTATTTGTCCCCTGTAATCTGTAATCTTCCCCTCAAAGCTCCCATTGAAAGTACTTGCAGAGAGTATGTAGGTACAAGCATCTCATGGATCAGTGAGCAGGTCACTGTTACATGAACACCATGACAGGTCCTAAGGTCATGGAGGGAAGCTAATCCCTTCTCGGAAAAAGGATTAGAAATTACACTTGAGGGTAGGAAGCCTGAGAAAGCTGCAGGCCATCCTGGAAAGAGGAGAAGGCAATAGAGATGGTGAGAAGCTTTTCTCTCTGTTATTGAGGTTGTTTTCAGACCAGGACATCAGCTAAGCAGTGAGGCGGCTGGTCACACTAACACACTGTGAAACCAAATACCTCTGTTCAGCAAAGTCCATTTCAGTTCGTCCACCTGGGTCATAGAACAGAGAAAGGAGGCCAGGATATTAACCTGTGACCCAAAGAGTAACAGGTAGCCTGGTCATGTTCCTGTACACCTTCAGCAGAAGAGTCTGAAAAGGAAAGGAACCACTGAGTCAAAACTGAAACATTTAAGTTAGTTCTACTGTACTGTATAATATTGTATGTACTCTATTATATGAATGAATGAACGCTACATACATATAACACTTGCACTGAAGTCATTGCGTACATGAAAAAGACAGCAGGTGACTGGTAGCTCTGTCAACATTTTCATTTTTTCTTGGTAACGAATTAAAAATCAAAAATTAAATATACTACATTCTACTTTGTAGCTATTTCTTAAAGCCCTTTTAAACATGGTCTGTGAAACACTCAATCTAAAATTTGTGAGCATATCATTTCACTGTAATTCACTGTATATGCCCATTAGGTTACTGAATGGAAAAGGTATGAAATTTGTGGACTTTTCTACCTCTTCTAAACTAGTTTGATTATCTCTTAGCAATGACAAATACATTAATTTAATTAATTAATTAATTAATTAATTAATTAATTAATTAATTAATTAATGGTAGCACTTTTGTAATTTGTTTTTGAGGTGTTGCGATAATCTATATTACCAGGAGATGGCAGTGTAATCAAAATGACTTTGAACTAGAACCCCAGCTAATATATGAAGAACTGAACTGTCCAGAAAGGTAGCTATACTGGCTAGAGACTTTAGTCTTTGATTTATTTTGGTGAGGGTTTGTATTGCATTATACTGTCTTGTATTGTGCACTGTATTGGATTGTACTGTGTTCTATATAGGTGTAAAAAGTTAAATCTTCTAGCCCCATCCTGAATGAGAAAGTAGACGTTGTGGACTTTTGAGATCCAAATCCACTAGAAACTGGACTGCTCAGACACTGTTGTCCTCTTCAAGATGTGTTTCTGTGGCAGCCAATGCTCTGTGATGCCAGCAGTGTCAACAAGCTGGTCAGGAGGGTCAGGTCTGTGTTCAGGCTGGACCTCAACAGTCTGGAGGCAGTAGCTGAGAGGAGGACGATGGTCAACATCTGTCAGAGAACTGAGGACTGGGTTAGGTACAATGTGCTGTTTGCCCACAACAAAGGGCAAAAATGTTTATAGTTGTTCTGAACACCCACAGTGGAAGGTGGGGGTAGAAGCCAGCCATCAAATTTGGAGATGTCTGCCATTTGTTTTCCTTTCTCCATTGAGAATAAGACAGAGTTCAGCAACATCCTCCTACAGGAAACTCTTATCTGAAAATGCAGCTGTGTGTGCTGACTAAGAAGGTAAACAGTGTCCAGATAAATCACTCAGAGGTCTGCAGTCACAATAAACTGGCAGCTTTATTGGCTCCATGCTCAGGCTGTAGTGTCAGTGGAAAATCACTGACTATGACTATGGCAAACAAGTATAACGACACAACATGAACTGCTGGCAACTTTTTCATGTAGTGAATGGTTTTTAGTTGATGTTCACATTGAAAAATCATCTGTAACATGAGAAAGTTAAGGTTTCATATCTCTACATACATATATAAATGGAGATTTACATACAAGTGGCACATATTAATAACACATGTAACAGATGTTGGCACAAAACTGGCATGCAAAAATTTCACTCAGAGTACATTTATGCACTAGTGCTAGCTTCACATCCTTTGTACAAAAGTTTGCCAGAGGTCAGTAAAGGCAACTTGTGAAACAGATTTTGGCTTTGAATTAAAACAAAAGCCTGAACAATACTGCCTGATACAACAAAGTTAAATGCCTCTTGAGCTATTCTCACAGAGTCATCTACAAGTGTTGTCAGAATAAACAGGACATTTTTGGACAAGAATGGTGAGCTGTTTTCCTAAGGAATCCTGCTTTGAAAAAAAGAGAAGTAAGAAAAAGACGGAGTTGGAGCTCTAAAGCCTCCAGCACAATAACACTGTACATGCACACACAGTATTTTGTCACTGGCATGTTGCTGAGTGATGGATGAGACACGTCAGAGGTGATCCAACGAAGAAGGCATTCAGGGCTCTGCTGTGGTTTTCTGAGTTAAAGATGTACAGCAGATTGGTGTTAATGGTCTACATTAGCTTCACAGCAAAAAACTAGTACTTCCTGTATACATGTTCTCTCTCATGACATTGTGGGAAAGTCAAAACATATGAATCACACCTGCCTTCAGTCATAAAGAAGATGCCGCACTTTAACAGCCTTAGTCTTCAAACATGTAATGGAATCTTCTCCTTAGAAAACACTGAGTCAACAATATAACATTAACCATCATAAACTATGGGTCATACCAGACCATAAAGCTTCTGCTTGCTTTTCAGGAAGACTGACGTCTACCTTCTTTCAGCATTTACATAGTCTGGCTTTAAGATAGACAATGTTGAACAGGGACTCTGTTGTTGCAAACCCTGACCTTCTATCCAGACGCCGTTACTCAAAATTATCAAATTGAGCTTTAAAGGCCAACTGACTTTCAAAGGAACTGGTGTTTTGTGGCTTTGCAGAATTTGTGGAATTACAACCATATGAATAGGGATCAGATGGTTAGGGGGCCCCTAAGTCAGAGCCTTTGTATAAAGCCACTTATTAAAATTTCTAAACAACAAGTGACAGGGCAAAGAGAGTAAAAAACAGAAAGATTGGCCTAAATATTCACATTTGTGTTGTTAAAGTAAGAGGCTGAGATTACACCTTCATCTGGAGCAATATCCCAGGCCCTCAGGCTCTCTGTCATCCTGTGTCAAATCAGACAGAATTCTGTGGTTGCAGCACTGTCTCAGAATTTATTTGGAGTTTGTCTATATAAAGTTTGGGTCCTGGAACTAAGGCCTGTAAAATATTTTTGTGCAATTCCAGTGTTTTCATGTATTATTAGCCCCTGATATTTTTTTAATTTGTACTTTTTAAAAACACTGTAGCACAACCAAAGTAATGAGTTGGTATCACAAAATAATTAGATACTTTCTCAATGGTGTTAATAACTCTCATTATTTTGAGAGCCTAAGTCAGAAATTTGAGATAGTTTCTCATTATAATTAGAGTAATACCTAAAATTATTATATATTATATTAATACCTAAAAATGGCTTCCCTCATAAGGTTTTTATGAAGTGATAAAAATGATATAATATCAAGGTCTGAAAAGATATGAAAATGTGGGGATTTGAACAAAAATATTTTGTGCAGGCCTTGGTTTTGGGAGCCATTCATGATAGAGAAGATTTGAACACAATCTGAGACTGTCCCACAACAACTTTTTCTGATTTGACAGGGAATGACCCATAGGATATTTAAGAGTATTTAGATCATTTTAATGAACATTGTTATTCAGTTATTTCTGGTATAACCAAAACAGCCGTCTCATTTCAATTTACCCTTTAAAGATTACTTACAAACAAGGTCAGAGTTAAAACTTAACTGTGAATGCAGAAAGCAGAAAACACCAGGTTTGTCTGTTGGTTTGAAAAATAATGTGTCATGTCAACACAAGGTGACTGTAGATCATCATGCAGAAAGGGCCTTAGTGGTCTGTGCACACTGGAATATGGACATTAAACTATGACATCTGTGTATACTGTATAGCTTGTCACAGTTACAGTAAATAAAGGTGGATACACACTGCAATGTTTTATAGCAGATATTGTCAGCCTGATTGAAATAACAAAAACTTCAAAGGATATTCTGGTTGTCTGGTGTGTAAAATATGTAACACCTAAATTCTGAACAACTCTTTAATCTTTTGGCAGTGTTTTCCATGTTTGTGTTCCATGTTAACACATGATAACAGATGCTGACTGTTGGATGTTTGCTTGACCAAAGCAACTCTTCATCATGAAGCACAAGGTTTCACCTCAAACTCTGTCACCTACAGCTAATAATTCACACACTCACTTTTATCACAACAACAATTGATATAAAAATAAATACTTTATATATATATATATGTACATGCATTCAATGACAACATGGATTACTGACTCACACATGCAACATCAAATCCTAAGTAATTAAACAAGACACAGTCACTTTACTTGCAAGGGCAAGTGTCCTTCACCTCCTCTGTTACCGGTCTCAATGCATTACTGATGTTTTTGGCCTGTAAGGGGCATAAGAAATCCAAAAGAAGCTGAGGGACACACAGCCTTGATATATTATTACCTTGCAGAATTGTCTTAAACTTCCACATTCAGCAAACAGAGAGCAACATGATCGTCCTACTGAAGGTTTGGAGAAACAGTACAAAAAAACAGTTTTTTGATTGTTTGTTTTGTTTGTTTTCTGCTAGAACAGCTGCTTGCTGCTGTGCTGTTGCCTGATGAGCTACATACTTCCAGCCCTTTAAGTCCAGCCCATTAAAACTTTGGCCCTGCCTCTATATGAAGAGAGTGTATGGAGGAAGATGCAAGACAAAACAAGATGATCTCAAGTACTTCGAGGGTTGATTAGTGAAGTTATAACTATATTTTCCTACTAGGTAAACTGCATATTTTATTCAGCGAGGTAAGTACTTTCATGTGACAGTGGGCACATCAGTGTTTACAACTGTTGCCCTGCTGGTTAGCCTACTGTATAGCAACATAATGTATAAAATTAAACAAAACTCAGAACAAGACCATTAATCTTTACGTGATAACTACTGCTGCTGACAATTCTCTATGTATGTAAAACCAAATTAGTTTTTGGTGAACTTTATTCATTTATTTATTTTCTGTAATATTTAGACTTGGATTCATGCTGTAGATGGACTGAACAGAGTGATATGACATTATACAGTCAGAGATAATGCCATGTTTTCAAAGTTAATTCATTGTGCTGCGGTAGCTGCTATTTTTCTTTGAGAATGTATCTTATATAAGGTATGTTATAATATACTTAGTTAAAGTGAAGAATATCTGAATCTCATAGGAACAGAACCTGTCCAAACTGCCTTATATCAGCACATAATCCAACCACAAGTCCTGTGGTTCACTGACAGGTTCCTTTCTCCTTTCAGTAAACCTTGATGGACTTCATGTGTCTTCTTTTTTCAAACACCACTTGAAACGATTAAGGAAGTAATGATGAGTGAAAAAGTCACTGTGTGGCTTTGTGACAGTCCCACAGCGCTGCTCAGAGGTGAGGTGGTGGTAAAGATGGCATCTGTTTCGTTCCATGGTACTGGTAAGTTACAGATGTTTCCCTCACAACAGGCTGTGCACACCTATATAGACACATGTCATAAACAATGTTAAGCTCCACAAGACAATGCTAAAGTAGCATACTGTATAAGCTTAGCTGCCTGTGTCTGAACTACTGTTTGGAGCAGCTGACTAAGGTACACTCTGTGATGGGATTCACTTTTTAATAATAGCAGTATTACTGATATTTTAATCTGACACTTCCACCTTCAAAACATCAATACTCACTTCCCAATATCTGAAATAACAAACAAGTACTGGTACAATGGGTTTCACCATTAATCTTAGCTAAAAGAACAAATAAAGCATAAATAATTAGCGGTGGACTCTAGGTGTATACGAAGGACTACAAGTGTCATGTAAATGGTTAGAAAGCATTCCATTAAATGATATCTAAGTGGACAATAAAATAAAGAACTTAAATAAAGAGATACGTTTAATAATCTATAAACAGACCATTAAACAGACAAAATTTAATTCAATTATATTTAAATGGACAATAAAAAGAAGAAATATTAAAAGAATTTATAAGTGAAATATTAATCCATCTGTAAATAGGTCAAATAAAATAAATAAATAAATAAATAAATAACTGAATTCACAAATTGAATAAAGTATTCAGGTTTTAAACAGATTTTCCATTTGCATTTTCCTACTGTTCTTCATTTTCCTATTTTTTTCTTTCCATCACACTTTGGACCTTGTGCTGTTAAAACAAGGAAAAGCAATACAAATCACTCTTCACCAGAAGCTCTTCCTTGTGTGCAGTTTGTGGTTTTCATTGCAGAAGCTCTGTTATGTCTTGTGGCAAATTTGTAGTGCGACCTGATCTAATTTTTTTTTAAACTATAGGCTGGTTATGTTTATGTAATGTTCATCTCAGTGATGATCAGCACTGATCATGATCCAATCACCTTTTTCGGCAATTTCCCAAATACACTGGTAATCAAATAACCAACATATTTCTAAAGACCACAAGAACATAGAAATAATATAACAGACTGGATGACATACTTGTGTTAAACAGTATAGCTAACTTACTAACTGGCAGCAACTTGTACATTTGCACTTGTGCCCAGAACTCCTACAACTGTCTGTGGGTTGCCAGAGATTTTGCATCATTGAACTGATGTTAATGTATGTACTGTACTGAGACAATGTTGCCGTTTCAGTAGGGCAGATACTATCTAGCTAACTTCTCCATTCCTTCTGAGCATAAACTTCAGGCATCAGTACAACATGACTAACTGTACTTATGAGACAAAAGGAAAATGGCAACACAAACTGCCCTTCCATCTGCCTGATTAAAACTTGAGCTCTTCACTTAATGAATCCAGTTTTGTATTTCTCTTTAAATTGTATTTATTTGTATTCATTAATTGTTTTATTTGTTTTTATTGTTGTTGTAGTGTAATATTTTACATGACACCTGTGGTCCTCCATAGACCACACCTTTAATTTTGTTCGTTGTTCCTTCAGTTGATAAAGTGCGTGTGCTCAGATCAGTTGTAGACTGGAGCGACTGTGATTTGATTAACTGTCATAACTGTTAAAGTGGGAGGAACAAGTTAGCTACATGTGTTATAAGCTATATTATACAATCACTTTACATGAGGCTCTGAATTATATCCTCTCTATTATGAAGCTGAATAAAGTGGAGGTTTGAGTGACTGTTTGAAGAGGTAATGTTCAATCAATGATATCTATAAAGACCCATGTATATTCTGTGCAAACTGAGACATTGGTCCTGTTTGTTTTTGCAAGTTGATTGTGATCCTGGTAATAAGTAATATTCTTTGGCAGGGCAGATTTTCCACACTTCCCACCTTTTTTCCTTCATGATCCATTTCAGTGCATCCTGTGGAAAGACAGTCCTCCAGAGCCACACAACGTTTGGTCACTGACACACTGTCTCCCTCCACATCTATTGTATGGCGGGTGTAGCAGTATTTGGCCTCTGAAAAACATGGAAATTCAGGTGCAAACATTGGCAAAATAACCACAGCACTCATAGTGCTAATGGAACTTAAATTTTTCATGAAACAAAGTATGCAACTGTCACATCAGAGACTGGGCATTGCATCAACAGTCCTATCTGTGGTTGAGGCAACACAAGCATTTTGGTTAAGGTTACAGAAAAATTGTAGTTTTGGATAAATTCAATTAACAGGTTGTGTCTGAAGTCACTGTGACTTTTTTCTGTATTAAACCAGACCAGGATCTTTCCCTAACCTTAACCAAGAGCTGTTAGAGTCTAAACAGAACCACACTACAAGTGGATATTGTGCTGCAAAATCAGAAGTTTTGGTAAGAAACAAACTGATGGTTCAGTATCAATATATTTGCAACTTGCCAAATATGCATCTTAACAATTTAATGTCTACAATTCCTTCTGCAGCCTCTGTGGCCATATATGTGGGAAAATGCTAAAACAGCGTGTAACATTACTAAAGAAGATAAAGTCAGTGAACTGACAGTAAAGTTAGTTAGTGTGTATTGGTCTGAACAAGGAAGTGTTTTACTGCTAATGCATGTATGTATATATGTATCTATGTATACAGTGCACACAGGACTGTATATATATATTTACACAGGACTGAGTAAATGAGAGGCGTACCACGTGGGCAGTACATGTCTGGTGCCCAGCGATTGCACTCAAAATTGTCTTTTGCATCTTCACATGTGAAGCACTTGAATCCACCGGGAAATGGAGTACCTGTGAAAAGACAAAACCATCCAATGAGTGTTTGGTTATGCAATGGAAGCAGTTATTCAAAAACTTGGTTTTGAGCATTACTACGCTCATCTAGTGTTTACTGCCACATATCACAGGTAGACCATGATATATCAGATCTACTTCTTTCTGTGCCTCACCTCTAAGTTCACTTTCATTCAAACTGAGCAGACATTTATACATCTCACAGCAGTCTAGCCCATTTGGCAAAGTGTAATTCACAAGAAATGAATTTAAGACAGTAGCTCAGTAGGAACCAATAAGCTCAGAAATCCAAATGTCTAATGTCTACTCAATTTTATGAATGTACAGAAACAAGAAGAAACAGAGAGATGCCTTATGAAAAAATAACAGAAAGATCTTCTGAAAAGGTTTAAGATCAGTGAGTCTGAACTACTTGCTCCATAAACATAAGCACAGGACCACACTTTCCTGATAGTACCATGACCAGTGCAACCAGCACTCTGACTCTTTGATTTTCCTAACCTGTTGTTCCATCTTATAGCCAGCAGCAGTAGTCACAGAACCAAATCAATGTCTGTGTAAAAGAGACATCCAGCAATGCTGGACAGATGGTGATGCTGTTGTGTTACATGTCATGCCTCTGATTTCATGATTGGTTCAGCTGTTTACAAACTAGTCGAGACCAGTAATGTGATTAGCTAAGAGTGTATTTATTAATCACCGCACCCTCTGATCTATATTTATTTATTTATTTGATATGGTCATCACAATGCTAATATATCTGGACAAACCAGATGCATTGCTTGAGTGTTTTAGCACAAGTGCTAATTTTGCCCTCTCCCAGTCCTTTTGCGCTTTGTGCAGCTGCGCAAGCATGATGCACAATAGCAGGTGGAGATGCCCACACAGTCCACATGCCCAAGACCAACTGCTCTGTGCTTCGTGTTTTGCCTTTGGCTAGAGCTAACATCCAACAGTGAGAACATTAGCAGTTTGGGGTGAATAAAAATGAACTGCAAAAACAATCCAGCTGTTAAATAATGTGCAGAAGGGCTTAAATGTTGCTAGGACTACCACCTACTGTATTATGTCCAAGAGCAAACAATGAGTGATCTTCATGGTCCATGTCTAGCATGTATTCTATATGTTGCAGCATTCTGCTATTTGTGGTACAGCCTGCGTTTATATCCTGCTTGTCTCAGTGCAGAGTCTGAACAAAGGAAGGAGAATGTCCTCGCAGACCAGCTGCTGGGATCAAAAGGCAACATGTTTGCTTTCCAATTTAGCACCATACCATCACTCTGATTGGGCCCTCTCCTCTGTGCACCACCTCCTCCTGTGTAACAGCAGAGGGTCTACAGGTCAGACAAAACTTAATTCAGCTAACAAAGTCAGTCAGCTCTGATCTCTCTGTGGCCAGACCACAAGTCCCTCCATTACAGGATATCTGCCTGAAGCCACACCACAGTGCTTTACTATAGACTAGCAAGCAGTATTGGAAAAGTTACTGAAAATTAGAAATCAGTTCAGTTAATTGTTTCAAATGTAACTGACTCACTTAGCCAATTATTGAATAAAGAAGACAGTTACAAGGGAAAGTAACTTGTGAGTTGCTTCAATTCTCTTATTAATGTACGCATACATAGCTTTATTATTTTAGTGTCGCTGAACCTTTGTCCCCTGTTGACATAGGTTGCAAGACCTTGACAATATACCTGGAAATCAGTCTGTTTAGTTCTGCCTGGGTGACAGACAAATGTGCAGACAAACTCTTGGGTTTAAAATCAAGCCTTGGCTGTTTGGATAGAGCGCCTCCTCAGTCAGCAGTGCTAATACTGGGGTCTTCTGTGATTAGCTTTGTAGAAGCTTTGTTTTACCAAGTGCTTCATGGGACTAGGATTACTATTCTATGTTTGCATATTTTTGACCTTGAGGAGGGAAAAATAACATCCATATTTCTGGGGGAAAAAAGCTTGCATTACTCAGACTGCTAATGCTGATTGATTGATTCACTCATTTGCAACACCATGAAGTTGGGTGATGGCTATATTTGTCTGCTGTAGTCTGGACAAAAGTAATGAGTAACAAGCCTGCTTAATTTTCAGTAAGGGCAACAACACAACTGGGCATGTGTGCTATTTGACCAATGCAATATGATATAATTCAATAAGTGACACTACAGCCTTCAGTCAGATATCAAGGTGGTCCACTTTGATACTGTAAATGTCCCTCTCTGAACTCTCTAATTTTTATCTATCTATCTATCTGCCACTGAACATATCATATTAGCTTCAGATAAAGATATATTGCAGCTTTTTCAGTTTAAGCATGACTATTTGAAAATGGAGAAAAGCCTTCATATCTACAGCTGCACCAAAGACTGATGATGAAGACTTAGAAAAAGACACATTTCAATAGAATTCAGAAGAGGTCAAATACCAAAAAGCCAGCTTATTACAGAACACTAATCAAACTTATGTGTGAAACCGGTCAGGTTTTTGGTGTTAACACACACTAACTGTGGGCTTAACAACATCCTAAACAATGCATAAAGAGCAACAACAATAGTGACTAAAAGCAAGTAAGTGGACCTTGAGTTTAGGTCATTTTGCAACAATACAAGGTATCTTTCCAAGGTCAAGGATTATGTTTCGTGCTTACACAGCAGGTGATTCATCAAGACTTGTTGTTATCTTCATTACTTTTTTTGTGTGTCTTTTACTAAATTCCAATATTTTCTACTGTTTAGAGACATGGAGACTGGTTTACAGACCTTTATATGTTGCTATCAGGGATTTCTCTAATCTTTTTCTATTAGTCAGTGCTATCTTATCTGCAGCTCATCCAAAACACAGTTTCCAGGAACAGAGACACTGCTTCCTCTCTTCCTCCTTCCTCCATCCTGTGACCTGGAAAACTATCAAAGTCCACAATCATTGACGCTATTCCACCCCCTAAAATGGATGAAGAGGCTTCCAGATCGGAGAAAAATCTCTCAGGTCAGGTGACACATAGAACACACAGAGTTGAACATAAACAAAATAAAACACATAAAACATAGCGTATCATGTTAGAGGATATCATCAGTCTAATCAGATTAACACAGGTCATGTGACCAGGTTTCATTACCCTGCTCCTAAACCTGCTTTAACATGGCCCTGTCACTACTCAGCTGCTGTCTGATCCCTGGGGGTCTATAAACCAACACATGACTGACTGCTTCACATTCAGCCTATTGTTCAACATTTTGGTATCAGCTGTGTTTGGCAGAAGGAGATTGGGATAAATGTTGCATTTGCAGTAATTGTACAGGGCAGAACAGTTTACCCTGGTCATACTGTGCATTAACTAGTATTCATGCCCTTTCTTTGGGGTTCTTTGTGCACACTCACTTCTAAACATTAACTTGTTGCTTTCATCTAATAGAACTGTGGGTTAAGAAGGTCTGAGCCAGGATCAGTGAGGTAATTAGTGAGGTAATAAAGTAAAGACTTTATACTCATATTTATTTAGTGCTTTTCAAGCAGTATACTTACCACAACTGTTCTCAACAAGCCTCAGTTTCTATTACAACAATGTGACGACAACTCTTAATTCAGTTTCAAAAAAGTATTTCAAATTGATTCAATTAGTTCAAATCAAACACACACACACACACCCTTGTACCCTTGTACCCTCCTCCTACCCCTCCTCTTTCTTCTCTTTCCCCTATTTCTCTCCTTTCAACCCAACCAGTTGAGGCAGATCCCCCTCACACACACCCCACCCCACCCTGAGTCCAGGCACTTAGGTACACTACCTGACAGACCAGAGTAACTGCAAAATAAATCATGGATTTGTTGCTTATTAGATTTTAATTCACGTCTGTCTTATCATCAACATTATTGCTATAAATTGCTTTTGTTTCTATCTTTTATCTGAATGTGAATCTCTGTGATGATGTATTTCTGTTGAGTTGATCCGTTATTGATACTTGGTGTTTGATACTAGTAAAAATGACTTCTAATTTGTGTGAGTGACCTGTACAGTTTGTTTTGACTCTGTGTCATTGATTGATCAAATGAAACACCACTATATTGCCACTTCTGAGGAAAAGGTGATTTCAAAACTTTAATCATCAAGGCATCACCATAGATGCGACACGGGATTTTTAACCTTTTCAGCACAGTGGTCTACAGAGGTTATTGTTAAGCAGTTTCTTGATGTACTTGCACGATGGTAATTTTATCATACCATTGGATGCTAGAGTGTTGCCAACCATTGGCCAGCCCATGTAAGTCTAACACAAATGTCTCAAAACCAAGATGACCGATGGATGGCCAGAAAATGCTGAGCAGCTTGAGAATATCTTGCCAATCCGTCTGTAGAAGGAGACCCCTGCAGGTAAAAAATTGGTAACATCAAATAACATCTAAGGAGTAATAGCATTGTTAAAATTTCCAAATATTGATTTTATATTATACTATTACTGCGACAAGATAAGATAAGATAATCCTTTATTAGTCCCACAGTGGGGAAATTTACATTGTTACAACAGCAGCAGGGATTGTAAAAAATAGAAAAAGGCATAAATATGAGTAAAATACCAAACAAGATATAAAGCAGAGAATATTATAAAAATCTAAACCAAAATAAATAAATAAATAAATAAACAGTATACACAGGACAATATACTAAAAATATAAACAAAAGAACAGTATACACAGGACTATATACATAGAAACAGATTGAACTATATATCAATATTGCACAGTTTGAAATAATATTGCACAGAAAGAGTGATAAGCAGCTGTTTCATCTGTGGATATAAGTGCAGACTTAGTTGTTCTTGAAAATACTTCATCTGCAGTATCTGTTTTCAACTGCTAATTCAGCCAATTCAGTTGCCAATTCAGTGCTTAATCAATCCGCTGCTTGCCTGCTCCAAGCAGGTCGTTTGCTGAGCATATTTTGTTAAAGAATATTTTGGACTCATTTAGTGAGTCCAAAATGTTATGTTAATTATATTATTATGTTAAACTCTCTAAAATCACAAAAGCCCCTTCTTAATGCTTTGTCTGTTTTCCCACACATTTTTCAACCAGCTGACCCACAGAAAAAAAAGTAGAACACCATTATTGTCCAAAAACCATTTTAAAAACACATCAATGAATCACACTGTTGCACTAGATGATATGTTCTTTCATCAACAGGAACACACACACACTGTAGTTTGTTTTAACTCAGTCCCAAACACACCGTCCTGCTTCCCCTAATACTCAGTAGAGCACCAAATGTGGATTAATGCACTATTTCCTGCTGTTTGATAAAAACTACAGTGAGCATAGTTTTAGTATTAATAGTATTAAAAGGGAAAACAATATACGTGTGAGCTGTTTTTTAATGATTGACTTCTTCCATGGGTACTGATGGACTTGGTGCATTGTTGGAAATTCAGAAAGCAGTGAGGTCATTGTTGCTTTCAGGCTTTTCATGGGATATATTGACAATACCAAATATTACAGAATAAACATAGAATAGTGGCAACCTTATGCTTTAACATCAGCCATCAGCTGCATCTGTGCCTTTTTCTCTACAATCTATACTACAATTTCCTGTGATATATTTTGATTATACACATCAATTTAAGATTATGCAACATATAGGCTACAGGTCTTGAAACTCACTGAATAGTACAAACTGTGTTTTGGCAGTGCTTAGACCCCAACACACAACCACTGTAGTTAAATGTGTAAAATGCAGGAAAATACTTGACACACAAAATCTGTTTGAGGTTGTGTTTAAGGGCATATAGCAGCCTGTGTAGACAGCTGGGTCAATTAAAGTAGGAGTGCTTCTGTTCTGTCATACACAGTCAACAGATAAACATGGCTGAAATGCTTTCTGTGTAGACACACCACGAGGGCCCCAGTGTGCCCTCTTTGCTCGGTTGGTGATCCAGCCCTGGTGCTAATGGACATCAGTCAAACTTCAACTTGGAATGTCACATGCTGTTAAGCTTTATACTTTATGTACTTCAACAGCTCACTCACAGATCAAGTGAATATAGCTGCACTCTGATAATTATGAGTATACTTCATTTTATCACTTCTGCAGTTCAACTCAAAGACTGCTTTGAATCAGTCCTAGTGTGAAAGTAGTTTGGGACAGAGCTAATAACCTCAGCCAGCTCATTGTGCTCATTGTGTTTCATCAGTGTAAGCCTATATTATCTGTTGACATAATAATCTGATGATTAATTAAAGAATGAGGACATTCCCATGGTACGAGATTATTTCATCCTTGTTTACTCCAGAGAATAGAAGGATGGTCACCCCAGGCTAAGTCCAGAATAAAAACAGGAGCCAACAGAGCAGAGACTGAGACCAGTTTCATCTATCACCCTGCAGGTAAAGTAAGGCCAGACCGGGTCCACTGTGAACACTGGCTCATTCAACAGCCGGGATACATGGGAGAGCTTGTCCCATAGACAACACACTGCTTTGACATGGAAGAAAAAAATGGAGCCATTTGAACATTTTTCACATGCACTTGACTCTAGTCCTTTGTGCACTTTTCTCTAGCACAGCCGGATGCATTGAAGGCCCTGCTGAAATCTGGACAGGCTCATTATCAATGAGCTAACTCAATGAGTAGCTCACAAAGAGCTATCTAAACATTCCACACAGGTTCATACTCTGTGCACATAAACTTAGTCCAATTCAAATTGACCTTTGACACTGGTCCATGCTTGTTTTCCCACATTACCCTGGAAAACCATGAAATATACAATTTACCCATACACTATATGACCAAGTATATGAAAAACTATGAGACACTCCTGTCCACATAAAATCACTTCACATGACAAGCCTTCATTTAATGTTTTGGGGAAAACATTACCTGTTAGTCAGTGACTGAAAATCTAATTACTTTTCAGTTGGAATAGGCAAATACACCAGAAATCAGTTCCCAACTATAGTCATCCAGTATTATATACTTTGCACTTTCCTTTACTATACAAACCAGTCTCCTCGGACATACACTCCTTTGGGTGTGGTATGGGGTTGGGCTGGTGTAAAATTTTCAAACGAGTTTAATATGAGCTTAACACTGGACTGGACTGCTATACCAAATTTTACCACTAGATAAGATACTACTACAACCAGGACTCAGATGCTCATGAGTAGAAGATAATGAGACTGAGAGAGCCCATGAATGAGGGTGTGGCGTCCATTTTTGTTGTCTCGTCTACGTTTTTTGGCTCACCTCTTCCGTCAGCTTCAATTCCAAAATGTTGCCATATTGGCCCAGTTTTAGTTTTCTTTGAGATGAAGTCTACCACGTCTCCTCTTGTTGTCACCCCAAAAAGCACATTAACTTTCTAGTAAACAGACACATCCTGCAAAGTCTTGCCCCTGCCCTCTACTGAAATGTTCTGTGATGCCACAGGCTGCTGATGTAGGACTACTTCTTAATTTGCCAGAACCTATAATAATGACAAATGTCAGTTCAGCCGGTTCACATAAAATCAAATTTCTCCTACATAACTGGCATAACTGGAAGTAGACCCAACTCTAGTGTGGCAGTATTTCAGCTTTCCTGTAAAATGTGGAGAAAGACTTGCTGAAGGTAAGAAGATAGAGGACTATCTCTAACTTGTGCAGATTTTTTTTTTTTTTTTTTTACTTTTCAAAACTGTAGACCTTGTACACCTCAATTAATTGACATTACCTGAGGACATTTATGAGACCTCACACAGCTCTCTCTAGGACTAAATTACTACTGTTTTCACATATGCAGTAGTACTCCCCAGTACATGGAGACAGACATAGTGTGGTGGAAAATCACAGTGTGTACTGAACCAAGGTTCATTTTTTACTCACCGAATTCAAGAAAGTCAATGTGTCTGTTTACCAATGACATATTTTGTAGTGATTTCCCAGGAAACAAGAAGGTCCTGATATGGCTGTGTCTAAAATGACTTTAAAACAAAAAAGGTGGAAAGAAAGCAAATTTTAAGAAAGAGCATGCCCCTCTGATCTGTGCTTGACCATCTTTCACTTTTACTCTCTTCAGGCTGACACACTGTGGGTCAGAGCTAACAAAATGTCATGAAAGTTGATGCCACAATCCGGTTGTAGTGAAAAGTGATAGGTCACGAAAACAGCAACAAACCCACAGGCTGCACAGCCTCTTGTAACGCACTACCTTTTGACCTCTGCACAAAGCAGCCGGGCGCTCTGCAGACATGCTGGACTGCTTCGAGTTTCCTCCCTAAGATCTTTATCTCAGGTGAGGTCTCCAGTGTATTCACTCTCAGATCAGGAGCACAGGGATACATATCAAGCTGTGAGTGACGGACTGAAAGAGACACAGAGTGTGGTGAATTTCACTCTCTACAACATCATTATTAACTAACATATGTTGCTATCCCAAGAAATATTACAAATTAGCTTTAATACATTATTTTCACTCACTGGCATAATCAGTCAGAAAGCCTTTTGGTGAATATTGAATATATTTTTCTATACGTTTTTCTGAGAAAACATATATATGAGGGGGCTTCAAAGAGTTCGTGGAAAAAGAACAGTTGGAAAAAACGGTTTAAGTTATGAAATGTTATTTTTGAGTTGCAACATGCATTTAAGGGTGCATGTTTGAACATGTTATGACATGTTAGTATGAGAACGTACAGGTGCATTGAGATCAAAATCCCTGCATATGATTTTTATCTATGTACTTTTTCCATGAACTTTTTGAAGCCCCCTCGTACTAACAGCTTACTAGCTAGATAGATTTTTATTGTTGTATACATCCACCAATCAGTCAAGTTTGTATTTGTAGTGAAGACTTTCAACAGGACTGCTAGAGAGCTTCATCATAAGGTGCAATGACAGTCACCTGAAGCTCAATATACAGCAAGGCCAATGAGCCTGTGGTGGATGAACAGAGGACCAGGAGATCTCTGTCCTGGCAATGCCTCTGTCCTTTTACTTACTTCCTTTCTAGTATAGCCTGGCCCTTACTTTCCAACATGGCTCATTTTTAAATTTGGTGGTGAGCATGTTACATGGCAGATGACTTGGACCTTGAGTCTGAGGTTCCATGCATAGGTCATATAATAAATAAAAAACTCTGAAAAACACAAGTGAACCTTGAGTTTAAACTATATTGTCCAAAATTTAGTAATCTTTGTTTTCCATAGACCACCAGATATAGATATATAATTTGAGTAACCATTTCACCAGCACAAAACAAAAACAAGAACTACCACAAGATCAGTCTTACAGAACACATAAGAATAGAAAGGCTGCAGTGAATTTTCAGAGAACAGGAGGAGAATCAGCTCTTGCAGCTATCTAACCTCTGCCCATGAGTCTTTCAATCCAGGGGAGAACACTCTCTATAAGAGGACACAAACAGACATCCCATTGACGTGGACACAGAGGTCTGGTTTCAATGGTACAGGTGTCCTAACACTGCACTATGGAGCCAGATGGATACTATATCTATTATGTTTTCTTATGCTAATATTGGAGCTTAAGCACCTAACTTATCACCAGGGATGAACAAAAGTACATCAGGATGTATTTTAGTATTCACCTTAAAAGTAAATGCATGAAAAGAAAGATCTTAAAAGGCATATGTTTGACTTCTACAGCAAGTTATTTATTTTTCATGAACCACACCAGTGGTTATTTGAAGTCAGAAATGTTTATGTATTTTTCTTTTGACTTTTGAAACTTGCGGTGTGAACAATTCTATAGTACTGACTCATTAGCTGAATGGTAAATGGTCAGCACTTATATAGTGTTTTTCTACTCATGTCACAATCACTCAAAGTGCTTTAAACTACTACACTACACAACACTACATTTACCCATTCACACACACATTCATACAGAACTTGTTCAGTGAATAGAGTGCTCTAACACATGCCCACACATTCACACACTGATGGTGGTGGTTTGCCATAAGGGGACAGTTTGGGGTTCTTCTCATTTTTGCTGTTAGGCAATCCAAATAAATCCTTTACCGTAACAATAATGCATTTTGATGAAAATTCATGCAAACATATCAACAGCATGAATTTGAAAATGATCAGCAAAAATGTAGAGTGTAATTAAGAAGCTAAAACTGGTATGGTTGTTTATTTGATTGCAATATGTAATTGATTACACTGCAATGATGTTGTATGTGTGCATCTTATTAAACAATAAAAACTATGGTTCAAGTCCACTGCAGTTCAGAAATGTATTTCAATCCATTCTTAACTTGCATTAAAATTTGCTTCTATAAAGTATACTTATTGTCACAAATAATTCAGATAATAGTACAAATAATTCAGCTATGGTAGGGTGGCTGCACAGGACACACCTCAGTTTGCTTTTGTCCTGGTTCAGATTCAACACCTGAACATCTCTTGCTGTGGCTAAAACTGTACTCACACTAGAGCATGATGGTCCACCCTACCCCCTGGCCCCCTGGCTTATGTTCACCTTGCGCCAGGAATGAGCCCACCTTTTCAAGCATGGCACAGAGCGATCACACTAATCAAATGAAGTGTACTTTTGGGGTCAAACATGTGTAACAACACCCTAAGAGTACATTAAAACATGTTAGCAAGCCAGCAGAGGAGTCCAGCTGATGACAGTAGGTCAAAGTAATGGATAAAAAGTTGAAACACCCAGCTTCTGTCACTCTCACAAACTGGACCAAAACAGATACAGACAAAGAGACCAAGACTAAACACGATCAATTCCAGGATTACTATGTCTTGTATCAGCAGCCATCCACTGGAGGATCCACTGCAGTATCTGCAGTATGGAAGAGGAACCTGTTGTACAGCATTATCTGTAAAGCAATTCAGTCTTCTTTGTTAAATGTATGATAATGATAGATATTAATGCTGCTGGACTTTCTTGTGCAGCTGTGTTTGATGAAATATTAAATTTGCCCTATTTTTTGAGCAGACTCACATTGTTCCTGTAATACCAAATCATGGCAGATATCCTCTTAGTCCTAGGAGAACAGAGGAAGTCCTCAGAAGGAATGAAGGAGGGTGACCAATTCCAAACATATACAGGTGTCAAAGAAATGGCAAATAAGCACAAGTAAACTTCTGTTTATTTAAGTACCAGTAAATAGGCTTGGAGCTGGAACAGCAGGTGTCTACACAGGGAAATACCTACCATTAGTTTGAAAGAGGAAACCTGTAAATGCATTCAGATTCTCTTAACAGGCTTCCCCATTGAGTCATGAGATCCTCTTTTTAAGGTGGAAAAAAACATGAAACCATGAAAACTGCTGTGGTGAAGTGGTTACAAAATGAATCAAGCACTGATAATAGTGGTATGTATTTTATTGCTCTTTGTCCTCTTAAGATGGTAGTTGTGTTGTTTAAATAAATGATTTTATCTCCTCTTGAGGGACCACTACATCATTTAAGGTGAAGATTACATGACAAGCAGAACACAGTTATGTAAGTTTGTTCATTCAGTTTTGTATTTGCAAGCTTCCAACCCCTGTTCACCTTTAATCCCCTTTTTATGGCTTCTACAGGTTCCTTGAGTAAATAACTTGCTCTGTGAAGGCATTAATTAATGAGATCAGATTGAATAGCTGTCTCACTGTGGCAGCACCACAGAAACTGGTTAGCAGTAGTAATTCAATTCAATTCAGTTTTATTTATATAGTGCACACAGAGTGAGATCAAGGCCTTACAATATCACTTGGCAACAGGGAATAACTAACCCTAACCCTTTAAACAGGGAGAAACTTCTGATAGAACTGTACTCTGCCTTGACCAGTTTGGTTGAGAGGAAAGAAATGGAGGAAAGAGGAAAAAGAGGGAAGAGGGGGAAAGAGAAGAGAGACAGTGCTTAAATACAGTGTATACAGCATGTTCCTGCTGTATACACTGATGTATTTAAGCACTGTCAGAGTGGTTGTTATGATAACAAAAATAATAGCAATACCCATATGTGTAATGGTGTTATTAATAATAGCAGCATTGATAGCAGCATCAATCAATAATAGTAATGATAATAGTAGTTCTCCACAGTGACTATGTTTTGTGATATTTGATGTTTTTTATTTTCTTTGAATTTCTTTTTATAAAAAAATTACATGATAACAGATGTGTGGAAACAAACTTTTTATTAATTAATACCCACCTTTAAAGCAGTGGAAAATTCCCTTAAAGTCTCATCTCCCACTTTTCTATACACATATTCAAAACTAACTCTGTTTCAACACCTACGATGTTGCAGATGACACCATAGTCAGATCTTTGATTTACAAAAACACAGAGCAAGACATGATGATTGAGGACGTGTGTGTATATTCGAAGGAGTGCCTGTCTGAACAGTTGCCAGCTTGGGAAAGTGGTCTGCAGGTCTGGGAACTTAATATTCTGGGCTGAGCAACAACCTGTGAATAGTGTTTCCTCTCATGTGAGGGGGAGAAATGCTAATGGCCTGTCTGTGGGACTGGTCTGACCAGATTCAGAGTGATGCGAAGAGGCCTGAGATATCACAGTGTGTCTTTTCCAGTTGTGAATGATGTCAGGCTCATTTCAGCCCGGTGTATTTGCACCCAGTACAGTGGAAAGAATTCATTGGGAGAGTGGATGAGAATTTAAACAAAGATTACACCCACTGTAATACACTCAACTCACTTCAGATTATTTGGCCAACATTCACACTGCTTTGAAAAGCTCCAGAAATCCACACAGAACGCAGATCTTTTGTCCGTTAACAAATCCAATTAGCATGTTCTCAGAGAGATTCAGTGCTGAGGATAGAAAGTAAGTCTGACAACCGCAAGCAAAAGGCCCAGCCTCGCCATTGACCTAAAAGTAGTGGAATAGAACAGGACAATGTGTGGAAGTACAACGGTCTATCCCCTCCTGTTGTCTGCCAACAGTGCTGCTATTTCACAACACTACACACTCAGTCCTGATCTGCCTAATCCAGACACTTTGCTCCACCTAAACGCTCTCGTTTTTTAATCCTCAGATCAGCTTGGCGCAAAGGAAGTTTGGAAGTAAACGCTGCCATGTCTACACAAGGTTGCAAACACAAGTCAAGCAATGTTGTAAGCAAACACGTCATACTACAAAAAATATAAACATAATAAGATTATAAAATTGTACATTTGCTTTCCAGTGAAACTTTATTCAATGCCGTACAACATTTTCCAATATAATGCCAATGTTTCTTTTTTCAGTTCAGGTTTTGTTTTCAATGCCAACTTTTATTTTCAGTGTCAGATTTTTAATTAAATTTTAACACTCAGTAATTTCTCTAAACAGCCGCTCAATGTAGTTTTTATTAATCGTTACTAAAACAGGAAACAGTGCATGTGTTGGGACTATTTTCAGCGATGATTAAATCCACATTTGGTGCTCTAGGGAGTATTTGTGGCAGCAGGATGTTGTACGTGGGTCAAAATTAACTACAGTGTGTGTGTTCATGGTGATGAAGGAACATGTCACCAAGTGCAACAGTGTGACTCACTTATGTGTTAATACTTTTTGGAAACAACCAGAGGAATAAGATACTGTATATCAGACTTTGATACACACAGTACTGGTTAGTAGGTGACAGTGTTGGTTAGGTTCTGCACATGTGGAAAGAGAAAAAATATTACCAGATATTTGAATTTAAACAATGTACATGAATGGTGACTTGTACCTCAGTAACAACAACCTTTGTAACATTACATATATAGTATGATGGAAAATACAGAAAAGCATATTATGTCCCATTTAATGTCCCAGCCAGACTATGTTCTGAAAAAAAAGGGAAAAAAAAGATTTCCCTGTAAACAATACTGGTACAGCAAGTTGTTGGTGTTATTATAGCCTATAGTCAGCTTGTGAGTAATTACTACCATACCATAATGGGACTTATGACAACAAAGGGTGACAATGGGGTGAGAAAGTTTCAAGGTGGTATTGTACTGACTACATTATATTAGGAGTATAACGATACATTGATTCAATGATCATTAAACAATCCAATAGCATCGATCCAAAATGAAAACATTGATCAGACATTATACATATTTTAACGCCCCTCACCAAGCAAGTGCAGAGATGTCAGCTGGTTTCGTCACCTCTATTAAGCATGATAACAAAGGCAACTGTGGGCAGTAGCCAATGCTGACAAAAATAACCAAAACCCCGAACTACCCACATCAACTCACTTTCAGCCCTTTATTTTGTGAAAAGACCCAAAGCCTGTCTCTATACCTGGCTCCCAGCAAAGTATGGGTCTAAGCTGGCAACATGTTCATTAACCCTGGAATGACAGTACTTCAGCAGTCTGAATAGCGTATTTTCTCTAACCCAACACTAACATAACGCATAACATCACAGTATGTCACAATATAATCATTTGCAAGATGCACCTTTATTTTGAAATTCCCCTGGCACATCATTCTCTGCCTGAGTGCACACACTTCCAAAGAAAATGCGAGTGGTGAATACATCAGCAGTCTGGAAACATTTCGGATTTTGGAGAACTGACAAATTGCATGCTGTAGGTTAGCTATGCCACTTTGAGATAAAATACTCAGGTTTACAGAATATCCAGCTTTAATGTATACAAATAGGAATTTGATGTTCTTTCAGTTTTCTTTTATAGAATGTGAAACATTTAAAGCTCAGTATATCAGAATGTGGCATTTTATACTGAACAGGTTTTTATTAAAAGATTTAAAAGATTAAAAGATTATTTTTTATTTAAATGTCTGGTTGAGCTCATGAATAAAAATGTAAAATGATATTTTAGCTGCTGTTTGTGATTTGATATAAATCAAAGTGATTGCGTCCTGAATCAAATCAAAATTGTATTGTAGCAGACTTTGTGATATCAGCAAACATCGAACTGTTGTCCATTGAGTCAATATAATATCAATGAAACTTGTGATTTATACCCCTACATTATATGAGGAGGTGTTTATAGTTTTTAATAAAATAATGTTAGTAGCAAAATTTTGCTATATTAATCCTGTCATGTTGCTAGACCTTTCTTCTACTTTCTGCTACAATCCACGGTGGTGGAAAGCAGCAACCTGTGGTACACAGCCCAATGGGGGTTCAAAATGAAGAACATTACATCTGGAATTCCTCTATTAAACTTTGAATGGCGGTGACTGTACACTGTAAGAAGTGATTTTGGAGAGCGGTAAATATAATCTATGTAAATCGTATAAAATGTACTTGATTATTGCTGTCAGCCAAGGAATTATAAAGTAATGGGTAAATTATACACTTACTACCTATTTGTTAACAGTAAAAACTGTTACATAGACAAATAGGGTAAAATATACCCAGGAGCTGAGTCCCGTGCTCCAAATTGCGCATGCGCCAAACTGAGCGGGACTTAACCGTCATCTTCCTCTCGCTGCCACTGCCAGCCGCCAGCTGCCATCGAACTCATGGACCGAACTGCGGAAAGGAAGGTAAGCTATAGATGTGCTCTATCACTCTACCTCTTTCACACACCAACATGTCGCCAACGTCTGAAATGACTCACACATGTAGTTGTTTGTTTACTTGTTAGCTCCACTAGCACGGCTAGAGTCAGTCTATGCAGCGGTCCGTTTAGGTCAGGCTGACCATATTAGGGCGCCGGCCCCCCAGTGTTTTTGATTTTTATTTTAAAAGTAAAAAAAATAAAATGAACAATAATCACTTATTTTAAGTTAATTGTGTGTTTAAATTCGTAACAAAGTATCATATATAAAAATATATATATAAATCATAATTTTCTGAGAAAAAGCTCCCGCGGCTGGGGCAACAGAAAAATCGCCCAGTCAGTGCAGCAGCCAGCCAATTACTGACAAGAGATTTGCACAAAGCAACGGGAATTTATCCAATCAGCGTCGTCGATTCGGATGCCTTAAGGGCGATAAAGATATCACCCCAAGGCCGGTGTACAGGTGAGATAGTGCACTGTAAATGACGTATGTTGTTTCACTTTTTTTCACAAATATGTAATTTTGATGATTTAAAAATGTAATAGTTTGTAAACAATTGCTTCGTTGTGCACAAAGTTGAGCTCTTAACGAACTTATCAAACTATAGTTTAGTTTTATCAATCTGTGAAATGTTTAAAAACGTTTTAGTTTTTAAAGAATTCAGTTTTAGTGTATGTAAAATCATTGTGTTCCACTAACAGTCTTTTCATTAAATTGTATGTCCCTACAGTCACAGGGCATTGAGAAAAAAAGGGATGCAGTTGTCTGCTGCCTCATTAGCTACCTCGGTGAAAGACAAGATCTTTTCCATGACTGCCAGGTATGTCATATTGATAACAGGTGACTGATTAACTCAAGGGATCCTCATGTCTTCCTCTGCTCTTCTCTCATCTCTTTTCCTCTCATTTTTTGTAAATTTCCCTGTTGTGGGTCAATAAAGGATTATCTAATCTTATCTTATTTCCTCTGCTCTCCCCTCTTCTTCTCAGCTCTACTCAGCTCTCCTCTGGTATCCCCTTTTCCCCTTCTCCTTTCGTCTTCTGTCCACTCCCCTTTTCTCTCCTTTACTCTGCTAGATAAACTGAAAAGTATTGGAACATCATCTTAAATAATATATGTACATTAAAAATGTGTATGCTTTTTCTTTCTTTCTTTTTAACATGTAGGAATGTGAGGACCATACAGACAAAACAATGAAAGTGATTGTGAAGCACAGTGTCATGGCTGAGGAGGATCCATCAGATGTGTCTATTGTGATTGAGGGAAACACAGTGATGGAAGAATGTGGAAGTCGAACAAAGGCATGTGTTCTGCTGATGGGACTGATATATGCCCTCAACCTTGAATATCCACAGCAGCTGAAGAACACGTTTGATGCGTTTCAGAAACATTTTTTGGAGCTTGACGCGGCGAAACTACTGAAGAAGGTCCACAGCCTCAAAAGTAAGCTCATGCAATAGACATTCCCCTTCTTGTTCCAACAAGAGGATCTGTACACAGCTAGATGGAGTTGTGATGGAGTGTAATTTTATTTTTCTTCTCTGCTGCTCTCCTCCCTACCACACACACACACAAGTTGTATGTTGTGCAGCCTCTCTCAGCCCACTCCCTTGCTGTCTGATCTAAAGAGGCACAAGTAAGAGTTTGGATACAAGAAAATCCTCATGTGACTGGACATCCCTTGGAGCTCTGCTCTGATTTCCTCACTTCTCCTCTCATTTCTTCTGCCCTCCTTTCTTCTCTTCTCTGCTTGGATCTCCTTACTTCCCCATTCATTTCCTCTTGTCTTCTCTGCTCTCCTCTTCTCTTCTATCCTCTGATCTCGTCACTTCTTTTTCTTTTTGAGCAAGCTGGATGTGGGAAGATACGTTTGTCATCTATAAACATTTGAAGCTGTTAGTTTAGCGAGTTTTAAAACATGTTCATACCTTGAAAAGCTGTGTGAAGGTGTTTATTGCACTTTATTCTGTGTTTTTGATAATTTTATGGATTAAAAACATTGAGATGATCATCATCTGAAAGTCTTTTTTTGGGGGGTGGGTGGTGGGAGGATCTTACCTTCTCTGAATAAGTAATGGTTACTAACTGATATTAATTATTTTGGAATAGTAATTATTTGGGGTAAATTTTACCTTCTCTGAATAAGTAATAGTTACTGACTGATATTAATTAACTTTGAATAGTAATACTTAAGTAATACCTACTTAGCAATCAAGAGTTAATTTTACCCAATTTTAATGAGTAAGTAGTTGTTGAAATGTGAGGTAAATATAACCCAATTTATTTTAGTATTTCATAGCTTTTTATTTCAGTTATTTTCTACTGACAATATGGAATTAAATCTACCCAAAAAAAGTCGATGGAAATTGTTACCTCAGATTTATTGGGTAAATTCTATACTTTGCTTTTTACAGTGTATCAGTATTCTAGCTTGTATTCTAAAATACAACACTACCAAAATTTGTCAAAAATGTGTCTTTGCCACCATCATCTTCAATTTCAAAATGGACATGACTGTCATCATGGATGTCACTGTCATGCCTACAGCTTGATGCATAATTATGATTTCACATGAAAATGTTTTTACATTACTTGAAAGGGGCAGGTAACTTTTCCCCCATCTCTCATATGTTATATATCACTCCATCCGTTTGAGCAAGTGTACAGCTAAAGTTAGGTTTATTTTGGTGTGTGCGCCTCCGACTGCAACTGCAAGGGCAAGTCAGCAAACCACAGCCCAAAACAAAATTAGCCATGTTCCTATACGTTTAGATATGATGGTAAAATAAATTATATTTTTTTGTACACAGATGGTGCAACCATCTTGACCACTAACATGTTGCTCAATAAATATTAACCATTAGCTGCGAATGTTGCGAGCATGTTGAAAAGTAATGTTAGTCTGTTAGGGTAGATTTGAGAGGCTGCTGACTGAATGTTAACATTAACATTGGAGTCAAATAATGTTGGCGACACTGCAGTTTCTTTATCTTATGATTTTATGTTAACTTAACTTACTCACCAAGTGATGATGTTACCACCAATATGACGCCAACCACCGACCACCCCCTGCCAACAGCCAGAAAAGGCTCCAAAGGACCCTTCTGAGATTGCAAATGTAATGATCCAGACCACAGACTTGAAAATAAAACATAAAAGACACATCTGAAATTGGGAAAATACTGTTAAAAAAACTCTGCCTTTGCATAACTCAGTTTGGACTTTTCAGTCATTATTTTGGTGTTAAAATTACCAAAGACTCTTCCTGATTAGCTAAGCTAGAACTTATGGAACATACTGTTTGCACTAACATCATACAACAAGATGTAACAACCAAATAACATTAAGAAACAAAAAGCGTTAAAAATATTTGAACAATACGTTGTGGAGGTCAGTAACCTATGTTAGATAACTAGCTAATAACCTTTATATAAGTTATCTTAAGTTATAAACAGGTTAAAGGTTAACTGTTATCCTGGTGAAGTTACGATATACTATAAAATGAAAAATAACAACATAAATAATATACTAACCTATTTACTCTGCCCTGTAGGACCGTCATCCTGTAGATGATCGGGAGGATTAATTTCTCATGTAATATTGCGTTTTGTTTTACATGTTCCTCAACTTTGTAGTTAAAGTTATGTCCAAAAAATGAACAGATGTACAGCTTGTCTCTGATGTATGCATAAACAAGCTCTTACATAAAAACTCACAGTGAAATTTTTCTTTTTTTTTTCTTTCTTTTTACTCTGTTTTTTAAACAAGTGTCTCAGCTGACTCACATTTTCCCAGGTGAACTCTGTGATTTCACAGCCTGTGAACTCTACACTGACAGATTGATAATTGCTTGAGGAACCTAGCTCTTGTAACAGGACAGCAGGCTGATGGCTGACTGTCAGTGAGTGTGTGAGAGCAGCAGGACTCTTCTGACGTGTCTGTCCTTTCGTCACTGCTGCTCACTGTCTGATGGATGTGCCGTTTCAACATTCCTCCAGCACACAGTTAAGCAGGGGCTTGTCTGTTTTAAGAGACACACACCTGTAGGCTCTCGTAGGCACATACCAGTTCTTCCATTGTTTAGCAGCGAGGGGTCTGAGAGCCAGCATGAGAGGCAGAGGATGTAAAATAATCCCTTTGAAGGCTGTGTGGGACATGTGTTTTTCTTGCTGTACAGCTATGGGAGGGCTAAGCTATGCAGAAATGGGTGAGGGGATAATTCAACTCTGTGGCAGCTGCAGAGACTCACTTCAAAAGGGCTGAGGGAGCTAACAGGGATTTAGCTAACTGACTGGTGTTCTGATCCCCTTTCTGAGACTGAGTTGACAAAACTGATCTCCATATCATGATTGATGACAATGATTTCCATATCACATGAACCAGCATGGTGTATTGTAGTGCAGAAAGTAGAAACAAAATAAACCACACTGATTTTTAAACACATATCATCATGCATGGTTCTTTTTTAGCATGTCTCTGTTGTGCAAATAAAAAAATACAAATAATCTCTGATACTCTGATTAATAGTTTTACTGAACATATATAATGTATACTGTATGTGTAACAGCAGACAGACACAGTTAGCGACTAGGTGAACATAGTGGAAAATTTGGCAGCTAAAGAGCCAGATATTTTCCTCAGGAGCTGGTAGAGACTAGAAGCAGAGCTAAAAGAAAGGGAATACTGGACTGAGCTGGATTTGTTGTTAACATGTAACTCATATAGCCTGAAGTCACACTGTTGTGTACCAATCTTATTTTGATTTTAGATTAATTAAAATTAAGTGTTTGTGACACAGGAATACCGTTACTGAAAGAATGCTATCTTCTCATTTTTATGTTAAGAGCAACAACAAACACTTCTCTGCTATTGTGTTAGTTTTGTGTGTCCGCACACTGGATGTTATAGGCATGATTTGTGATGATGGCAAATAAAAATGAACCATACCTTTTATGTTCCTGTAAAAGTGACATTTGTGAGCAAAGGTTCAGTGTAGCCTGCAATACTGTTAGCAGTATCCATTGTTTTTGTCGAAAATGTCTGCTCCTGCTGTAGAAACTGTTAGAGAATCCCATTAACTATCTTTGTAAAGTGTTATATATTCTATGTTGAGAACAGCCAGTACAGGCTGGTTTAACAAAAATGGTGAAGGAGGCTCCATTTTTGCTGCAATGCAACTCTTCGTTATTGGTCAATCACATGGATGTACGCAAACATTTCTGAATGATTACTAGTGTAGTTCTACTGTTTACCTCAAAACTGTTGTGACTGCTGCTTTGATAACTCTTGTACAGCATTTTGGGATGTGATAAACCCTAAAACTCTAAACGAATCTGTAATTCATCGACTGTATTTCATTGTCTTAGCGGCACATGAAGCGATACGCCCACCAACACAGCCTCCTGCACTACTTAACACAATAGGAGAATATGGCCATAGAATGGCTGCATTAATGTTTATTCATTCATAGACAGCAGGGATCACTGTGGGCAGAAGGCTTGCAGTGAAAGTGGAAAACTTATTTTCTTTTGTCTACTACTACTACTACTACTACTTCCTGACAGCAGACTTGAGGCTGCTCAGTAGGAAATTCTTCTTTTCACTGTTTAGTGACATCTTTATGAATGAAACTTTCCAATTGAGAACAGGTGGACTTGTATGGCTATTTTAGGAGTGTGGATTATGCTAATGATCAAATCTCATGAATCTGATGGTATGAACAGGTGGAAGTCATCAGTCATCAGTTTGTCCAGTTAAGAGAGTTTGGTAAATCTGACACATATTGGTACAAGCAAACCCCAAAGGAAAAAGATGTTTCAACTTCTCAGATGTGAGGATTTACTGCTGTTCTCTGTTTGTATGTAATTAAATAATTTAATTAGGACAGTTGGTCAGATGAAGATGTCACCTTGGCTCTGGGAAAATGGGATAGTCACTGGGATGAACAGTGATGCAAAATATATTTGTGACATATTTGTTTGACAGTTATTTATTTATCTTTTAAGAAACAGCTCCATAAAACTGGTTGGGTATAATTAAATGGTGGCTAAGATTGGAAGTTTTCTCCAGTTTACCCCGCAGCCTGTAATCTCCTGCAGCCAGGCTGCAGACGCTATAGCTGTCAGCTATAAATCCTAACTGCTATGAGAACTTAACATAAAGATACAATTAAGCACTCTGCATAAAGACAAACGTTTTTGCTCTGTAAAATCCCAAGGTCATCCAAGCAGTCGCCCTCGAAAACCTGATCAATTCTTATTCAAGGAATAAAGAGTGAAGGAGCCCTATGAGTCAGAAAGACACAACTGCATTATTACTGCAGAAAAAAGTGGGAAAAATTTCCTTCATTCACAGAGAAATCTGAATGTTGCTTCAGTGCCTACTACTACTACTACAACTAAATTCATGAGTTATTCATGTGCAGAACTTCAAAGGAGATCATCAAAGAAGAACTCTCCAGAGTCTCTCTGACAGTCAGAGTCAGGCAGGCTGAAGACCTCGGCTGAATGCTAACACAGAGTAGGTCACTACAGACATGTAAATCCATGTGAGGATTTGTGCAGATATGTAGATTCTTCAGATATTTAGGGTAATGAACCAATGGTGAGAAAGCTCATGCAAACAGAGAGAGACAAAAATAAGTTATTGTGCTACTCTTTGTCATCATACAAAGAAAATTTATGAATGGATAAATCACAATCAGATCCTTCGAGAAAAAATATAAATTGAAATTGTTCTCAGAGCCTCTGAAAGATTTTTGTCCACAAAATCTAAAACATTTGCATTATGAAGAAAACTCAACCTTCTGTACAACCTTCTATGGCGAGAAAACTTAAGAATGAAAGCAAAGTAAATGGGAGTGTTTTAGGTCAATGTTACTAAATGCATCAAGAGATTGTGCAAATGAAGGATTCAGCCCTGATAATGTGAGGTCAGGAGCGCAACAGAAGGTTGACAGCAGGAACCTGACTGTGGGACATGGTGGACCATGTGTCCTGCAGAGTGTACATGTTACATACATTTACTCATAGAATCATTAACATCTAGTAATCAGTGCTCCTCTCATAGCAGAGCAGCATTAGTGAGAACAAAGCAGTATATCTGAGAAATAAGATGTTATTCTCTGATTGTTTAACAGTGGTTACTTTGTAATGTACAAATAAATACGCCTTGAAAGGTGCCACACTGCTTGATTTTGAATGAATGCAGCCCAAGCTCAGCCCCACCCTTGGTCAAACAGACACACAGACCTGCAGCTCTTTATATATCCATGACACAGACAGAGAGCAGAGGTGAAAGTAAAATTCTGACACTGGAAGTAAAATTTGACTTTGAAAACAAAACCTGAACCAAAAAAGGAAACACAGGCATTGAAATACTTCTACTGGAAGAAGTTGTATTGGCACTGAAAAACGTTTCACTGAAAAATGCAACATAGGCATCAAAAATTGCAATATTACAATATTATCTTATTCTCTTTTGATATTGTTTGCATAATGTGATTTTCAATGTCAATCAGATTTTTTTTATACTGTATTTTTACAACATCACTGGTTTTCAGTTTCAACTCTTTTTTGGTGTAGAGGGGAGGGACTTGAGGGGAGGAGTGAAAAGAACTGTGTGAACAATTTTCCAGTTTGACTTCCTAGTAATTCATTCTGCACAGTCCTCCCTGACTAATTCCAGACAGCTGTAACTCTCACTGTTTCTCTCTCTCTCTCTCACCATTAGAATGCGCTCATTATGAAGTGCATGACGGATACCAAAACATTTCAAACTGAATATTTTGTTCAGTTCTTCTGTTTTTTTAATATAGCCCAGCACTCTCTATCTGGTGTGAGGATGTAGACTGGTTTGGACTGGCTTCAGCTGGTGTGGAACATCACCAGCTCAGCCCAGCCACTATCAGTGACCCTCAAACTGCCATGAGCAGCTAAAGAGCTCAGTGACGACAAGGTCACGACAGTGATTTGTGAGAACAGAGCTATGCAAGTGACACTGCATCCAAATCTGTCCTCTGCAGTCTGGAAAATGTTTGTAGTGTCCTCTGTGACGCTGTGACTGAGGTCAATTAATGTGAATTCTGACAAGATTTCACAACCGCAGGAAAGCTAACACAACACCTCCACCATGTTACATGTTGTCTTAGCATATTGAGTATAATGTAATTTCTGCTGCACTAATTCATCAGTGCAACAGCAGAGTCAAGACATGCTACTCTGCTGATTTCTTGTCCAATTATCAACTTCCTGCGCAAACTCCACCCATGGACTCAGCAGTTACAGTATGCCATTGGTAAGTTGGTGACCCATGATGTAATCTTATCAGAAAAACCCACGCTCTCGCTCTGCTTTGCCCTGCACTGGCAGTAAGGAGAGACCACTTTCTGTAGAACCAAGAACCGTGTTTTCTTACGTTACCACTGGCCCCAGTTTTACTGTAAGATTACTCAGTCTTGTCCATCAGCTGTTGTAACCAGTTCATTCTATTGCAAAAGTTTAAAAAGGAAATAGAGGCCTATAAATTCCCTTTTATTTCAGAATGTCTACTACTCTCTAGACTCTTCCATTGCTTCACACACACTGGATCCAACCAGAGATGCAAGACCTTTACTCCTCTACATTTCTACACATCTACACTTCCACACTGGGATCTCCGTGTGAGGAGCCAGTTAATATCATCATTTTCCCACCTCTGACCTATAATCCTTTGTCTGCTCACTCACACTCTCGTGTTGTCATTCCCTCCCACTGATACACACCCACTGTTTCTCTCTCTCTTATTCTCTTGTACATTCCCTTTTTGCAGGCACGTCATATGTGGTCTTACCAGTTTGAGTTTATCCGGTGTGACTTGTGTTTCTTATCCTGGAACAGCATTGTCTGTCTGGTTGGTGCTTTTGTTATGTAGCCATTACTTTTTATAATTCAATAGAACAGTCATGAAAGTTATTATTGTGGCTGTGATATTATCTGGAGGCCATCCTGTGCAACAAGTACTCCAATGACCTTCCCATTGTACACACAAACTAATAATTCTTAGAGTTTCTATTCATTTGATATTTTTATTGTTAATTAAAATTTCTAAATTTATTAGTTCACTATGTTTAAGACTTATATGTGGAAACGAACTGCGGGGTCCTTCATTCATCTGGATCTTATGTATGCCTACTACACCTAAACATTTAGACTCGGCACTGTTAATAACCTTGCTCCCCAGTAATAGGAACTCCCCAATGGATGATGCCACCACCACAAAAAAAACCGAAAATGTCTCCAGGAACACGACAAAACTGGCCTCCAAAACAAGTCAAATCATGGGCCCCATCACAACCCACCCGGGACCAGGCTGCCAAATGTTTAGTGCCCAGACACTGGGAGATCTTCCAGAGATCCCATGTCCAAGCCCCAACAGGTCAGGCTTTTTTTAAAATAGGTCTATTATGAGGGGACCTTCATCTAAATGGTCTGGGTACCAAGATCAGATTGGGATCTAGAGTTGGGCCATTGGAGTCAACACAGCTCTTTGTTTGTCTGTTCCTTGAGACATTTCTGAGCAGTTTTTCAATGGTGTGTGGCTGTCCTGCTGGAAGGCCCCTGTTTCTGAAATTGTTCAATGAAGAGTGCTTTGGTTTCGGCAATGTTGGGGTGGTATGTGTTTAAATAACGTCAAATGAATATCGGGACTAAGGTTCCTCAGCAGAACTGATATTATAACAAGATGATCTGTTGTTTCTCGCTTCTGTCCACCAGTAGTGCAATATTTATGGCTGATCGGTATATATCTCATGGAACATATTTGCATACATGTACAAGGGTCTATGGAACAGAACTGGAATGGATACAACAGGATACCAGGTGTAATTTAAACTTTATGATCTTATTTTGTTGGAAAACGAAATTATCCTGCCTGTATGCTCTGACCCTGTTCCAGTCAGTTAGCACATTGTAGTCAAATTAATGTATAAAGGCTCTGTGCCAAAGGGTTGCAAGAGATGATTAAGAGATACTACATGTTTGACCTGATCAAAGTTCAACTTTTCTGACGTTAACTTTAAAATATTAGTGTATTAGGGATCAGAATCAAGCTAAAAACTAAATGCAATCCTAGGGTCCTAATAGTAAATTTTCTTTTGTTCATTATAAGGAGGATTACCTGAGACTATTTCGATTAGACCTAGTTAGTTTAGCCAGGAGTGTTTCTAATAACTCTTGCCCTGCTCAGAACAAATTGATGATACCGGCACTTGGATATGTGCTACAAACCTGGCTGTTAGTTGATTATGGTGGCAGGTTTACTGGAAAAAAAAAACAACAGCTGTGCAATTGAACTTGGCATGTTTGTCTTGCAGCTCAGATATGAATTGACCACTCTGAGGTGGACTGTGGTGACTTCGAGACCTCAGCTATGTTTGTAAAGGGACTCACTGGGTTTATACTCTCTTTGAAGCTTGAAGCAACCACTTTAAAAGGATAAATTGCTTTGAAAAAGCAAGTCTCTCTGATTTTCTTAGCCAATTAGCAAAGGGTGAACTCTGACTGCCATGGAATGTAATCCCTAGTTAAACTGTTGCTGTGTCTTACAATGAATCTGCCGACACAGAGGCAGTGCTCTGCACCATGGCCATACAGTCCAGGCAAGGTGCAGCATGAGAGATAAAATATAACTCCCAAAGTATCTTCTGTGCAAAGTGCTGACCTCGCCACGTTTAGCGGCTGTGCAATCTACAGTGGAATGCATGCTGTTGGAAGCAAGTTCAGGGGTTGGTGATGGGGATGCCAGCGCCTGTTATTGCCGGTAGTAAAACATTTCAGACTTTCTTACCGTTTAAAAGCTGCTAGTTCACTCACTGGATCATATGTGGTGTATGGTTTCAACATTGTACTGATCACCAGGTATATGCTGATCGCATGGGAGAGAGATTATCATAAATAGGGACACATGCTTTCCGCCCCACACATGTCAGCTGCTGTTTTATGATCTAAAATCTGGAACTTATGACTAAAATGCTTTTTGATGCAGGAAGAGTTTAGGTTGTTTATTATTGTGCCCAACGTATTATTGACCTCATGTCTACTATTTCTCCTACTGTTTTGCTCTGTTTTATATGAAGACTTTGATGTCCTCTTTCGGGTCCTCCTCCTGACTAGATGTGTGAGCGACACTGGGAGTGTCATTCATATTGGTTTGATTTCTTTTACTTTGGCATGCTGGTGGTAGCCATTGAATTTATATAAACTGACACCAGGGTGCATTTGGTCCCAGCAACAGTACTCAGAGGGCTGTGGCATTCAAACCATGATTGATTGGTATTAAAGGTCCAAAGTGTGCCAAGAAAACATTCCCTGCACCATTATACACACCTACACTTATTGACACAGTGATTTAAATTCATAGTTCTTATTGACCCCAGTACCAAATTTACATTTCTACATACCCTCAACAAAAAATCTGAATTTATCAAATCGAGGCTGTCATTTTTTAGTCTTCAACTGTCCAGTTTGGTGAACCTTATTTATTAAGTTGAAACCTCACATGGTCATACTAATTCTCGATGCATACCTCCCTTGTGAGGACCCATAGGAAAACACAGCGTTGACAAGCCTTTTAAATATTTGTTCCTCCTTTAATTAAACATACCCTCACTGGCTCATGGAGGCAGTCAAGACCACAAAATGCAGAGCAATAAGGTTCCATGCTGTTCAGTGATACTATTTCATGTCTCTGTTTGTGGCCTGGAATTTCAGCTTCATGCTCCCATTCATGCCCAGATGACCCATGACATGTCTATACTCTCCTTTTACACACACACACACACACACACACACACACACACACACACCTCTATGTACCCCACCTCACTTGTTACAGTCTCATTCATCTTGTTCATTTTCTTTTTGATCTCAGTCCAGAAGTCATTTTCCAGCCTAGTGAAGAGTGAAGCTGTGCCCCTCCTCCCTGTCTGTCAGGACTGAGGAGGAGTCTGAGCAGCACTGACACAACATCAGCCCCTTCACATGATACACTGATAGCCTTCAACCCACTAAACTGTAGGTTTCCACCTGTCTGTAGTGAGAGAACGTGAGGGACCTGGACTTTCCAGAACAACCAACACTTTGTGAACCTTTACATACGTTGTGTATGCATATGTAGAAAAATGACAATAATGATGTCAAAGGAAACATGCAGCTCACATATTGGTGACAGAAAGAAGAAAACCTTTTAAGAGTAAATGTTAATTTTCAATTTCAAAGGCTTTAAATGGTTAATAAACATTGACTATTAAATTGACTAAACTGCCCACCAGAGGTCACTATTACTACTACTGGTATCCCTGACTGAAACAGATCTTTTTCTGCTAGCTAATAAATAGAGATGGTATCACTTTGCTGTTGGTTGATTTAAGCCCAAACTTTATAGCTAAGCTTCGAATGTGTCATTCTCAGCCTTTAAACATTAGACACACCATTATTATCATCCATGTTTCCAGCAGCCACAGGAGGTGTTTTCAGGGAAAAGCTCTGGTAAAGCCACTGTCCACTACCTGCTCAGCAGCAAACAGCAGACAGATGCTTTTAGAGATCAGCTGGTGAACACAGTGGAGTATTTAGCAGTTCAAGAGCCAGATGTTTCCCTCATGGTTTGATAGAGACCAAAAACATTGCTAAGAGAGAGGGAATACTGGACTTCATCATGTGGACACAAACACCACTCCACATGAATGATCATATTGCTCTGTGACTGCTCGATGTAGCGATAATATGCCAATGTTGTTTTTCAGTGACGTGTTTTAAAAGCTTGTTTGTGCTGACCCCCAGTGGCCAAAAAAATCAGTCCTAGCAGGTTTAAATGAGTCAAAGCAAAGTTTTGTTTGATTTTAAGGGTTTGACTGTAGACTGGTGATTTGACGTCTTTTGTTATGTATTTCTGTTATGTATTTATTATTTTTTACTGCTACAGAAACCCTTGTTCATGGAGGAATTGGATAGTTCCTAGTGATTTCTACAATCTGTCTTATTCAGACAGCTAATGTTTAGCAGAGTGAAGCTTGAATTTCCTGTGCAGTACAATTGTTCCAGGATGTCACATGACCCTGAATCTTTGTGCCCCAGACTTCATCTTTTGTATCTGTTGTCTCTTGATCAGTGACTAAAGTGCACAAGTTGTCTCCAGCTGAAACATCACTGATGACAACCTTTTCACAAGCAAACTGTATGGAGCATATTGATGTTTTGGTAAAGTATTAGCAATTCTATAGTTGTGGGGACAGTGCCACCAGTACTCAAAAAGTGGTTGGTCACCCCTATTCCACACACTGCAATCACACTGTTCCTCAGTGTCAGATGTGTTCCACTGAAGCAGTCAAGGTGTTTCTTTAACCTGGCTGGACAAAGTATGCAGGCACCTGATCTCTGATCTGATGAGGATGTAAGCACCTGTTGTTATGACAGTAAGCACCTTCAAGACTTTCTTCTGGTTCCATTCTAAAGAAAGCTGCTGGTTCTACTCACTGGATCATATGTGGGTGTTATGGTTCTCAACAAGCCATGCTGATCTTACACCAGGTATGTGCTGTGAGTGTGGGAGAGAAGGTCCATCATAAATAGGGACACATGCTATTCAAGTATAGCTCATCAGCTCAGTGCTTGGCTCCACTGATTCCTTCAATTGGCCTGAAACAAGCTTTTTGTCCTCCTAATTAAATGTGATTGAAGACACTTGAAAGCAGTCACTCTTAACACAATATCCTCTGGATCCACATTTGCTCTAGGGACTAAGGATGGGTTCAAGCATACCCAACCCTGTAAAACATTTGCACAACAGGAATTTATAAACAAATTACTTCATCATGTTTGATAGGGTTCTTACAGTATATCCACTGAGGTGTAAGCAAAGATGTACAAAAGTGGTTAACTTAAGTACTTGTCTAGTTGGGACAGTGATGGAAAATTGCCATGGACTTTAATGACAAGTGGCAGCTTCCAGACTGTCCGGGAGCACTGGGTGGGAAACATATCTACACCTAGCCTCATGTGCTACAAGTGTAATAAGCCTCAGTTCTTCTTAATGTAGCCAATAACAGATGCCTTTCATCAAACTGTGGATGGACACAGGTTAAAGATTTTTTAAATTTTTGAGGGGAGGTCCACCATACAGTATAAGGTAATGCTTTTTTCTTTTCTTTTTTTTTTTACCTTTCCTATCCCATCTGTTTAACATTCATTATATTATTTAAAACTTTGTAGTAAGATAATAATAATACTGATACTGATACATAGACATAGGCCCAATTAATGCACCCATATGAACACAGATTAAGGACAGGTTAAGGTAGCTGCCAGTAAATTGTACCACCTGTATGTAAATAACTGCGACTGAGTTGATTGAGCCGATGAGTAAATAGATCAGGTAATTGTCCGAGAATTCATGACGAGCAAATGGGCGTGTTGATGATGCTCTCTCCTGCAGTGCTGGTCTCCTTCATGTTGTACCTGCAGGTACCATTCCTCATGTAAACCAAATGGTACATTTCCAGTGGGTGAGAATGCATCCCAGATGGACATTCTCTGTGTGCTGCATGTGTGAAAGGGCAACTCTGGAGAGTTTACCCATAGTTCATACATGAAAACAGCTTAAATAATGTGTTGGGTCACCATGAGCCACCAGAACTGCTTCAGTGCACCTTGGCAGTGATTCTACAAGTGTCTGGAACTCTACTAGAGGGATGGAACACCATTCCTCAAAAAGATGTTCCCTCCTTTGATGTTTTGATGATGATGGTGGAGATCACCATGTCTCCTATAGGTGTTCAATTGGTTTGAGATCTGGTGACTGTGGAGGCCATAGCATATGATTCACACCATTTTCATTCTCATCAAACCATTCCGTCACCCTTCATGGCCTTTGGATGGGTGCATTGTCACTAATTGTAACTAACTTGTGATGATCCATCAGAATTCAAAGCCTTGGGAGAGTTACTCCTCCTGTTGGTGCTGAAAAAAGAATTTGAGGCTTTGGGACATTGAACACAGTGAGTTCAGTGACATCTTGTGGTTTGTAGGTTTATGGAAGGCCATCTAGACTGGGGCCAGAGCATTTTGGTGGTTTTTATCCCACATGCAAGTCTAAGAAGACTACATAGTATATTTAAATCTACAATATTCTTCAATGATAGAGGCGCTGAGATAAATTATAATATTGTTGTATGATATACTAAAATAAGATAATGAATAACGAATTCTGTGGCCTCGTGTTTCCTCACTGCTTGGCATTTATGTGACAGGTGTGTCACAACGTAAAGTGATGTGATTGGAGACTGTTTAAACATTGAAATTATATTATCTAAACATTGCTTTTATGACCTTGACTGCTTCTCATCTTCAACATTAACTGACTTTAGTGAAATCTCCGTATCAGGTGCACTTCTATACTTCCTACATCATCCACCCACCCTTCAGACTGCATTCCCACTTGGTTTTCAGATTGGTCCAGATAATTTAACCATTATTAACTGCTCTCTGTCCACTGGCATTCTCCCCTCCTATTTTAAACAAGCCCTCCCTAGATCCTTCTGTTTTAAGTCACTTTTGACCCACCTCCAAGATGGCATTTTTATCCAGTATTTTAGAAAAAAAATGTCGGTTGACTGGTTTCTTTTTTGAACAATAGTGAAGTTTTAGAAAATTTCAAATCTGGTTTCTGCTCCCGTCATGAGAAACAGACAACTATGGTCAAGAATAGGTTTATTTTGGGTCCCCTGCTGTTCACTATTTACTATACACACCATACACGCTACTCCTAGACACGTCATGCATCTAAGCCTGCTTTCAAATCAACCAATTGTTTTGTTGTTGATGCTGGAAACACACAGCATCATCTGTCTGTGAACAACAGACAAAGACCACTTAGCATCCACTTGAAGACGTCAAAGGTTATTGAGCAGGAGTCAGTGGAGCTATACAACAACCTGTTATCATGCGACTGGACATCCACATTTGGTTTAGTTATCATCACGTGACCTATGTCCTTCACAACTGAGCAAACGCCATTGGCTGATGAAGGCCACAAAATATGGCTGAAAACTTCAAGGGATTTCTGCACAGTGAGCCTATTTCACAGGTCAAGAATGAACCAGTTAAAATACCACCACTGTACCCAGTGTGACTGACCTGATTCATCAGTGTATGTATGTATGTATGTGTAGGTGCACACACTACAAGTAACCACTAGATGGTAGTGCTCAGCCATAATCCAAACAGGCACGTTCCCTAAGTGAAAGTTGTCAGATCTACTGCTAATCAGCTGTGAGTATTTAACATACTGCATGCTGCAGCCACAGCACACATGGATTGAGAGATGAGGATGCAGGGCACATCCACCTGTGTGTCGACCTGACAAACCCACTTCCCAGTAGTATTGTAGTGAATATGCTGGTGAGAGATCTCAGCCTGTGTCATGTGTGCAGGAAATGATGATCAATGATCAAGATTATCAATGTGATATCACCTTTATTGAACATCAGACAAGAATATGAAAAACAACTTTCCTTCATATGTTCCTCCACAATTATTTTAACCTAAGCATCAATATGAAATTCTTTTGCTAAGACTATATTTTATTTCTGAACTACCTGAACTACAACTAGAATCCTTTCAGAGCAAGGATGGTCTACATTTAGTGTGATTTAAGGTGGGTTATCAAGATTTAAGGTTAAAATGACCCTGCAGCCATTTCTGTCTGTAACCTTCAAATCTTATCTCATCTTTTGACAGTATGCAGGCAGAACACTCAGTTGTTGCTGTCTGGGAAACATTCCCCACTGTGTCCCCAAGACACATACAGTTAACATGGCTGTGTGTGTGACTCAGAATCATGTAACTGCTTCAAATATGGCATTCAGACAGTTAAAGTCATATAAGGCAATGCATCAAATGGAAATCATATTTCACACATCATGTGTTTATCATTTGTCTATCACTGATTTAATCTGTAATGTGTGTATTGGTAGTGCATTGTGAAAATGAACTGTTAAATTATTCAGTGTTCAAATTGGTCCACTTCATTGTAATGTCTTTATGCTTTGTCCCTTGTGGTTATTTGGAAGACAAAAGTAATTTAAGACATTTTTTTTTTTTGCATTTTTCCACTGCCTAGCATCTTCAAATCAAGACACAGCTAGATAGTTAGATTGAGGGTGCTGTGAGAAACTAAAATACATAATTGGATGGACCAGCGCAGGAAATGATTACTAGAAGATTAAAGGTAAAGTTATATTCATAAAAACATTATGTTGCCTAAAATGGTAATAAGTTACAGGCTTCTAGGCCATCCTCAAGGTTAAACACAGACAAACAATTTAATGTAATAAAACCCGGTTAAATAATATTAAACCTGAGGGTTGGGTTGCTATTCTCGCTACTCACAAGGCCACTTTCAAGGTCTAACAATTTCAAAAAAGCACAAACAACCTGGATTTATGGAATGGCCCCACAACAACTATCTCATTCTAATGCTACCTGTTTATTTTACACCCTCAATAGCACCACTAAGTGTAGTTTTTAAAAAAAAAAAATGTTATATAGGAATTAATAAACATAAAGTAGATCATTTTAACCAAAATTGTCTTAAATCAATTACTATTTTAACACACAGGGTTACTTTAGACTTATATGACCATTTTAGTCTAGGACTAGACCTTACTGCAAATCAGTGGATATAATATGGATGGATGCTGGAAGTACAAAAACAGCCTAAAAGTGCACAAATAACGTTTTTCTTTAAAAGTCATCCATGACTCTAAATACAACTTTGACAACAACTGCTTCTGCATTCATACACACGTTCATTTAATATCTGGAAACAAGGCAATATTTTTTGTATTAAATGCTAATATGCCACTTGGATAGGGTAGAAGAGGGTGGATAGATAGACTAGTGTCTCTGTCATTCCTTTTTATCTCAGTATTTAGTGTAATGTTATATTTTATGCTATATATATAGCTGAGATTATTTCATCGACATGCCATAAAAGTCTGGAAAATTATGCATAACAGAAATAGTATATTGTACATAATAACAAAACGTTATAAGTGTTGATTTTGGCCTGACCAACTATTGCTCACATTCTTAACTAACTGTCAAGCACTGTCAAGAGAAAGCACTGTCAAGAGAAAGCCAAACCAACAGGTGGTGATGTAACCCTAACACCATGTATGCACCAGAGAGTGCCCTGTCATCCAATATGTCAATGTGAAGGAACACATCATCTGAGATAGAAGGCTGACACATTGGTCCTCCTATCCTCTCATTTCTCTGCTTTACATCCTCTTATCCATGGACTGCAAAAGATATGTTGTTTTGAGCCTGTGTGAGATTTTACAATCACTGCTGAAAAATATCATATAGTCATTGGGACTTAAAAATGTGACAATTTGGCAACCAAGAGATTGTGGCGAATCACCCTGGATTTGAAACTATCAACTGCACAAGACCTCAAAATAAATATTTCTGCATCTTGGAAAGTCAACTGGCAGTCAAAATCTATGTCTGTGTAGGTTCTCAGTCATCCAGGTCATGGTAGTCTTAAGTGCTAAAGTTGAAGGCAACTGGACTACTTCTAGGTTTCTTGAAGACAGTTCACCTCTCATCTGGAAGGTTTCCTCCGTTCTAAAAATTGGTTGGGGAGTCCCAGTCACCCTGTCGTTATGTGAGTCGTTAGGGTCACATGGCTCCAGGTGTGAATTTGGGTTAAATTGTCTGGGTAAGGATCTCAGGACTGTGTTATCGGTGACTGATAGCCACCCCCTGTTTAAAGATGGATGTTCCAGATGGCCTCTTTTACTCCTCTCTAAAACCATCTGTCCTCTCTATCCAAAATGGGATGAACCAGTTTTTGCCTGAGGGTGTTGCCGGGTCTGAAAATTCAGGGTGGGGCAATGACCCACCAGTGAGTCACACCTGGGCTCATGTGACCCTAATGACTCACATGATGACAGAGTCAGTTAACAACTATCAGGACCCCCTCCAAGAGGTTCAATACCAGGGACTCCCCAGCCAGTTTTCAGAACTGAGGAAACCTTTTGGATGAGAGGTGAAATGTCTTCAAGAAACCTAAAAGAAGTCTGGTTGCCTACAACTTAAGCACTTAAGACAATCAACACCTATGTTGCCCCAGAAATAATTGGCACAATATTCTGGCCTTTTCCCCCCTGCTCTCATTAAAACTTTACACACAGACACCTTGTGAGCCTACATCACCATCAATTATTTCTCTCATTGATTTTTTTTGCCCCAAAATGCCTTTCTGCAACCTCCTATGGTTTTCTGTCATTGGTGAGAGCTTATTAATATTAAGATGATGAGTCCAGACAGAAGGCTGCCCGCTCTGAAAGCACTGATGTGCTTGATGTGAGCAACTCTTTTTTTATCATGCCATATTAAATATTTTAAAAACATTTCAAAACAATGATGCCTCAGAAAGAGCAAAAAATTGTACCAGATTCCCTATTTCACAAAAATGACCTTTCTGGCTTGGGATGTGGGGGGTGGGGGGCTTTGCCTGACAATTTTCAAAAACTTCTCTCCCAAGCTCCCTTTTTTCATTCTTTACTGTCACTTTTCATGTGAACAAACAAGTGCAACAACATATATGGGTTACCGGAGAGTCCCCATATTTAAAACATTATTGCATCTACCCCTCTTTATGATGCCTTTGAGATCGATTAAAGCATGACCAGACCCTTGGAACCGTATAAAGATGTGGTTATTGTAAACATTAGAAATTATCACATTCAATTGTATTAAAGTTAGGACGGACCACGGATCTATTCCTCTGCTCACTTCTGACTGACTTAACAGATTTTTGGAGCTCTTTTAAATATTTTTAGACTGGAAATTTTGTTGTAACACATTTACATTCATGAAAGGCTCCTTTTCTTAATTGTAATAATTAATGATGTAGAATTTCAACACACTTCAGCTTTAAATTTTACTCTGAGCAGCTTGTACATAGCATATACAGCAGCCCTGCATTGTCTTTAATTGCTGTTCAATTCTACCATCTTGTTATGAAAAAAACAATAAGTGAGATTATGGATTAAATACTTCTTAACTCAAAACACATGCAGAGGAACTGGCTGTACTTTTTCTGAGAGACTACAGTCTTCTTTGCAGATTGAAGGAGAATAAATAGAGTAGAATAGAGTAAAATAAGGCAGCCACTAAAGCTCAAGGGCAGTGAATGCAAAGCAATTATTGATAATATTTTTTAAAATACACACACACACACTCACACACACACACACACATAAGGCAGCCAAATGGCATGCCATTTAGGAAATTGTGACAATTTCAAATTTATAGTACCGGTGCGAGGTTATTTTAGCAGACAGCCAAGAGCTCATCTAGTGGAGAATTTGAACCAGATGCAGATGTCAGCCTGTCAGTATCATGTCACCCAAAGAGATAAGAGGATCTCTTATAAAGAAATATTATGAAGTTCTTCTGTACTTGATACTGTTCTGAAACTACTCATTTTCCGAGATAAGCCATCAAGTTCGACGCGCGACCATCCGAGTTCCCGGAATGGTGGCTGAATGACGGAACAACCATTAACGCATATTTACGAAGCGAGATATACCTCTGTAGTAGCACCGCCGACTGAGACAAGCCAGCCAGCCAGCCCGTGAGGCCGTGGTTGTCCTTCGCCGCGTGTTGCGATCGCAGCCCCTCATTCAAACACGTGCAGCTCGCACCATAGACAGAGAAGAGCCTATCAGGATGTGTTCGCAGAAGGTCACACCCCCACCTCACGATCGCCCCTGCTCAAGGTGGTGACCACCTCCAAAGAGGGCGTTACAGCCTGGCGTCAGGATCAGCCCTTATTTGGGATTGAGCAACGAGGGTTCCAGCGTGGTGAACACTGTTACACCGACGGTCCAGCGCACGCGGTCAATTGCGTTTTGTTTACCATTGTCCCCACGGCGAAAGACCGACTGAGAAATTCATGCATTCTTCGCATTCTGCAATGCCGATTACCTGGTGAGGCGCAGGAGCCGTGTTCAAATCGTCAGCACCGATGAATCATCTCGCGTCTCGCCTGACAGCAAACAAGACATTCAACATGACACAATGAAAGAACTGCGATGGTCTGCAAACCCCGGAGGCACCGGTGACGTCACATGTCACTAATCCGGCCCAGCATCCCTCCGCCCGTCAGGTGACACTGCATGATCTGCGTGACGGCCTGTGCAGCCCCACCGGATATTTTTGTGCCTTAATTAGTGAGACAGCCACCGAACACTGGTCATTTTCCTGACCGCAGCAGGAAACATTGTTCACACACACAGCAGCACCGATTGTCTCCTCGACAGCCGCCAGCGTGGCAGAAGACCGGCTCCTGGCCTCATTGGCCGAGGAGATCATCAACGCGCAGCAGGGCCCAACAGTGAGCAGAGAAAGACATTTCAGTTCGTCTAATTATTCGCGAAGATTTCAACATTTAAGAGCGACTTCGATATGAACAAAGTCTGATCACCGTGATGGCAGAAGAAGAGCCAATAGATACGCATTCAGCGTATAGTACCGTCACCGCACATATTCAGTTCAAACTGTAGATCGTCACCGTCATTGTCCCGTCTCGCCCAGATGTCCGTCAATCATTCAACATTTCGGCACGCAGATCACCGACAGCGAAATTTCATGCAGAAAGCTCATCACGTTCCAGATGCCCGTTCGCTCATACAGATCCTCATCAACGTTATAGATCGTTGCGCTCGCTTGACGGCTCGATCTTCCATTAGCGGCGTACGTAAATCAATGGGAGAGGTGACTTCACACCAACTCATCAGTACCTCCATTGCTCTCATTCTCGTAGCCGAGGAGCCTGCACGCCGCAGGTCGCCATACCCTCATCCATCGGAGTTCAGTTCGTGCCCCTCTCGAGGTGTCGCACCATACACCGAGTACGCTATCATCATCTCCGTGTCAGGCCGACAGCAGCGCAGTGTTGCCGCATCCGGTTTTACATGGTGAAACCGCGCAGCACCAACAGCACATAATTTCCCTGCCTTTACTTTACCCATTGCCGCTGATGTTCACAAGGTGACGTCAATTATCGTCTCCATAAATAAAGAGACTGTAACAAAATATTGGCGCGAGGTCAAATTTACACAGGTAACACATTACGATGACTGATAGACTGAGCAGAGGGCTTTTGACGATAAGAAGATGATTCTGGCCTCAAGACCAGAACAGTTCAACCATATCAGGTATTTCGTTACCAGGCATCATTTTGCCGATCCTCGTCACCTGTGCCAGGTCAGACGCGAACAGGCCGTTGTCCTTCGCCCCGGAGTCGAAAGGGCCTCACCTTTAACAATATGTTGAACAAAAATACATATTTTATGTAGCATTTGCAAAGTTCACAGGTGCTGCTTTTATATCTCCAACAAAGATATTGTTCAAAACACTCATTTCCACCCATCATGCAGAGCCTGTCTGCTTGCCCACATGCCTGCATGGCACAGCGGTCAGCTGCAGAACTATACAAAACATAGAATGCACACACGGTCAGTGGTCAGGAAGTCACGATGGTTTTGTGTGCCTCAGCACTAACATTAACTCATTCACACACAGTTGACGGCCCTTCGTCATCAACACCACCTAGTCTGAGGAAGAGAGAAACATCATTCCTCATCAGCATCTGCCGTCCACTCATACTTCCTCAGCAGCGGATTATCAGCAGACGGTTGCCGAGTTTATGGTAATTACGAAATGATTCTTTTGACCAGGACATCAACATCGACACTGTTACCGATAACTGAAGCAGCACAGCAGCTGCAGGCGGAGTTCACGGTTCAGTAGTTTTTTGAGCAGCACTGCACGCGTATACATATACATATATATATATATACATATATATATATATATATTTTTCGTTTCATTCACAGCCTCAACTTCATATCACAGCACACCACTCTCCCAACGGGCAAGCTCAAAATGGCACGCCACTTCAGGAAATCAATGTATGCACATATAAAGCCTGAACATATGAATGAACTGAAAAAGGAATATATATATATATATATATATATATATATATATATATATATATATATATATATATATAGATATATATATATATGCCACTGATGAGTGTTGCCTATCCAAAGAAAGCTACTGGGACCATTGAATTTGGTGGAGCTCCACCTGCAAAGCACTGTGCTAAGCTCAGTTTATCAGGGTGCATGTGTTTCTTTGTGTGAATGCTGTTCATTCAGTGTCTGCATACTGGTGTTAGGGGCATCGATGTTGATGTCCCATGTGGATCAAAGTCATTGCATTTCATGGTGAAAATCACTGAAGAGGCTCCAAACAAAAATACACCATAAACCTCTAACAGCTACAAGGTCTGCACTCAAGGGGAAATCAATTACCACACTTCTAATCCATAGAGAAACTGCTGAGGGTGGCGTTATGGAGTGAGACAGCAGATACTCTGTGTGTGGGGTCCAGGCTGTGGAAGTGGAATCAGGTTATTTAAATGGTAATGCTTTTCTCTCTTCCTCTAGACTTCATTGAATGTTGTTGAGTATGAGGAGCTGATCCAACTGTAATGTGAATGAAGTTAATGTTAAAGTTAATGCTTCAGCATTATGTTCATAAGTAACCACAGTAATTAGCCACTTGGAATACACAATCTAAAACAAGACAGAGTCACGCGGGTGTCTCATAGCAACGCTAATAATGTGCATTCACAGGCAAATATGCACACAGCCCACATTCCTTTTGAGCACACAAAAGACCACTCCTTGACTACACTATTACTACTTAACCATTCTTGTGCATTCCTATGTATTTTTGTATAGTTTATATATTCGTATATATTTATATATACAAAGTATGTATATAGTAAACAGACCAAACCATTTTTTGCATGATAGATAGAGAAAGTAAAATTGTTTTAGACCAATATGTCAAGATTTTTTATTTGGGAGATAAAAATAAAAGCCTTTTATGTGACTTGCAAATACTACATAAAATATGTATTTTTGACAAATTCTTCCAACATATTATTTAAAGGTGAGAGGGCCCTTTTCCTTTGACTCAGGGCGAAGGACAACTGACCTGGTGTTCCCCCATGTCAAAAGCCCTCTTTACGGGTAATATGAAGAGATCAATAAAGGTAATGCCACAAGTATTGGACAAATTACCTGGTACTAGACAGAACTGTTTCTAAGTCTTGAGGAGAAGTCCAAGTCTAGTCTCAACTTGTAAGTCCAAAAACACATCTGTCTGGTCTATGAATAGTCTAAATATATAGTAATGTATTTACCTGTGTAAGAGACATTTTCATCATAGTAGTAACATTTTTTGATCTCTTTATTTGTAAGGACAGTACACATTGACACATCACACTGGCAAAGACCATGTAACTTGTGTGTTAAAGTAAAAAACAGGGAAATGTAGTGACACGGTGTATGTGCTTTATTTGAATGCTGCACAGGCTGCCATGCTTTATAAAAACGGATACAGCAACACTTGCACTGCTGTCAGGCCCTGGCTCACAGGGGATGAAGAGTGATAGCACTCAGTCTCTCAGTGTATGACCCAGGGCAGCCTCAGAGAGAGGAAACAGACTGAACTCCGGTGTGGATGAGGGTGACAACGTGCCACATGCAGATAATAGCTCCCTCAGCTACAGGGAATAAAGTATGGGGTACTTATTATTGAGTTAGTGCTGCAGGGTCACACACACTCCAGGAGTCTCTACACCATTTAGTTTACATGCATACACTAATGGCCTAAAGCCATGGGAATCTTTTTATTTATGTGCAGAGAGATGGAGAGAATCAAACCATCCAACAAAAAACTTAACAATCTATAACATTTAATGAAGAGAGGGATCTGTGGAAATAGGACTGGGAACATCTAGAACATGATAGGCTTCACATAAAATATAGAATTAATGTTTCACTTGTCAGTTAATCCCTCCACATTACCAGAAATATTGAATGATTGTGAGACATCACAAAACAGGACTTGAAAAGGACTTTTGGGACTTTCCTTAGGACAATAACAGGTAACAGTCTACAGGTTTGAACTGAATATGTGCAGTGAGTAATTACTATCTACACTGAATGCATTATCTGTAGCTCTTTTGCTTCTGCTATCCATAGTGATAGTAAGGTTTCATTTACATGTCCAAGTCTGTGTAAATATTTAAAATCTTTATTTATTTTCATTTATTGTACTTGGTATTTAGATTTGACTAAGAAATGTCTTTTCTCTACTCAGTGTTTCTGTTGCATTTTCTGCTGCATTGAGCATGTTGATCTCCTCCAGTATTAATAAAGCCAGAGCCAGTCTTATATTCTACCACACTAGCGGCTTGGCTCCAGGGATGTCAGGGTGCTGCCTTAATAATGGCACAATGACCAAAAAATAACCACCTTACAGTTAAGGAAAATATTAACTGAAGTATTTAATTAACTATCTCACTAATTAAAATGACTTTTTCACAAAAAATATCCAGTGGAGGTTTTTCCACCCTGAGTCATCCCTGAGTCCATACACAGTGTCCTACCCCTGTGGTGTTTAGAGGGATGCTGGGTGCACATCTGCCTGGATTTAAACAATGGCAAAACATGTAACTACATCACCAAGGTGCCTCAGGACACAGACTACATCTGAGATTCTCTCATTGTACCTATATCAGTATGTACCCCCAAGATGTCTTTCACCCTGTTTACTATCAAACTTGAGACCTGAGATGATTCATCAGTGCTGACACACAACAGTCTGTCAGTTTAGACCACAGCTCCTGCACCTCCTTCAAGGTTAATCAGCATTGCAAATTCACAAAAGAATTCATAAAGATTTCTTTCTGAGTCAGATGCTTTTATAAGTGGGGACTGGCTAAAAAACAAACAAAAAAACACTAATTATTACACCCCATGCACAGGGAATGCAAACACTGTTTGAGAGACTGTGTCAGGGGAGTGTAACACCTTTTGGACTGAACAGCACATGGATTATGTCTCTTGGATGTTATCTAGTGAGGGCCAACAGTGTCACCATGCTGCTGGAGCCACTCCAGTCCACTCAGTCCCAGGGGTACAAAGAACATGGTCCAGGGTAAGTGGCATAGTGTCTATAGCGCTGCCCTCTTTGGGAGAGGGAGTGGTGTGGCAGGTCAGGATCACCACCTTGAGCAGGGCGGTCAGTGGAATCTAAGGGGAATTTGTGGCCCAACCTCTGCCAGACACATCCCTGATAAATCTTCTCTATCTGTGTTGCAGAGAACTTGCAGTGTTTGGATGAGAGGACTGCAGGTCCACTAACACCTTGCTTATGGAAAAGGGATAAATACGGCACCTATGATCCCTCCACAGGTGTCAGATTGACTCAACCCCCCAACCCTGTCCTCAGTCAGGCGGTTGACACTGCAAGAGGTATGTTATCTTTCCTTCATGGAAATGTGCAGATTTAAGTAAAAGATTTGTTCCGTCATTCCTATTACCATTTCAGACCAGTTAAGGGATCATAATGATGATCAGACCTGATCTGTGTGAAGCACATCTGTATGAAGATAAGTGAATACCCCAAAACTGATGTTGTGTAGTTTTTGAATAATTATGTCAAATTGCAGAGAACTGCATAATTATTTTCTTTATAAGAAAGGATCCTCATGCCCCTTGCTCTAACCCCCCCCCCCCCCCCAGAATTTTGGCTTGCATGATACCCCTGACAGAGCTGACATCTGCCATCTGGTTCAGAATTCTCCACTGAATGTGACTCTTGGCGGCTGTCTGCTAAAAATAACCTCACTTTTTCCAGTACTATAAATTTGAAATTGTCATATCAGCTCTCCCCAGGTATTAGATTGTGAGGAGACTGCCTTTTGAGATAGTCATATCCCTTGCCGAATTATTTTCTTCCTGCAACAAGATTGTGCTAATAGAGTCAAGCAGCATTTTTAATACATAAAGCCTGTTCACCCACCAATTCAAAATGATGTCATTTTAGGCTGAGGGATACAGCTGACAGCTCCCATCACTGCAGAAGAAAAAATATCAGTGAAAGAAATAATGCATTTATGGAATTGGTTTTGTCAAAGCTAGGAATAGTGACCCTACATGTTAGGTTTTAGGCACAGACACCATTTGAATTGAAACGTCTTTCATCTATAAAGCGCTGACGCAAGGCTAACACACTGAAATCTTATTCCTGCACAGAGCACTCTCCATCAAAACACATTCAGTCTTCATTCTGTGCAAGGTTCTGAAATGGCTTTGATCCATTTAAAAGGAGAAAGATGGAAAAACATTTCTAAACTGATAAAAGGTAGCTTTTATACTTGTGACATTTTTCCACTAGTTGAATAATAGAATTACCAAGAATAAAACCAACATATGAATCATTTAGTGCAAAAGCATTTAGAGTATAAATCAAAGCAAGGTCTTCACCTGGGGGTTTGAAGATCTCCCATTTCATTACCCCCATACAAAATGGATGTGCAAATGGAAAACATGGAATGTCAAAAATATCTTGAAAATCTTTGGTGCTTTCAGAGCCTGAAAATTGCCACAATCAACCAAATGCAATCCAGGGCTCTCCACTGAAATGCTAAAAATGTTGTGTTTTGACAAGCAGCTACATACATACTGTATAACCACTTTGATTCTTGCTTTGCTTTTCTCTCAAAACCCTGAGTCTATTGAAGGCTGTTATTACAGTCAAATAATGTATTATTATTATTACTTACTTGTTTGTTGAGGAAGAGCATTCGAGTGCAGGTTCATGGAATTCACTTCAGTTCTCTGGGCATGATACTCCAAGCTGAATGCCATCAGTTTTCAGCATGTTGAAGCCTGACCAAAGGCTCCAAGTTTTATGTATACAAGTGTGCCTGTCAGATCTGGCTAATATGGCACAGCTTACATACTTAAATTAAACATTTTGGGCACAGCCACACTGCAATAAACTACTGAAAAATGTATGTGAAAATATCAACGGTATAATCCTATTATCTCTAAATGCAGTACATTGCAGTTAATTTTTTTCTCTGTGATATGGGTTAGAACAGTATTTTACAGTATCGTTGCTTTGAGGAAAGAAAACAGTTCTTTCTCGTATTTTAATTATTATTATTTTTTGCATTGCATTGCATTTTGGGAAAACAAAGAACAACATGTTTGACTGGACAGGGAATTTTTCAGCCATCTTCATCCTGCTGATTAATAGGTCTATAATCATCTATAAGCAAAATACGTGGCAACTCCAACCAGCTCGTATTGTGCCATCATAATGCATCAGATCTCAACACAAAACAAACCTGACCCTGCAGGTTTTTCCAGCATTGGAGATCTCCTTCTGACTTATTAACTGATCTTTATGTCTTCAATTCTTTAGCTGATGTTGTTTAAATGAGGATCTTTAAATGAATGCAAAGTGCATTAGACTTGAATTAAGTCTAAAGTCATTTTTGAGATTAGAGGCTGAGCTGACACATCACAGGCGGACACACACTATGCACAAGCTCAGGAGTACTTTGTCAGCTAATGTTAGCCAATTTGAAGTAAAGATCTGCACAGTTGGCCTGTGGTCTGATGTCATTTAGCCCAGTACAGAATGCTAATGGAGCTGGACAGAAATTTTAAAGCCCTGGTAGAACCACTTTAAAAAAAAGTAATGTTTCCACGACACATCTGGGGACATTAGTCATTGGTAAAACACAACACATTCTGCTACTGCCATGATACATGTCTTAGTGGCCATGTTGTTTTGTAAGTGTGATTAATACGAATCTTTGAGAAAATACATCAGTGTGAATATCCAGAACTTCAGTTTAACTCTGCTGAATGCTGACAGACAATGTTGACAGACAGTTGTAAGTTTACACTTCCTACAAAAAGGAAACATGTTTCTGTTAACCTGCTGAATGCAAATCTAATATTCACTCTCCTTTCAGCTATGGTTTGCTCTCCACCAAATCTAGCTTGCTAATTATTCCACCATCTACTCACTTACTTTGTCCGCTGTGTGGTGTTGTGTGTAGTGAGTTTATCTGAACTTTTTCACTGACCACGGCTTCCTGCTGCAGATGAAAATGTATAAAACAGGTTGGTATAAACAGTCAGTTTATACTGTATATAGTCAAAAACTGCACACAGTTGCTCTCCTTCAACAACCAGATGTGTGTGTCAGAAAACAGAAATTGAACTGCAAGAATTGATTTTGAATTATGAGAACTGTAATCAAGTGCAGATTGCTAATTCAGTTATATTCCAGGGAACTGAGCTGGAAGGCAAAGCTTTCAATCTATGTTCCACCACTCACCTAAGACAGATACAAATGGGTGTCTAGGCTTAGCCTTAGAAATAGGATGAGACATCCAGAGGGAGCTTGGAATAGATCCGCTGCTCCTTCATGTTGAAAGGAGCCAGTTGAGGTTGGGTCAGGCATCTGATTAGGATGCCTCCTGGGCAACTTCCTTTGGAGGCTTTCTGGGCACGTTCAACTGGGAGTACACCTAGAATTCACTAGAGGGATTACATGTCTCATCTGGGCTGGAAATGCCTTGGGATGCCCTGGGAGGAGCTGGAAAATGTTGCTGGGGAAAGGGATGTCTGGAGCACACTGCTCTGCCTGCTGCCACCTTGACGCAAGATAAGTGGAAGAAAATGAATGGATGGAGCTGAGAGTTCAGTTTTAAGTTTATTGGAATTGAATTCCAAACCAGTAACTTGAATTTCAAAACATTCTATTCAGATTCAGTTTTTTGATGCAGTTACTCAAGTTAAACAATACAAATCCAAATTATGTAATTCTAATTAATTTTCTTGTGGCACATACAGTGACAAATTAAAGGAAAACCTACATAAAGTGTCTTAGTAAGGTGTTGGAAGAACAGATTCAGTGTTCCTTGGCATTGATCCTACAAGACCGGAACTCTAACTGGAGGGATGAAACAACATTCTTGTATCGTCTGACTGATTATACACTGCCGTTCTTGCTGATATTGACAATGTGCATGACTTAACAAAAAACAAAAACAAAAAAAGACTCACTAGCTGAAGTTGGGAACTGTCTTGAACTTCCTTCCTTACTGCAGATATACTTACTTGATATACTGTAAGTTATGTTCTACATGATATATCAGGTACAAGGACAAACATGACAGGAATTCAGGAGGACCACAAATATTAGGTCAGTTAGCAAATGAAACACCTCAATAAAGTACATTGTGTGCATTGCTATCCAGTTAAGTGAATGAAGAGAGCATTTTACTTTGAAAAACAAAATCTGTAAAACCACAGTCAAAATATGAGAAAAAATCAAGAGGTATACTGTAAAGATAAAGGTACCAATACAATATAAATGGGAATTTTATAATTTCAACATACATAAATAGAGCAGCACAGAAATATCAGTGTAACAAGTCCAAGAATTAGAAAAGAAAATTAGTTCAGTGAATAGTGGCCCATTCATTTCATCAGGACCTTCATAGAAATGCTGGCTGGGAGGCTGTCAGAAACCTGACAATCAAGGACAACTAAGATGCATCAAAATGGCTCTTAAAATGTTTGTCAGTGATTGGATATGGAGCCATGTTTCACACAGAGCACAGTGGATTCAACATTTGCTCTTCATTTGGCTGGTAAATGCTGAGTGGTCCCTGCAGTCAGCAGTATTTTAACAAAGTGACTCTACTCTCCTCTCTGGAAAGCCAAATCTATAAAGCAGCGACTTTGGCATTTACAAAATCAATTTACCATGATTGAAACTATCTAGCTGAAACCACTGAAGTCAGTGTTTTCATTCTCTAGAGTCAGTCCATCTCTGATATGATTTTCTAACATATATTTAAAAGAGGAGCAATCTCCATATAAACACAGAGTCTACTGCTTGTCTCTCCCTCTCTTTCTCTTCTACACACACACACACACACACACACACACACACACACACACACACATCTGTATATAGACTCACCAGTCTAAGGATTTATCATGTGTACCTTGTATTTTATATATTGGCATAGTATTAGTATTGTCTGTCTGGTTGATGCTTTTACAACCCCCCCCCCCCCCCCTTTAGTTTAATTAAAATTCCAAAATGTGCAGTTAATCATTTCAGGATAATTTTATAAGACTGGTCTGAACACCCTGATTGCACCTATAAGTGAGGAGAACATTAGTTGGACTTTAGCATAGACAAGCAGGCCAGTGACATGATAGTGTCACAGGTGGGAATCAGTTGATCATTTGATCCAAGAATTGTATGTTTTGAATTATGATTTGATTATGCTTACATGGTGTGTTGTTCTTTATTATTTATGTATATACCTGTTTGTTTTCTGATATGTTTTGCTGCATGGGTTGTTTTTTTTGTTGTTGTTGTTGTTTTTGCCATACACCGGATCAAGTGGGACTAGAGACACTTGTGAGAGACAGTTGAGGCCGGCAGAACTGCACGCGGAGGGGTGTGTATTAGTCAGGAGTCAGGAGGTAGAGCGGGTCGCCCACTAATCAGAAGGTCAGCAGTTCGATCCCCCGCTTCTCCAGTCCGTGCCGAAGTATCCTTGGGCAAGATATTGAACCCCACGTTGCCCCCGTGTGTACATTTGTTAGAGAGAGCAAGCGCTGTATGAATGGTGTTGTGTCTAACTGGGTGAATGTCTTTCTTTGAGTGGTCGATACGACTAGAAAAGCGCTATATAATTACAAGTCCATTTACCATTTGCACGCCTTCTTCCTTTCTGCACTGATTACATACAGATGCGCGGCGGGAATGGCGGCAGTCAGACAAAGGACAAGGGTCGGGGGGTGACGGGCGGGAGAGGAGCATGAGGAACAGCGTGACCCGACAGACGGTAGACTTGGTTAACGCACGCAAACCGATAACATCCGAGGAGGAAGAATCTAGCACGCCGCCGCAGGGCCGGTAGGGAGGACCCGAAGGCCGGAGGACCCCCTCTCCCTTCCTTTCTCAGAGACTTCGAACTTAAGTAGCCCCCTGACCTTTTATTCTTAAAGACTGGACTGTTTTATGGACATTGGAAAAACAGCTGTTTTCACTGTTTTAATCCTGAGTAAATCACCTTTTTTTCTACTGACTACAACTTGTGTCTGGTGCCTTTCTTAACAGTGGTAGCACATCAGCTGGTATACTAAGAACCTCTCATTACTGTGTGACAATAGCAGTAGTCAATCAGGACAGTTCTCCAAGCTTTTTTGTGTCTTCTCTGCATTGTGCTGTAAACACAGAAAATAGTCCTCTGGAGCTGATGCCACCAGAATTTGTGTCCCTTGCCCTGACCAATGCCACTGTTACAATAAGAATCATTGTTTTTATGCAGCTTTCAAGAGAGTTTGTATGTACCTCATCTCTGCCGAGGTGGTGAATAAAATATTATCCTGGCCGACAGCCATTACAGACACAAATATGAGAATGAACACTGAAAATAATAGTAAACAAGCTCTCTTTTAAAGGCAGTCACACTGTTACATACATTCACACCTGGAGGCTGCGGCAACACCACAGTCCTTTCTACATGTAATTTTTTATTTCTGCTACTGTTATGATACAATACACATACTGGGTGAAGTTTATTTACAGTAAAGATAATATCAATACAAAGTTTACTTACAGTAAAAATAATAGCCACATAGCATCAACACAATTATAACAGGAAGTTCGGTAAAAACACTCATTGATTTCATAGGTCATCGCCTTTATGTGACCAGCAGCTTAATGAGGCGCATTGTTTTCCTCCACTAGACACTGGCATGTTAGGGTGACTTCCAAGGTTCACAACACCAAATACTTGGAAATTGAAAATACTAAAAAGTTCAGCATATGTAGAGGTCTGAACCTGGGTGTACTGACCACATTCCAACTTCCCTGCGGTAGATTTAAGTATCCCCAAACAGTAATGTGCATTCCAGTTGAATTTCCAAGTTTCTAGTCAGAAGTTTCAACTTGAACGCCCCCTGAAGTCAGATTTCCACCTCGGAAAGTTGGAGCAAATCCACCAACCCTAACATAAGAAATCAAGATGGCTGCTACCTGCATCAATAGTAGTGAACACTCTAATTTAATTTTACTGTTTGTAGCAGCTCTGTTTCATTTGTTTCATACAAGGTCACCTAGTACTGTTCAGTTTTCATTCATGAACATGTCGCTACGCTGTTTGCATGTGCAAAATACCACAGAAAGCGTTGTTATCAACTGGTATTGCTAACAATGGCTAGCAATGGCAATGGCTAGTCTGGGATACGTTTGAATAGGTTCATGGTCATGACTTGAAATGATTTTTTTTTTTCAAACAGTTAATTGACTGGATTTTTAAGAATGCTCTGAGGTGTTTGCAATAAAATCTAATGTGAACAGGTGAGGTGTTCTTCAGGTGGGGTGTATATTTGTTTTGAACTTGTTTATACTCCAAGTTCAACTTTAAAGGTTTTTCTGTGACTGTCTCTGTTTTTCTGATTTCTCAACTGGAATGCTCATAAGTGACGTCACTCCGAGTTCCAATTTCCGACCGAATGTAAATGGAATGCAGCATTATTAACACTTGCAGGCACTAAAAGTCTGTAAATCTAATTGTCACCCAAACCACAGGCTAAGAGGCACTGAATATACTGCTGAACAAGGTCAGAAAGTCTGTACAGATCTGGTATCAGCAGCGGGTGAGTCCAGTGCACGGGTTTGTATGGGTTCGTAGTCCTGAATGTGAACAGTCTTAGCAGCGAGCGCACACAGCTATGGTAAACCCTAAGGGGAAAAAGGTGTCAGTCACTACCTGCACTGCTTAAAGATGAACTTTGTCACACAGAACTTAAGTCACTGTTTAGGGTGGAAATACTTTCATTTATATGGCTGGGGGTTGGTGTGGTGACACGTAAAAACAGAGTAGGCAGACAAGTAAAGATCCAAGTGGACAAAACCATTCACTGTTAGAAAAGTGGCAGTGGCAGCAGTCAGAGGCTAGCATTAGTCAGGGGAGAAATAGATGTCTGCTTGAATTAGAGAACTCTTAACATGCCTGTGTGTGGGTGCCACATCAATTTCGCAGCACCCTTAAAAAGAAATTCTAAGACTCTTTCCAATGACCACAATCACACTAAATCCACAAATGTGTTACCAGTTTAAATTAGTTTTCTTTATAGAGATTGCCAAAAGTGAGTATAAAATATCAGCTGTGTCAAAGTGTTCACTATCAAAATGTACTATACATGATAAAAAACAATGGCTGTGTGCCTACAGAAGAGGGAGTCAAGGGTTTTAGCATATGGACTGATGTGTTTGGATAAATGCTATAGATCTGATGTTGACTGTGGGAAAAACTACCCATGCTCAATCTGCACAGGTGATACTGACTGATGCCTCCGAAGAGAAGCAGGGATCTTCACAGGCAGCACTTCATACTTACATTCTTTTTGTTTTCTCCACAAGAAAGCTCCTTGGATGCCTGATGGAAGGTAAATATGAGGTAACTTGTTCCTCATGCAAACACTACAGCCTCACAAACCTTGGATTGCACATCCCCTCTGCTGCCTGCATGCTGAGATAAAAGGGCAGTCTGGGGACTGAGGTGATGAGGCAAATGGGATGTAATAATGACATTAAATGAGCCATGAACATCAGCTGTGGCTGTTATCACATAAGAATGTGGAGAGTGCGGAAAGTGGACCTGGGAGATCCTGGATCTGTTCAATGGTTGACTGTCTTAATGGGCCTTGGCTCTTTGTTGATACTGAGTGTTCAACAGAGTGTTATAATACATTTTACATTTCAGCCTAATCTTTGTTTTTGTTGTTGTGGTTGTCATCGTCATCTCTAATGTTCTATATGTTGATGATGGAACTCAGAACAAACACTGTAGGCTTTTATTTATTTATTTAGTCTGTTATTTAAACAGGTAATCTCATTGAGATTGTGATCTCTTTCAAATGAGACTTGTGTACAAGACAAACATGTTGAGTTTACATATGGAAAGACAGACAACCCACACAAATGAGAGTAGCTTTTCATCAAGAAAAGCGATCACAAGTGGAATAATGAATGTTTGAAAATAGCATGGGGTAAAGCTGATGTTACAATAGCCTGTAACCTTACACTGTAAGTTGTGTGTTTATATGAGAGCGGAGGGAATGAAGCAGATTTTGCAGTAGAACCTTATTGATAAATAACATACAGCTCCACTTCAGGAGAACCATCCTACCTTTTCAGATATGATTTAATGGTGATTGAGGAATTAATTCTCTGTAATAAAGTGCATTGCAATGTGATACACAGTGGGATTTTTTGGCCTTCCACAAAGTAAAAGAGAAGGATGATTATTTCACAGTTTTTGATGAAAGGTAAGGTAATTAAATGTTTAGCCTATTTGTTGTTGTCTACTACCCTACTAGTCTTGTCACTGCTGGAGACTTTACTGGTTGTAACCCAGGGCAGTGATCTGCATTAGCAGTGATTAGAGCCAGCAGTTTCCTCATGGCAGATTTTGGGTAAATGCTCCCAGAGGCATTGTGTGGTTGCCTGGTGACTATTATACTGGTCTATCTCAACTGTTCAGCCTCTTCAAGTGGGAGACTGTTTTTTGGCACTCCATTGAGCTCTTGGTTAGGCATTCTTTGGTAGACCTACAGCCTGCCTGGTTTTTTTATTCAGGTTGATGAGAGAATAACTTTAGCTGGATGACCTTAGAAAGACTTCATCAATCTTCAAGGCAAATTCACTTTTGTTCCTCTGGTTTAATTTGTTGTTGTTTTGGCTTGTAAGACAGAGGAAATCACTTCCATGTATAGACAAAAGAAAAGTTACTTGAAGAGCATATGGCAACAGAAAGAACAAAGACACAAAAACAAAGCGACAGGGATGAAGTAAAAAAATGGCTCAAAGACAAAATGCTGCAAAAACTACATGCAAATGGCTGCAATTTCATAGCAAAAAAGCAACCAAAAGCAGCATATTCAGGCGCTGTACTGTTTTACTCTTGTGGAATGATGTCACATTTGAAGCTGTGGTAACGTGGTCTCTGCCAAGTGAGATTCATTCCTCTTCCTCTCTTTGTCTCAGTCAGCATGAAAAGTGATTTCTCTTATTAGACTCGGAATTACCATGTACTTATAGCATAGTCGCCTTCCACCATTACGAATTAAAACATAAAAAATGACAATATAATAAAATCAATTGCACTATTACTGACAAGAAAGAAAGAATACAAATGTGGATTATGAGTCAGCACATCGCTACAATTCTGAGTAACTGCATCTACCATGTTATGTATTAAGAACAGGATTAGACTGTGGAAGGCCTTAGTGGTGAGGCCTCAGCTTCTCCCTTTTCCACATCACTGAAAATTGTCCGTGCTTCCGTGCTCCGTGCCCCTGAACCTGGACCTTAGGTGTGAAGCACAGATCTATTTACTGACATCTGTCACAAACCAACACCATTTTGTTAGTAGAAAAGAACAAAATTTCAAGCAAAGTCAGCAGAGAGGTGTGAGAGCTTAGGTGTTATCCTGCTGCTATCTTGCTATCTCTCCAGAAGTTCACCCCAAGTTATAAAACTCTGACAATGTTAAATGTGAATGCCTATCTACAACACTCTATCAGGGAAAATCGCAAAAGCACCTCAACAAACTTGGTTGATTTCCTTCCAAAAATGTGATGATAATGAAAAGTCTGATAAGTCTCATAGTTCACTCACTGAATATGTGTGCCAGCAGCCCTTTTGTGCACATGTTAGTGTATTTCTAATGGAAGTCTGATCATCTTTTATTCCATGAGCGATCAAGGCAGTGATTTATGGTGTCACCTTCTAATTTGACTAATAGCACACCTAGCACCTTGCTTTATCCACCCATCATAAGTGCTGTAATTTAGTCTTTGAATAATTCCCTCTGATCATTGGTGGAACAGAGACCTTGGTTTGATTTATTTTCACTTAAAATGATAACTGGGCTCAACAAGGCATGAAGGCCTGGAGGAGGAAGGTGTCTGCATCGATCCACTGCAGTGATCTCACACTCAGAATCACTTTTACTGCTTAGTCTGGTAAATAAAGCAAGGACTTGCCAATCATATAAAAGATGACACAAAAGACAAATGATGACACAGAAGATAGATAAGATAGACATACTGGACAAACCTTCAGACAGTAACATAAAGTAGTTACAATAACGCATGTGATAATATAGGAGCTTTAATGAGGTTGTGGTGGGTATGTGTGGGTAATGAATGTGTATGTATGTTTGAATGCTTGAGAGGCAGTGTTATGTATTATCCATGTTTAGTGATCATGAAAATACATTGTTAATAATAATGTTAATATTTATAGTGGTAATAGTGTGAAGAAGTATCATTCTCATAATAATATAGTAATATGGTAGCAATGTAATATTACAATAATCATCATATACAACTTCTATAATAATAAATGTTAAATATATCCAACAATGAGAAGGGGGGGCAGATCGGGACACCAGAGAGGTGAGCGACAGGTTACCCTGTCTGGCCCTCCAGCAACACAGCCAGAGATCCCAGCAGGAGACAGTCAGGAGGGGTCAGTGGGGGACACAGTGCCACATTTTAGTAATTCACCATAACAACTTTACAAGTTCCCCTGCACCCTGGGGGAATTTAGCTGGATTTAATCCATTCATCCAGAGGCCCAATTCAAATGCCAGGTGCAGGTGGAGTGATACAGAGGGTCAGAGTGCAGCAGGTGGAGGTGGAGATAGTGCTGATATGACTGAATATTCATATAAAGGCAGCCAAATGCTCACTGTAAATGCTTTGAAAAAACAAAGTGGCGTGTGATTTGTAATGATCTCATAGTTCATCAACTGTCAAGTTCAAATTTAAGTTTAATGAACATAAACCACAACTCCCTGCCTTCCTGTTCATGGTCCAAAATAATCACATATAATATGTATTCATATTTGCTATATTTTGCTTTAGTTTCTTACTTATACCCCCAGAATTTTAAGAGTTCAGGCTATTTATTTTAGTTGACTGTGTAGCTCTCTAGATGTTTCTGCAGTGTAACTATTCTATATCTTCTATCACTGAGACTTCTGTAGAGTTAAAGCAAAGTCACGTTTCTCTACAAAAAGCTCAATAAAGCATGTGGTGGGAAAAGAGAGAGAGAGATGCATAAATGACAGACTGTCTCTCGATAATTACATCATGTGTTTGGGGTAGAATGTTTCACATCTGCACCTGAAAGACTAAGAAATAAACCTGGCCCTGAGTCTGGCTCTAGTTTTCTTTTAAATTGATTCACAAATTGAAGAAGGAAAGTTAGCCAAGGTCACACAGTTCCCCTGTAAAAATGTTCATCCTGTCTGGGAACAAAGTACAGGAGTATAAGAAATGGAGGCTTTGGTGGAGTTTATTAGACAGTTAAAGCCATGACGTAAACAGAAGAGAATTTAAAATCCTAATAAAAATTAATACAAAGACTATAACCGACCAAAAAACAGGACAAGTAAATGTGCATTTTTTAATTCCAAGGCCACACTGGATATGTATGTATCCCTCCATGGGGTCAGCTTAATTAGATGCTGAAGCACCTTACCTGGCTCTTTCAGACATGGAGGAGCATTGCCTTTACTCTGAATTCTCTAGATGTCTGAGCTTCTCACCTCCTCTGAGGATTAACCCAGCCACCCTGTGAAGGACTTTGATTGAACTGCTTATATCCACAATCTTATTCTTACAGACAGTACCCAAAGCCCAAAGCCAAGATACAGCTAATATGTCAGCTTTCTCTTTGCCTGAGCCCAGAGGTTTGGCAACCTGAAGTCGTGATATAAGATGATAGATACTGAGGATGCCAGTTCTTGTAACTTCAATTTTACCATAACTTCATCCAGCACAGTAGGACCCAGTCAGTTAGCCATATTAGTTCTGTTTTGTCCTCTGCATACCATGTACTGTACACAATGCATTTATATTCACGGTTAACAAAAAACATGCTGTTATGGCAGCCTCCCCGTGTGTGTGTGTTTGTTTTGCTTCCCTGCAGGGGCGCGACGGTTGTGCTGGTCACACCTGATTCTCATCTACTCATCTACTCCACGTGGTAACGTCCGGCCGTACTACTGAGTTAACTCAGAATAGTTTCTAGCGTTTTGTAGTTCTTTCCTTGGTGAAAGCATTCATTGTTGTTTGTTGTCCTGTGCCTCAGCCGTCAGCCCCAGCCTCCGGATTAAGCTCGGTTGCCAGTCTCCCCGGTCTCCCGGCTGGTCTCTGCACTTTCCCTGGAACATCGGCCCGGCACCCTGGCCAACCCGGACCTGCTCCCCCTTCGTCATCCGAGCCCGGTTCTCATCCCCTTATCCAATTCAATTAATAAACCTTGGGATCTCTGGACTCCCCAACTCCATCTGTGCCTGTGTCCCGAGTCTGCTTTCTGGGGTTCTGCATAACTGTTGCCTGAGCATGACACATGCATGATTAATGTAAAAAAAAACATGGTCCCACAACAACCATGGAAAAATACATAAATGAGATGAGAAATGCAGTGCAATGCGTCTAAACCACTGACTTTCTTTTGGCTTTGTACGAAGAAGAGTCATTGATCAACTCTTCAGAGTCCACCTCCAAAACAAATTCATATTCCATAAGTGGCAGGATCAGGCATCTCTGTGTCATGTATCTTTAACCCTTGACAAATGACAAAAGAGGTACAACATAGACATTAGGAAATGTTGACTATAATCCACAATCCAGAATTTATCTTTGTAGTGCTGATGGAGGCCTGTCTTTCAGATCTAATGACAAGTCAGTTCATCTGTGTATAACTGTAACTGAGCTGTAGTTGATAAAAAAACAACTGCAACTATTTCATTGTAAAGAAAATGAAATATGTTGTCTATTTCAAATACAGTTTGTTACAGTGAAAGTCAGAAACTGTCCCAGAGCTGCAGTGGATGTTTTTCGTGGCTGTGTGTGAACTGGAGAGTTTCTGGCTTGTGTCTTTTAATGGTTTTACTCTTCAGGTCCCTGACTGAAGGTGGAGACTCTCTTCAGACAGGAAATGAGCTGGTAATAACACACAAGGTTTAAGAAATAACATGCAGTTTTATGAGAGCATTACTACAGATCTCATCCTGAATGAAATACACAAGGCATTATTCCATTATTGTACCCTCATATATAGATAGTAAATTGATTGTAAATATACAGGAGAATAGAAGGTATTATCTCTCTAACTTTATGCTGAGTTGAATTCAGCTGTTAACACGATGAAACAAGCTGAGAGCAGGTTAGAGTTGGGTTCAGGTGATGTTACTGAGACTTGAGTCTGTTGGAAAGGGGCATGTGACAAGCCAGAGTAACACAGAACATTTTTTTCCAGCATATAAATAAGGGATAACATATGTGACAGACTAAACTGATCTAAAGATTGCTTGTTTCTCAGAAGGATGAATGAGGGATGATTTCTCTTTGGCTCGGTCAAATAAAGGAGAAAGTAATTCCCATATTTACCATTAAAGCCACTGGGAGACTTTGGGAGGTGCTGAATACCTCATTGCTGTCTTGCCCTTCTTATGTCAGAGCATACTCTGTTTGGTTTCTTGCTGCTCTTATCTCTAAATATCCAGTAATTACAACTACTTGTAATAACCAGTGGAAAAATAATTTTAAAAAATACTTGTGATATAAGTGTGATTACTAACACTTTTTCATTTGTTATTAATGGTGTAACATAGCATTATTATATTATACACCATAATATCAATAATTACTTCATAGGGTATCCAAATACACATGGAGTTTATATTTACAAGTTATCATTTGCAGAAGGAGGATACTGACATTTATTACTGACTTTGTACTGTTTGTAGTTTGATACGCAACAAGGGATTTATTGAAACTAACTGCTAGCTACTCTATTTTCATTTCTAGTCTTACAAGTGAGAGAACAGTTAGACCAACATGACAAGTGGTGAGGATAATCAGCCTCCAGAGGAGATACCCAGACAACTCGACTGATTATCACCCAATCCATTTTCCCTTGTTTTGATTATCAGTCTATACTGCATGGATTTGGAAATACACCAGAGACCTTGGAGGAGATAGAGAAGAGGGAGAAGAGAAAGAAGGTAATGAAGGGGAAAATATGGAGGAGGAAGAGGGAGATGAGGAACATGGAAAAGAATGGATAACTGTTGAGGTTAGGTGTAGGGTTTTTTTTCAGGCTGACGCTGAATTTTTTGACTACAACTCCACTGAAAGTGGTCACAGCAGCATGTATTCTGGTGTGGTGAATGCCTGCAAAGTCGTCTTCAGTCCAAAACTGGTTGCAAGTTGCCAGGTGGCACTGTTACTGAGATCTGATGAGTGACAATAAGCTTTAAGTCATTTAAAAAATTGTCCCAGCAGAACTGTGAGTAGGTGTAAAAACATAAGACTTACAGAGGTGAATCAAGGAAAACAACAATTCCATCATTCATGGGTTCATGGGAAAATTATAAACATTAGCAAACATTAAAATAATAGCTACAGCCTGCTACATGAAATGGAACTCAGTAAAACAGACATAATGAAATTCCCTCCCCTAGTGCATGTTTGTGCAAAATGTCAAGAAATTCCTGCAAGGGAATCTTGAGATATCACATTCAAGGGACAAAAAACTTGTTCTGTGAGTGACGTAAACCTTATTTATGTCTCTGGTGTGGAGGCATTAAAACAAAATTGCAGTATACAATCTAGCCACATTTGGGCTCAGTATTGTTGTGACTGATTTCCAATCGTGTCCCTAAGTGAGCTGCCTCACCTCTCTGAGCCACTATCTGCTTTTATTTCTGCCTCTGATGTATAGTATTTATTTAAATCTGACCACAAATCATTTACCTTCCAGGTAAACTACAAGGAGAAGTGGCTTAATCTGTGCCACCCTCACAGTTTGAAAATATATTTGATTCATTGCTGTGTGTTAGTTGTTTTGTTCTTAGTTGTGTGTGCTGTATCATCATGCTTGCCTCCTTCAGCAGCTGTGACCCGTATAATGATCCTCTCCTGATGTGTCCTCTTTCAGATAAGGCACACATAATGCAGAAGTTTGTCTCTCAATTGTTATCTTTTAATTTACTCTCAGAGTTGCTTCTATAAGGCACTTAGAGAATTCATTACGCTGCTAAGTGATTTCACCTTGAGAGGAGCTGAGATATACAGTCATGGAAAAAATTATTAGACCACCCTTGTTTTCTTCAATTTCTTGTTCATTTTAATGCCTGGTACCACTAAAGGTACATTTGTTTGGACAAATATAATGATAACAACAAAAATAGCTCATAAGAGTTTAATTTAAGAGCTGATATCTAGCCATTTTCCATGGTTTTCTTGATAATAACCAAAATCACTTAAGTTCTTACATCAATAGCTATGGCATTGTACTGCCAAAAACAGTGCTTTTAGGCATTCCATGTTTTCTTTTCTGTCTCTTTTAGTCACATGATACACACAGGAGTCAGTACTTGATTGCATAACCATTGTTTCTGATGACTGCAGCCATGCGTCTTGGCATGCTCTCCACCAGCTTCTGACATTGTTCTGCTGTCACAGCAGCCCATTCCTGTTGCACAAATTCAAACAAATTTGCTTTGTTTTTGGGCTTGTGGTTCTCCATTTGGGTTTGATGATTTTCCACAGGATTTAGATCTGGTGATTGAGCAGGCCAAGGCATGGTTTGAATGTTCTGGTTCTCCATCCTGGTTTTAACTGACCTTGCCGTGTGGCAAGGGGCATTGTCTTGTTGGAAAATCCAGTCATTCGAGGCAGGAAAGAGTTTTCCAGCTGATGGAAGAAGACTGTTTTCAAGAGTAGCCCTGTACATGACCTGGTTCATTCGCCCTTCACACAATTGCATTTGCCCTGTTCCACCCATACTGAAACAACCCCAGATCATCACTGATCCACCCGCATGTTTTACTGTAGGGGCAAGACAGTCTTTTGGTTGGTCGGTTTGTAGGCTTCTCCAGGCTTCCTCCTAACCAGTAAGTTGGCTGGAGTGGGCATCAACTCAAAATTGGATTCATCACTGAAGAGAACCTTAGCCCAATCATCAACAGTCCAATCCTTGTGATCCCTAGCAAGGAGTAACCGGGCCTTCCGCTGCCTTTCGTTGATGAAGGGCTTCTTCCGTGCCCTGTGTTACTTCAGCTTCAGCTTCAAGAAGTCGGTTTCGAACTGTCCTTGCCGAACAAGACACATTTCTCGACAGTGCCCACTCATTTTTAAGGTCCCTGGAGGTCTGACGACGATTCCTGACACAGGAACGGATGAGTGCACGGTCATCTCATGGGGAAGAAAGACGTTTCCTGCCTCGACCAGCTAGCAATTTGGTAGTACCATGTTCGGCTTGTTTTTTCTTGGTGTAATGAACAGCTGTCTTGGAGATCTTCAGTTTTTTGGCTACCTGTCTCTCACTCATGCCACTTTCCAGCAGCGCCAAGATGGCTGCCTTTGTGGCTTCACATAATTCTTTTGTATTAGGCATTATGTGAGAGCTGACAACTTCTGAGTTGTGCTACGGCTTGAATGTAAGCAGGAAACCACTCCAGGCCTTTGCATGTGCAGTGCTGCTTATGACATGAAATAGCCTCTTATATACCCTGGGAATACAATTCAGCTTAAGCATGTCAAATAGGACATAAAGTATTATGTAATCAGCTGCATTTTTTGTCGTGTTCATTGTATTCTTCAGGTAATATACCTTTAGTGGTACCAGGCATTAAAATGAACAAGAAATTGAAGAAAACAAGGGTGGTCTAATAATTTTTTCCATGACTGTATATATAAACAATACGTCAAACGTCTAACTTATTAAATCAAGATCAAACTGTATCCATTACAGTTTATCTGTGTGGCGAGTGGAGGCATGACAGCAGGGAATGTGTTGCCTGACAACGCCACCTGGGGAGTTTCACCCCAGGAAATAGATAAAGAACTATAGGTCACGCCGGGTCCAAAAATCACCACAAGGCAAGAGATGGTTAAAAAGGGCTACACAAATCAAATTTATTCAACAAATATCAAAGAAAATATATAAATGTACAAAATCCAATGGAGCGTCAGCTGTACATTCAAAAAAATACACTTGGCCCGAAGGGGGAGGGGGAAGAACTACACTGGACAGGGCTGAGGCTGACCACAGTGGCCCCAACAAAACCAAAATCAAGGGAAGAGGAGAAACTAAACTTAACCACCCGTGGCACCATACACTCACACACTGGATTGTGAAGAACCCACCACCAGGAATTGGGTCGCTGCCGTGGGCCCGCAGGACCTGTCCACAAAGAGGAGAATTAAAACCGGCCTCGGTGATCAGCACAGCTGACGCTCACACTCCTACACACACATACATGAAGGCGCCCGCACACATGCACACACACAATATATAATAATAAGGAACAAAAGACACAAAACCGGATCAAATCACCAAACTAATATTAAACAAGAAAAGAAGAAAGTAAAGAAACAAAAGAACTAATAGGAAAGAAATCTAAAACTTATTCCGCAGCTTCAGGCCGGCAGCAAACCGCAAATAGCCAAATGGAGCTGCGTGCAGGCAACAAGAGGAAGCCAGAACAGCAGCGCCCCTTCAAAAGAGATGGCAGAGGACGCAATTAAGTCCGGCTCTCACTGGCACCGCATCACACTGGGCCGTCCACAGCTGCGGCCGAACAACACTGCAGCATAAAATAAACAATCAGTAGGGAGCAGGCAACAAATTAAAAGAAAAGGAGATAGCGGACAACACCGACTCACCACGCGGAGGCACCCACACCAGAATGGGCTTCCAGTGGGCCAATCCAGCCCCTTTGCTACCAGCAGTCTGCCACACTGCATGAGGAAAAAGTGTCACCAAGGCGCATATGGCACGTTAAGTAAAAGGAGGAAACGGGTGCGCATTACCTGTGTGCTGACGAGGAAACGCGCACCTCAACGGCAAACACGGCCACAGACACCCGCGCAACCACCTGCCCAGACTCTGCCACGCCAGGCCACAGCCACCATGGGGACGGGCGGAATCGGTCATACTTGTGCAACAGGGACCTCACGCGGGCCTGCTCTTGCTCAGTTAACGCAGACAGGTCCAGTGAACCACTCCTATCAGCTACTGAAGGGGTGGCTGCCTGCGAGGACACTGTCACCACAGCTGACCCTACTTCAGTCACCCCTGCGGGCAAGCTGACAACCTGAGCGGCACTCAAAGCACCAAGACCAGTCCGGGGGTAAAGAAGGACCTCGGTTGTCCCAACATTAATGACTGGAACCCACACGGTACCCCTGATGACTTTTAACATGCACGGTGAAGCCAAAAGCCCAGCTGGCAACCCAGACTCAGGAGGCTCAAACAAAACACTCTGGCCAGAAAACTGTTCGGGACAGGTGCCAGCAACCAACTTCATCACCCCACCAGGTATACGCACCACCTGCCCGCCCCAGGTCCTCACTGTGCCAGTGAGGCTCCGTTCCACCTGAATGGCAGACTGGTGGCACTTCTGGAGGGCGGCCAGGACCGGACCAGGTGCCCCCGACACAGAGGGTGACTCAAACAGAGTAGACCCAAACACACCAAATAGCTCCTGATAACATCTACGGATCACATTCATCCCCAGGATCCCAGGGACAGAGGGTGCAGCACCAGGGGGGTCTTTCACGACAAGAATCCCACAGCCGGGCATCGCCTTGCCACACATTTCCACATCCAGCTCCAAATAACCAATATATGGAATGGCTAAGCCATTAGCTGCACAAAGCTGTAACCACTGACAAGAGCGGAGGCGATCATGGCCCCAGGGCGCGAAGTGGGCCAAAAAGAAACTTTCAGTAATGGTGGACACCATAGAACCGGTGTCGACCAAGCATGCAACATTGACTCCTCCAATAGACACATTAACATTTGGACAGGGAGCAATCAACTCGGCCGCTGCACCTGGCTGTGAGCCTATAGACTCCCCAACTGAGCTGTGGCTCGGCAACTCAGCGGGCTTCAGTTTCCCGACTGCTGGGAAGGATCAGAGGGCAAGGCAGCATTCGGGTTGAGACCAGTGACTGAATTCACACGCCGACACGGGAAAGCCACAACACACGCGGAGGCACCCACACCAGAACGGGCTTCCAGCGGGCCAATCCAGCCCCTTTGCTACCAGCAGTCTGCCACACAATGTGCTGACGAGGAAACGCGCACCTCAACGGCAAGCACGGCCACAGACACCCGCGCAACCACCAGCCCAGACTCTGCCACGCCAGGCCACAGCCACCACGGGGACGGGCAGAACCGGAAAAAAGGAGTGAGAGCGGGCGCGCAAGGTCTGGCCCCTATATATGTGGGCGCGGCGCCGTTTTGGCAATCAGTGCACCAGGAGACTGGTACAGCGCCCTACTGTGGGGGGGGTGGGAGTAAACAGTGCTCTGGCTACATCTGTATCATAGGTAGGTAGCCACAAAACAAAAATATACTAAAGCATGGTGGCAATTAATCAATACAGAACAGTGCATTAAACAGTAATTTGGACTAATAATTGTGTTATTATTATTACTTTATTGTTGATATTGTCATTAATATTAAAACATACAAGTCCACCTCCACAATCTTTCCCCCTTCCAACCCAAGGCAGATGGCTTACCACTGAGCCTGGTTCTGCTTGAGGTCTTTTCCCATTAAAAGGGAGCTTACGGCATCCCAGCAAATTAAACAAATAAGGACCCCCTCAGGTGAACTTACACTTACCCCATCTGTCATTAATGAAACCTTTAAACCTTTCTACTCTGAGCTATATACCTCACAATTTCCTTCTGCTGATACTGACATGATGTCTTGATAACCTGGAATTTCCACCCATAACTCCTACCCAGGTGAGTGAGATGGACTGACCTTTAAAACCATGTGTTGTCCAATAGTTGGACATCAAATAATTAGGAGAAAATCTCCTACAAGATTTCTGGGAAGCTTTAGACCCATTGCTGCGAATCCATTTGCCTCTGTATATAAGAATGATAAAGTGCAAGCACTTCTTAAAGTGGCCAAGTTTCAGATGACTGAAAGGGATTTTAAGGAGGAATTAATTATTTTACTTGAAATCCATTATCTATACCCTCTGTTCTGAGTTAGCATGCATCAGAATTTCTGTCTCTCTCGCTCACACTGCCTTCTCTATACCCTCCCACATCCTGTGGTTTGGCATAATGTGTTGTTGAAACACCACCTGTGTGCATGGTGTTAGTGCCATTCCTACTGGGCCATAGTTCATGGTTCATTTGTACTGTATTTGATGTCGGAGGCGTCCTAGTGGTCCAATGGGGAAGAGATGGGAGTGATACAACTAAAAGCAGTGATTAAAATAATAGTGCTAACAATTATGCTTGTCATCATCCTTACTATTGTCAATACTATCATCACCATTCTCTACCTGTTTCTTGTGTCAAGTTGTGCTGGAAGTTTGGTGACACAGTGACTACTCGCTGGGTCAGTAAGCAAACTGTAGCTGGCCAGCTAACTAACATGCTAGCCAACCTGGAATATGCCAGAGCTAGCAATCACAATAGTTGTCCAAACTAGTGGGCTTGCTAAATGCCAGTTAGTAAGCTAAATACAGCAACTGGACAAAACGTTAATATAGTTTTAACAGATGTGTTTGTACATGGAGCACTGTGAAAACTGTTCATCAACCAAATTCATATGTCAAAGTTCACCAAAGATTCAAATAGATTGTCTTCACCTATGTGACTGGATCTGCTGATTTGTGTGACTGAAATAAGTTGACTTTGCTTGCTTGTCCTGGTGTGAGTTGTATTTTAAAGTGAGTTAAGATACAATAATGCAGTGATAGTTTGGGAATGTAACAGAGAAGCCCACATCGCATCTGTTTGAACTCTAAAGCAAAATAGTAGGTGGCTTTTATGTATTCTGGGATTTCACCTGGCAGTAATCTGTCTGAGCAGGATTTAAACTAATATGCTAATGTATTCAAGCCTTCTGGGCTAAACCATGCAGTGTAACACTACGTGCCCTTAACAGCAGAATCTCATTTAAACTTGAGGCTGCTCAGGGTCAGAGGGAGATTCATGCTTTGTGGATTTAAATACCTGATACCAGGTCCTCACTCAAGGAAAAACAGTCATCAAGAATGTTCTCCAGTATACAAATCTTTATATTTCAGACCTAACAACTTCTGGCAAAGTACTCTCAAATGTGCCAAATGGCATAATTTCATGTATCCATGTCATTATTTTGAAATGGGGCATATTGTAATTTGGAGGAACATTAGTGCAATAGTAGTATTTTTAAAGATGGAACTGTGTAGTTGGTCTAGCTGTCCTCGATGTTCTTCAAATGCACCCTGAAAGGGCTTCCCCAGAAATAACACATATAAATTATGATTTGTAGCTCTGTATAAAAACATGTCCTCCACTGATAAGATAACTTCACACAGCTGGCAAACCGTTTCTCTCTCACTGAAACAATTTGCTTGAGGCAGACAACATCCAGGATGTACTATGATTGCCAATTAATCTCTTCAATGAAAACCCTGACTGTCACCTAATTTGTCAAAATCACCACTGAACCGTCACTGGTTTTTACCTCTGATATTTAGAAGGAGAAAAACATGAATGACATCACTTGCCTCATCACTCTGAAACAGTTGAACCACTCACAGTGAAGCATGATAATAACAGTTCAACAAATAGAGAGAGCTTCTCCTCATCATACTGTAGTCTATATGGTGCAGAGTGTCACAATGTGAATGCACAACAATCATGTTAGAAGTGAATAAGTAAGAAATAGTTTGCTGTGTTTATATGATTACATCAATTTTAGTGAATACTCACGTCATATTATTATTGTTATTGATGTAACAAATGCATTTCAAGAATAAAATATGACACACCACTTTTGTTATAAATAGATACATCAATGCAGATTGATTTAATGTTGTTCCTGCATGATTTATTTGCACTCCAAGCTTTATTCCATCATTGCATCATATTTGCTGTATTTATTTTACTCATTTATTTTATATATTTCTTTTATTTTAATATTGAGTGTGGTCTGGACAAGAATGTGACTCATCCTCTCAGTGTGTGTAGTCAGTATTTAACATTTCCCTATAAAGTCATCACAAAGGGATCCCTCTGTTTTCTGAGTGTTCTCTCCAGTGTTATGTTTCCTCAGGTGTGGACCTCTAAATGTTTTGAGTATTTCCAGTATTTTTACTTTTCAAGTATTATTGTACACCTTTCAGGCCACAAGATTGAAGGCCACATAAACATGATGTATTGGTGTTGAGAGGAAGTGTGCATAATTATCCTCCGAAAATATGAAGCAGTCAGCTACATAAAGCTGATAACTTATAAAATCAACATGTTTACTGAACTCACTGTGATAATTGTGAGAATTAAAGTATTTAAATCATAATGCAAAACAACTATTAGCACTAACAGCCACTAATTGTTGTACAACTTTTTGATACTGAACAGTCTCAACAGTGAGTGCATACAGCCATGAGGAGAAAACATGATTCAGTCACCCCCTGCAGTGCTTAAAGCTAAGCTTTGTCACACAGTGAGTTTGTAACTTTGGCACCAAAGTGTTAGGGTTAGGCTTTTGTACATTCTTATTTAATAAACATCCAGTTTTACTCCCCAGAATGCACTGTGCGTGTCCTTGGAGGTCTAAATGCATCAAGTGTATTCCTTCATGAAACATTTGCAAAGATTAAGTATTTTATTTTCTTATAATCATGTTTACTACCTGGGACTTACAGCCACCTGTTAATCAGAGGAATAGAGTGACACCACTGATGGGACTGTGTGTTGCATCACTGTCTGTTATCACGTATATGCACAAGATGAAGAAATCAGGGACTCACTCATATAAAAACAGCTCTACAGTGCTACTTGAGATTAAAAACTCCACAGGCAACTTCTGGAAAAGTTCTGTAGTTCCTGTAGTGTTGTCCATTATTTATATATGATGTCTTCCTTTTTATTGATGCAGGTGACCATGGTGACCATGAAAGTGTGCAATAAAACCAAGAGTTGTTGCAATATTTCAGTGATCAACTAACAAAAATCATTGGTTAACTTTAACCAATTCCAGTTCTGTGTGCATGTAAATGACAAAGCTAGCAAGTAAGCCCAGAGTGAAAAAAGAGTTTCTCTGAATGTTTCAGTGCTTGAGAGCACAAGAGAGTAACAGAATCAGCAGCAACAGCTACTGGAGTTTCCTCTACCATAGACTGTTTATCACAATTTGGTTTTGTATTGAAGGCCTGTGCGATTTATGATATTTTTCTCCTATCAGTATAATGTCATAGTGACTGTCAGTTTGAGTGCCCTGTCCAGAGGCTCATCAGATAGCAGTAGTCACAGACAACGAATTGCTACATCCTTGTCTGTTTTGGTGTTAACTGTCTACAGCTCCAGTTTGATCAGCTGGTTGTTGTGCACCTGTGCTGGCTTGTGCTGAGCCTACACACAGGTTCTTCGTTCAGCTCTCACTCCTTGTCCACCCTGCTGCAGCAGCACCTTTGTGATGCTTGGTAGATGCTTTTCATTCATTTATTCATCTGTGTCAATATACTTTCATACAGTAAATGTATTCCCTGGTGTTGTGTCGATTATTACGTTCAGTATTCCAGCTAGCCATAACACCAGTGTAGGCAGAATATTAGTAACATTGGGAACACAACCACCTGATTAACACAGCCAACACTGTAGAGCAGTGCAAGAAGGATTCCCCCAAAGTCTCGTGTGTTTCTACTGAATGTTATTTGCTGCTAAGAAGAGAAACAGATTTAAGACTTGAGCTGCATCTTTCTGTGTGCTTATAAGACAGAAATATGAAAGAGTTTTTGGTATTTCAGTGCTCATTTTGCTTGTTTTTCCATTGTTTTTAGTCCTGTTGGATATTAGATTTGAGGGAGAATTGTAACTGGATTAAATTAGCCATTTGAATAGGATACTAAAACAACATGGTGAACTGACATTTTACCAACATATCTAGATGGTAAAATTGCAACTGGGAGAGGAGACTCCCTGTGCCCTCCAGCAAGTCCAAAGTCACTAATAAGAGGGGTGAGTTCACAGTGTCAATTGGTGACTTCAGGTTGTTTTCATCAAATATATTCACCACATTGCAGACATGGAGTTGAACACTTCTGCACAATTAACTGGGATTCATTCTGAACAGAATAATTTGGAAAATCATATTTATAATTCATATTCTGGTTTAAACTGAGTGTTTTTATGGGCCCAGCTGCTTTGTTGTGAGAGGCTTCAGTGGGTCTGTGCAGATGGCATCAGTGTACAAGTGCAAGTGAGATAAATAACTCAGGGGCATCTGCTGGTGTTGGCCTGTCCTGTGATTCTATCTCTGAGTCAAGGATATTTCCTCTGGTCAGTGCTTGCAGCACAAAACAGGCCTCAATGCGGTCTCTGTCCCCGTGAGATGCAAGGTTACTGAATGTTTTTTCAAATAGGTTTTGAAAATGGATAACTACTGAATGGTATCTTTGCAAGAACTTGATTTTACAAGTCACGCTCATTAAGTAGGGTAAAATCGTGTATTTATATGGTAGCTAATTATTAGGTTACATTTACAGACACCAGCACATTTAGTGGAATTACAAGCATTGCAACAGAAAATATGATGATGATATAGGACTTGTGTAATGTGGAAATAAACACACTTGCTGTGAAAAGCATTCCCATATGCCATATGTTAGGTTTAGGAATGAAGAGCGATAATTGGTTAGGGTTAGAGTTGCAGAGTTAAAATTATAATAATTATCACCAGTGAGCGTGATGGACATTTGGGGATTTGGAATCTTATCATTAGGTCATATCTGAAAAAACTCAGCTATTTGCAAAATAATTCATCCTGTTAAAGGTTGGCATCAAGTTTGAAATGGTGCTGCTGAAAATGGTTGGGCGTCATAGGGAGAAGAGTGGAAATAACGGGGCCCCAACATGGGGAATTAAAACATCATTTTTATTTGCAATTTTTGAAATTTTGCATTACCAGCATTACAGGTAAACTATTACGATTGGCTGAATACATAGTTAAAAGATCTGTATTTCTTGACCAACAAACAAACAACAACAACAACAAAAGCACACTGCAAATTTTACAAATGCTACTTAAAAATATATAGCTTCAAAAGTGGTTAGGTATAACTACATGAATCAGTGATTGATATTTACTATAGTATTGATATTTTAACACCAATCAGCCATAACAATGTATGCTATTGCATGCTATTATCTAGAACTGTAGTACAGACATGTGATTTTGACCCATTTAGAGAGAGATTTGATCAGTATATCATTGTATAATACAGTATGTTCCTTAAGGGTCATCCAGGTAACTCTCTGGTTAATTTCTTTTATCCAGCTCAACACAGTTTGGTGTTTGTGATGCAGATGCTGTCTCATCCACCCAAGGGAACAGCTTACTGCAGCACTGCCTTTCTGTTGTTGTGGTGTTGTTACACCCACATTCAGTGTCTTATTGTTCAAAGAGCTCTGTTATTGACATTAGGGTTTATATCTCATCAGGACATCAAAGGGAGATGGTGCATTGCTGAGATTATTAAAAATTTGTATTCTGCTGGACACCAGCTCTATCTCTAGGGTCAGAGGAACATCTGAATATCCACACTAAGGGAATTGTTTCTGTATTGGCTTCTTTTCATTTCTTTGATGTTCTATCATTATTTGCAGGGAAAAATACAGTTTGTATGAATGTATTCCAGCATACATACTCAAATTATGAAGTGATGATTGACTGCTGTCTCAGAGTAAGGCATACAATGCAAACGTACAAATTACTCACGGATAGAAAACAAAATCAGTTTTCAGGGAAGGCTATTGCTCCATCACAACAATTTGATGGATTACCATGAAATTTGATACACACATTCAGGTTTCTCTCAAAATGATTTGGAATAACTTTGGTGATCATGAGACATTACATCTAACACTTTCTTCAGGTCAAAATATCATTTTGTCCCATACTTTGGTTTATGATCAAATACCTGCTTAACTAATGTCCTTCCCATCAGCCTCAACGAGTGCTAATTTGCAAACGTTAGCATGCTAACATGTTAAGCTGAGATGGTGACTGATTTAACGTTGTATTTACTAAAGTCAACATGTTAGCATTGTTAGCATTTAGCACTATTGGTCACTTTGTTCATCCCCTCTGTTTCCCTGTGTATATAATAACTGCCATTCATGAACTAAATTTCACTGCTCATTAGATCAGACTCAGGGATTAACTGAGTGCATTCACTGTGACTATGTGATGAAAATTGCTGCCTCTAGGGCCTGTTATTGGAGCTACTGGAGCTATTGCAGCAACAGCCAGAGGAGTCCTGCCTGAAAGTCTGTGGCTGTACTCTGATCAGCAGGGGAGCAGTAATTCAGCAATAGCTAGCAGTCAGCCAATACATGACGATAAAATTTTAAATCAAATGCTGTGGCTGATTGATGCTGTTCAAAACCTTGAGTGGTATATCCAGGTATTTGACAGTCTGACTCATCAGCTGTTGACTGTGGATATAAGCCTGCCATCGGGTGCCTGTTTCAGGCAGCATACTCCTCCCTTCTGATTCCTGCCTATTACAGCTTATTAAAATCCCATACAAACAGCAGCAGGAAAAGAAGAGCACAATACCTTTGACTCAGTGATGTTAGTGTACTGACACACCCAGGAGTACATGTCTATGTCACTGCAGCAAGGCAAGAAGTTAAACCACTGAAGGACAGCAGGGATCGTAGAGTTTCACTGACAGTAACTTGTTAAAAAGAGAGTACTGCTTTTAAAAAGCAGCAGCAACTTGCATAAGAATGTTTTCTTTGCCTTGGCCCCAGAAAATTAAAACATATTGGCTGTGATGACAACAGCAGTCACGTGGGCCTGCTGTAAGCCGCTCTCTTTCACAAAAGACAAAGACAGGCAGTGAGTGATGATGTTGGTATATAATCACATTTGGTGTTGAAATATATATCTATGTAATGATGTTGGCAATGTCACAATTATAGACATTTAAAGTCCATGCACCATCTGTTCCAGGGCTGAGCTTTCACACTTTTCAACATGAACAAATTGCAGGAGGTGAGGTATCAGATTAGAAGTGTCCTCAAGCAACCCCATCACACATTAATCCTGACCCTATGCCAAAGTCAACACCATTATTACTCTGGTGTCATGGAGTGGGGACAGTGCGCAGTGATCATGACTACCAAATGACTTTTTAAGCTTCTTTCCACTACATATGTACAGGACAGATGAAGAGTTGCTTTTTTTACAATACTAATAAGTATTTGTTCCTTCTTCACAAACCTAGAGGGATAGTTAAACATTTTGGGAACTACATGAATTTAAAAAATGGGGGAATACTAAACCATAACTGTATTTATGTCTGCACAGTAAATATAAAGCTGGGGCCAGCAGCTGGTTAGCTTATCTTAGCACAAAGACTAGAGATGGGGGAAAAGTTAGCTTGGCTCTGTACAGAGATAACAGTATCACCCGACCTGCTCCTCTAAAGCTCAATAATGTACCAATTTTACCTAGCTTTAAGCTCTTACCATGAAAGTGTATGCATACCTTCAAGAAGCCTTCATGATATGTTCTAGTGTCTATGTCCAGGTCCTGCACCAACACATTCTCTAGTTCAGTAACAATAGTAAAAATATTTTGATGTGTTTTATGTTGTATTATGTTGCCCTGCAGAGCAACATAACACATTCTGGTGTATTTGCATGTAATGTATGTTGGCTATGTTTAATACATTAACCTAGAACATCGAAAATGCTTTTTCTGCCCTTGATCACTGTATGTTTACCAAGGCTAAATTGTTTTGTAAAACTCATCTGAGCTACTGGCATAGCTAAGATCCTTTGAAATGTGTTTCATATAACCCACTGAGAGTGTGAAGTGACAAACATACTGTACATCCCATAGAAGGTGCCATATGCTAAAACACACCTATAATAAACAGTTCTGGACGGTCAGATTCTCAGTCTTCATTTTGAGGAACTTGGACACAAATAATTTGATTTCTGTTTTCAAGAAGCAACAGCAGAAAAAGAAAGACATGACTCCACCAGTGATCATGTTCTTTGCAGTATTAATGTAAATTAATGTAGACAAATTAAACACAAATTCTGACATTCTAAATGAATGCAGTGCTGCATTATTATGAGCTGCTCAACTCACAAATTTTTTACAGTGCACTGTTAGAATCGTGTGCAATAACCTACTGTTCCAATTTGACAGACTTTTGCCTTTTTCATTATGATCTCATTGCCTCTGCTTGAGGGCAGGAGAGAGGTCAGTGTGAGTGCACTCAGAGCTATAAAAGCCTCACATGGAGGCCTCCACCATCAGAGAGCTCCACTGTAGATTTAATTGAGAACAGCTATAAACCTCCAACTAGGGATTCCGCGCCATGGCAGCTGACACTGGCAACCATACTACCTCTTCATAATGGAAACTACTTCTGCTGAGACAGAAAGAGCTTTTACTGCTCCATCATCAGCAAAACAGTCACTTTAAGTACCCATGTGGCTTGGTTGACATTCCAGCTCAGTGATTACACTCAGAGCTGCATCTGAGACATAACTCTAACCAAAGTATGTCCCCCTGAGTTTCATGTGGTGTGGCATCACCTTACCTGCAGAGTATCTATTGACCTCATTACCATACTGTCAATGGTGTGTTTTTATTTAATGGAAATTAAATATTTGCCTTGTTAAATATTGTCTTGTGGCTGTGTTTTTTGTTTTTTTGTTTGAGGATGGTGCAAATTCCTCATGGTGCATGTTTCTCTGTGTTTGACAGGGAGAGCCAGTGGGTGAGGAAATATTTTTACAACAGGGAGAATGTGTCTTGCTGACTTGGTGTTATGACAAATGTCCCTTAGAGTGACTATCTGTAATTCATCAGGATCCTGGATAGGAGCCTGGTGGGCCCTGCTGATTCTGCCTGCCACATCTGTTATCTACTTGGCAAAATGATGGTTTCTTCTGACTTGAAAAGGTCATATGAATATGGAATTTTCTTTTTTTCAAAACAGATCTTGCAATGTTGAAAAAATAAAGATAGAACTGATAAGCACACTCAAAAAAATAAATCGTTGGATGAACGTAATTTCATTATGCCACTAAAATCCCATCTAAACAAATCAAGTACAACCAGTCTATTGAGACTGTGTTGGTTCAAAACTATGTATATTTGTTGGTTAAATGTAATGTTAATATCTCAATTCAATGTATTTGCCTTTTATTTGATTAGAATATTCGTCCTTAGTTTGTCTAATCAAATTCACTTAAATTCAGTTTACATTGGTCAAACTGTTCAGTACAATGAAATTCAGCCTTGTTCTATGAACTACTACAGGTTTGATCAGTCTTAACTCATTACTGATTGAGTTAAGGTGATTTCTTTTGATAGTGTTACAAACATAAATCTTATTGTATCAATTAGTGTTGTCTACATAGATAGTACCCTTAAGCATTCATTAAAATGAAATTACCAAAGGTCCAAAGAACAAAAGAGCATCCAAAACATCTTTATTTTATTTTAATATTTTAACAAACATACTCATTTTTAACATCTCGTACCATACATTCCATCAATTCAATTAGCACTGACACACAGGCCTCAATTTTCAGCAATGTCACCTAAGAATGCACAACAACATGTAACCTCACTGTTTTGAATGGTGGATGACCAATCTCAGCACCGTCACATAGAAGTCACTGAAAAGATAAGAAAAAAAGGCATTAGGCAATGATAAAAGGCATCAGCCTAATAAATTTTAACAGCAACATTTAACAAAAAACATTGCATTTCAGCTAAATCATTAAACCTCAATGATGCTAATACACATTTGTACTTACCATGTAGTGGAAGGGTGGGCGGGGGGTGCACAAAAATCTGAGAGCATGGGGACACTGCTTTAGTTTGTGATGTATTTCTGGGAAGAAGAAAAAGGAAAAAATGTTTTAAAATGGTTCAATGGAAGTAATATTTATCTTATTAATAAATATTACAATTACTACAATTACATTCACTAAGCATATGACTATTGCACAACTGTAATGTAGATGATCCAAGAGCAGAAACACAACATGCAATATTCCACCTAATTAAAAAGATTGTGATTTCAAAGAAGGGCCAAAATATGATTTCCTTGACTGAACAATTAAGGCCAAATACTTATGGCCCAACATAGACACCAGTTTAATCAAGTGACAGTAGCTCTTGACAACTGTGTGATTTCTCATAGTCTAACAGCTCACACTTGATCCTATCTTCTACTTCAATCAGCACATTAAAGACATCATCAAGACCATGTTTGTTCACCTACATAACATAGCTAAGATTTAGTCTTTGCTGTCCATGGCAAATGCTGTGAATCCTTTGTGTTACCCAAAATTGATTATTATTGTTTTCTGGCTAATGGTTCAGAATGCTGCAGCTAGAATTTTAACAAAATCCAGCAAATGTGACCACATTACACAAGTTTTAACTTCCTATCACTGGCTCACTCTTAATGTCAGATCAGATTTTAAGTTGTTTCTGATGACATACAAAATCCTAACAGGGAAGGCCCTTTCATAACTGTCTGATCTCCAAAAAACAGGGCTCCTGTCTGTCCCCAGAGTTAAAAAGAAGTCTATTGGCTGCGGGACCTTTTCCTGTGGTACCTGTTACCACTTTCCCACCAGAGGGTCACTCAGTCTCTATGAATCAGTTCAACTCAGTTCATACAGTAGAGTTCACACTGTCCTGCCAACAAGATTATGGTGAACATTCTGAAAACCACTGCATCACTCTAATTCTGTTTGTTTGATCCCTCAAGCACATGAGCATCCAGGCTGTGTGCCTCTTTCTATCTCTCCTCTCCCTTTCTCTCTCTGTCCTCTTTTTCTATCTCTCTAACTCCTGTAATTGTGTGCTCTCTCATCTCTGTCCTCTCTCATCCTGTCACTCTACAGGTATTTCTGGATATGTGATTCCAAACCAGCTGAGAATTATGCTACCAGGGTTGCCTCAGTGCCCCTCGCTGATTGTGTCAGCTTATGCTGATGACAGTAATGTGTTAGAGACCAGAGTGATGTATTGTTCCTAGGTAGCAGTTTAGATATGTTTGAAAGGGCATCTTCAGCAAAGGTGAACTGGGGAAAAAATGGCTCATCAATGTTATTGTACCTGCTGGTACAGGAGCAAGGACAGGGCATGGTAGACATTGCATCATGTATCACAGCCTTCAGGCTGCAGAGACTGCTTTATGGCTTTTTTCAGTCTGTCTTACAGGTGAGGCAGGTTTTTACATTCCATCGGAAAGTAGAGATGACACCAAGGATGTGGCTCTTTGAGAAAAAAAGGTCTGTTTTAAAATTCAAAATTCTCTGTGTTTCTCTCTCTCTGTGTCTCTCAACTTAAGAGGCAGATGGCTGCAAACCTTGAGCCTGGTTCTGCTCAAGACTTCTTCCTGTTAAAAATGAAGTTTTTTATTCCATTTATTTTTACCCAAAGAAAACATAAGTAACTGCTTCCTGTGTATTCTCTGTGGAGCTGCTTTCACACAGTCATTGTCATGGTTTCTCCATGATGGATTCTCAGTAATGAGGAGCGGTTCTACATTTCCCATGTGAGCATTTTTGGATTGAATCAAAAGTCAGCTGATTCAGATGGAAGCATAAAGGGAATAAATTGTGTCTCTATATTTGTTTTAAGGACCCCCTTGAAAATGAAATGGTTCATATCTCAAGGGGTTATCCTAATAAAGTTGTCGACACTGTCTTTTTGTGGAGAGGAAGGCTGTGAGAGAGCATTAAAGCTGGAAAGAAGTTGAAAAGCCACAGAAACAAGAAACATTAGCTCCATAATGCAAGCATAAAATGAAATGGCTGACAGTGACAGTTAGCATTTCTCTTGTGCTTTTGTGGTGCTACCCAAGTTCAATTCCTGACAGCAATTTGCCGCTTTGAGCCCTCTGTTACCACAAAGTTGAGAGAGGAGGAGCACATTTTGACAGATGACTGCAGCAAGATACAGTTTGAATGTGTTGGAGTGATAAATGATCACTATCATTTTTACATTATTATAAATTATTAAAAAGGAAGTCTACTGGACACAAACACCACTTCATCTGAACACAACTTCAACATGTCATATTAAAAGACCATACTAGTGGTTTTGAGTGTTGAAACCAAATAACTACTGTCTGCTCTCATCTTCTGTTTGCGCCAATCATTTACAAAAGCACACATCCATGTTTTAGCCTCTGTAAAATTGTTACAGTTTTCAAACTTAAATGTTCAGGTGATACACCCACAAAAATACACATCTGCATTTATCTGTGGAGCTTTGCAGTCCCTCCCTGTGGGGCTCTGTGTTGGATTGGTTATCAGGACAGATATTCCATCTACAAGTTGATTTGATTGGACAATCTCTCTCAGAAAAATAATTTTCACTATTATCACTATTCAGCAGTCAACTTTGTCAAAGTTTTTACATCAATCATCGTCTGCTAGTTGTTTGTAGCTTATGAATAGACTGCTGTGGCAGATGAATGGCAAAGCTTTATTGTCAGACCTTCACTTAAACACTTGAATGCACCACCACTCTGCAATGTTAACACTTTTAAATCTGTCAAATTAAGTAAACTGTGTACATGTATTTCATTGTGATACATTAGCTATGCTGAGCAAACTTCAATTCTCTTTGAGTTGATTATGATAGCAAACTGACTGACCAATGAGCCACTGGAAGGAAGTAAAAATATGATACATGAATGGAGAAATGGTTGCCAGTAGGGTAAGTTATAAGTATGTAATGTAGGTGCCTCTCTAACAGAAATGAATAAGGTTGTTAGGTGCCAGACAGGCTAACTAACCCACCTTTACCTGTCAAATTTATTTTTAGGAATAACTTTAAATTAGAGAGTGCTTGCGTCCTAGCTACAAAAGGAACAGTAGAAAAACCAACTGATAAATGTGCAATATGTATCTTGTATTAATTCAACTCTTTCACATCAATAATGAAACACAACATTGCAGCATCCAGAAAGAGAAAAAAAAAAAATCAGATATCACAAATCAAAATCTCATTAGACAGTCTCATTTGATAGTCTTGAAACCAGTGTGGGTATGGATGCAGATGAGAGTATGTGTGAGTTCACTGGGGGGAACAGTCACTTACGGAGGGTGACGGTGTGAATGGATGAATTTTGGAAAGTGAATGCAATTCAGTCCAGTTCCATTCGGTTCAGTTCAGTTTGTATGTAGGTATGTGTGTAAGAGTGTTGAGAGAGAAGGAGAGGGAGAGCAGGAGTGTATTCAGGTGAGCATGGGAGAAGCCAGGAGAGTTTGGGTTGTGAAGGGGACTTATCTGTGGGTGGATGGTGGAAGTGTCCTCTGACCCGGAAAGAGAAGCCTCAGAAAACCGAGGAGGACAGGTCCGGCTGCTCTAGGGTTCCCATTTCTCCTCCTACAGTCCTAGTTCCACTAATTCAATATTCCATCTCAAACGTCCTCAGTAAAAGTCCATGTCAATCCATATTTGATCCATGTTACTAGTCCTCCTTTCCTCTTTTTCTCTCACTCCTCCAGTTATCAAACCTCCTCCCAGTCTCTCCTTTGTTTAAATTTCCCTCCTACTCAGCTCCCAGGTGTGACTCCTACTTGTACCTTTCCCATCCACCTCCTTTCCAGCATGTCATTTCCTGTTTCCTGTCAACCCCTTTGCTTCCTGCTACACTCCTCCCCCCTTCGAAAAAAACCACACCCAGTGGTTACACAGCTTATCTTTGCGTCTAGTCCAAGAAACCCACGAAATGCTCCTTGTCCAAACTCTTCTGGAAGATGTCTAATATTTTTTTTCTTTCCAGTCGTTCCAAGTCCTCCGCGCTTGGGTAGAAGGGCTTCAAATTTCAGACATACACAGTCCTGACATCCTAACCCATATCCTCCAGAACTACACAGTAGTTAAGGGGTCCAAGTTGTTGGACGACTCTGTACGGACCTTTCCATTTCCTGGCAAGCTTGGCTGTGAACTTTTTCTGGGCATGTGACTGAGGGAAACTCCTGACCCACACTCTTTGTTTTGGTTTGAAACCAACAGTACGCCAATGTTTGTTGTAACTCCGCAATTGCCTCTGTTTAGATTTCCTTATTTGTTCTTCAACATTTGTTTTGAGTTGAGATAGTTGATGGACAATGTCATAAGCAGGGGCAGAAGGGGGATAAATTTTTCCGTTTAGAGCTTTGTCCATTGGACTGTTAAGCCCAATATGGAGTTCTGCAGGTGTGACTAATTGTAGTTTCCTGAACAGCAGAATTGATGGCAAATCTGAACTCTGGAAGATATTGATCACATTTAGCAGGATTATCATCCACGTAAGAGGTAATCATATTCTTCAAAGTGCGATTTACTCTCTCAGTCATGTTAGTTTGAGGATAGTATACGATGGTGAGTTTGGGTGTCACAGTCCATTGTTCACAGAGCTCACGAAATACCTCAGACACGAACTGGCATCCTCGATCAGACAGAATATAATCTGGTACACCCCACTGGGTAAAGATGTCAGTTCTCAGGTATTGGACAACTGTTTGGGCTGTAGCAGTGTGTAGGGGACGATACAGTGTCTGATGAATGTTTTTACATCTGTCCACATTCGTGCCAATATGCTACTTCATAAAGCCTTTTATAGGTTTTGAAGATACCAGCATGACCACTTAAAGGGCTTTCATGATAATTCGGAAGAATCTCTTGAACAAGACTATGGGGAATGTCTGTAGTGGAACTGATTTTCTGACAGTTGTTTTTTTCGATATAGTTTATCTTCTAGGACAACAAATTCATCCATCATCCATTTTCAATTCATCCATTCAATTAGTTGTTTTATGATTTCCTCCACCTTTGAGTCTTTATGTTGTTCTTCCCAAACTTTTTCAAGAGATATAGAAATGTTTTCCTCCTTCTGTTTATTGTACAGACAGCATTGGAGGTTAGGGGGAAAGAGCATCAGGAGCACAGTTTAGTTCTCCCTTCCTGTATTCCTAGATCTTGTTGAGGAGCCCAGTTGCAGACGGGAAGAAACTGTTCTACAAACAAAATAACAAAACACAATGCGCACCAACACACCGAGGCAGCCATCCGCGGCGCCATCTTGGACAAACTTTATATATATATTTATAAAGGGATGAAGCGCCCTTTCTGGCCCCTCTTTTGCTCGTTGGCCTCGAGACCGCTTCCTTCCGGGTTGTCTCGCTTCCGTCTCTGGCCTCCTCTAGCAGCTGATTGGGTTGCGGCTGTGTGCCAGCGTAGTATCTGGCAAGCTGTGTGTGCTCTCTGCCATCTATTTGGGGTGCCTCGCTGCTGCCGTTCGGGTGCAGAACATGCCACCGCTGCTCCAGGTAATAGACGCCTAGATCGACTGAGCTCGGCAGCTGTTAGAGCGGAGAGAGGAACTGCTGCTTTGCCTTGGTGTTTTTTTCTGTTTTTTTGCCTGGCCGCTGTCCCGAGTGCCGTTGACCGACTGTTGCCGACCACGATAGCTGGCACCAGAGTTGGTCTGGTCAGTCCTGCATGTAGCATAGGCCAATTTTTAACGTGTGGTTGGGTGTGTGGGGGGTTCCCCATTTTTTATTGTCTTTTGTTTTATCATATTGTTTAATTAATTGTTATTTTCTGAGTTGGGATGATTTGTGTTGTGTTTCTGTTGCATTTGTATTATTTCATTTTTCCTTAAGTAATTTTGGTATATCCGGATTATTTTAGGTAATTTGGTTAGGTTATTTGTATTTTGATATTAATTTCTATTTGTGTTAATTGGCTCTTTTTATTTAGTTATTTTTTCTAACTGTGAATTTAGGTTATTTTGGGCAGCAGATAAAGTTTTGTTGTTTTTTTTTCACCTGGAACCACATCTCCCGCCTATTTGTAGGACGGGCCTGGGCACCTTATGGGCTCTACCGTCACCAGTTCATAATTCTCTGGGTGAAATTCCCAGGGTGCCGTTGCCTGGCTGCTTTCCACTCACAGTCCCCCTCGTATCGCCACAAATCGTTGAGCGATTTTTGAGAAGTCTGGTACAAACTTATGATACCATCCAGCAAGTCCTAAGAATCTCTGAACTTCTTTAAGATTTGTTGGAACTGGATAGGATCTAATTTCCTCAGCTTTATCAGGATCAGCACTGACTCCATTTCCAGAGACAATGTGTCCAAGAAATCTGATTTCCTGCAGGTAGAACCTAGATTTCTTTAGACTGATGGTCAGATTGGCTTTGTGAAGTCAATCCATTACAGTCTCCAGACGCTCAAAATGTTGAGTTACCGATGATGAATACACAATTATGTCATCAAGATACACTAAACATATTTCACCACGCAGGGCATCCAGAACTTCTTCCATTAGCCTTTGGAAGGTGGCCGGTGCATTTTTGAGACCAAAAGGCATTACATTGAAATGATACATGTCAACTATGGCCTTTCCCCGCCATTCACCTATTGAAACCAACAAGCTGTTGGGGACTAGAGGATGTCTGGAGTGGATTACATGGAGTCGGAGAGGTTGACTCACATGATGCTTCTTGCCTTGGTTGAGAGGATGGTTGGAAAGATTTTCTAGATTTCACCACTAACACAGAACCATTACCAGACAGCACTTTTGATTTTGGAGCTTGTGGAGGGTGTTTTGGCAGTGCCTGCTGCCCAGGAAGGAGTAGTAGAATTGCCACAGAGTGAATTGTAATGTGGACAAGAGCCAGGAGCATGATCTCCTTTACACCTCCAACACAAAGCAGATGGTCTAGGTTTGTCATCAGATTGAACTGAGGGTGTGGTTTTGTGAAAGGATTTGACATTTCGAGCTCCCATTCTCTGATTGTATTCAAGTTGTTGTTCATGGTCCTTTTCAAATTGATGATCAAGACGCACTAACTCATCAACAGTGTCAACTCGACCCCTGAGCTGGCTAGCAAGAAGAGGGTTGATGTTTTTCAGAATCATTTTAACAAGGTTAGCTTCAGTGACAAAGGGATTCCATCTTTTGCAGAGAGCTCGATAAGAGAAAGCAAAGTCTCTGATGGGCTCGTTCTCTTTTTATCTGCTGGTTCGGACTCATTCAGCAAGCTCATCCTCATAATCTTCAGAGAGGAAAGTGGATTCAAAGTAGTGACCTCTAATCTAGCAATTTCCCACCAGTCAGGAGTAGTTCCTTGCAGAACAGTTCTGAATGTTGCCAGAATATCAGAATCAGTTAAAGGATGTAAGGCAAGAAAGTCACGACATTTTGACAAATACTTAAGGGGATCAGGATCATCATTAGGCCCTCCATATGTAGGAAAGGTCAACCTGATATAATCGCTTTTCATCACAGTGGGTGGTGTAGCCACAGCTGGGGATGATTTGCTTGACCCATCAGTAGAACTTGAAGAAAATGGGGTACATTTGGCTTTTACCATGAAAGATTCTAGTCTGCTTTCCAGACAGGAAGACTTCTGTTCAAGATGTTGTAACTGTTCTTTACTTTCAATCTCAACTTTACTTGCTTAAACTGTTTTTGACAACTTGTGAATACTTTAAGTTCATGTTGGATCTCCACTGTTCCACCATAAAGCACATCTGACAGTAGGCATGTTTCAGAGTTTCTCAGTTCCTCTTCTGCAATTACTTTGATTCCCTTCACAAGCTTGTCCATTTCAGTTTCTGTCCCTTCTTTATGAGAGGTAACCAAGGTAAAAAGTTGGCAAAAATTTGCACTGATTTGTTCCACCAAATCCTTAAGTTGTTCCTGTGAAGAATTTTGAATTCCTTTCAAGTAGGTTGTTAGCTCTTTGATAGCCAAACTTTGTTCTGTTCATCATGTCCCAACCTATTGCTCGTGGAAGTTCATATTGAGATGGAGATGCTGAGTAAGGAGAGGAAGCGGTAAGGTTTAACACTCCACCTCCTAGATCAAATGAAGAAGGCATGGCCTCAGTTTTCCAAGCAAGAGATTGGTTAACAGAATGTAAATTATCCACAGGGGGAAAGGATCTGTGAAGGTCATGGCCATCAGACATTCTTGTTTGAAGTTGACTGGGAGTAGGAAAATAAGTATGTAAGTGTGAACTAACAATTCATTCAGCACATCAGACAATATGCAAAATATTTAAACATTGCAGAAACCACTTGCAGATTGTTTTCACTTCAAATCCCACAAAACAAAGCGGAACTGTCCAAGAAAATGGATATACAGTCACAACAAATTGATTGATTTAACTCTTTAACGTAACATTAAGTTAATTTCTTTGCTCAGGCCCCACGTTGGGCGCCATTTCTGTAATGTAGGTGCCTCTCTAAGAGAAATGAATAAGGTTGTTAGGCACCAGACAGGTGAGGTAGAAACTAACGCACCTTTACCTGTCAAATATTTATTTTTATTTTTATGAATAACGTTAAATTAGAGAGTGCTTGCGTCCTAGCTACAAAAGGAACAGTAGAAAAAACAACTGATAAATGTGCAATATGTATCTTATATTAATTCAACTCTTTCACATCAATAATGAAACAACATTGCAGCATCCAGAAAGAGAGCGAGAGAAAAAAATCAGATATCACAAATCAAAATCTCTGCCCCTCAGGTTATTGCAGGTCTAAGGGCTGGGATATACTAGTAAAGAAATTGTTCATATGTTGTGTTGTCTCACCATGGCTTGAATCAAAGTTGTACTTGATCCGGCCACAGTTGAAAGCAAAGTGAAAAGCTGGCCATAAGTTACAAAAATGGTTGGAGCAGGCTCTCAGTCTGATGTCAAAAAGATGTGGGGGATTGGTGGATCAGCTCTTTACCAATGGTACTGGAGCAATCATGGAACTTCACCTATCCACTCCACATGTATTTTGTGGACTTGAAGAAGGCTTATGATGGTGCCTTGTTGAAGTATTGGTGGAGTATGGGGTACTGGGACTGTTACTACAAACCCTTTGGTTTTTGTATAACAGGAGGGAGAGCTGTCTGTGTATTATCGGCAGGAAGACAAAACACATTCTCAGTGGGTGGTTGGCCCCTTCAGGCTTGTCTTATCACTGTTACAGTTTCTGTTTTTCATGAACACAATCTTGAGGCACAGCTGAGGTGTGAATTGTGTCTGATACAGCTGGCAGTAGCACCTTACAATCAGAACCCATGGGACTCTGTGGGAAAAGGTCAAGTATCTTGGGGTACAGCATTTGATTTGGATGTCTCCTGGGCACCACACCTATCATATTATGTGATAATAGGATAATGAGTAATGGCTACAAGTATGTGTCAAAGATTTATCTAAACATTTAATTTAATTTTGTTGTTAGAGTCAGACAAGCCATATTCACTTGCTTCTTCCAAAGTTAGAGCAGTTCTGGCTATTTTACATGAGAAATTCTCATCAAACATATCAGTGTTCTGGAATGCTGAACTAACAATTATTTCATGTTTAAACGGTTAAAGTAATTGTGTTGCCCTGCCACTGTTCTGTCATTATGATACTGTATAGGTTTGTACTCAGTACCAAGGAGTCATGGTCTCTGGGCAATAAATATAGTATCTAAAAATCATTGATGTGTTTGTGTTGTGTGTATGTGGACTCATTAAGGATGAGAGAGAGGACCATAACAAATGAGTCTGGTTTCATGTCTCCCTTCCTGCTTTGGAATTTCAGCTGTGAAATGCAATTTCATGAAGTGACCCAAAAAGGCCTCTCTTTTTGAGGTTTATAGATCACCAGAGTCTGTAACACCTCTTTCAGGATTTTCTATTTGGCACAAAACATGAAAATGTAAGTAAAACAGACTCTGCAGAGAGTTTCACTCATACAGATGATGGATGAGCAGGAGTTTTCACATGCAAAGAGCTGTCTATGAATGTCCTTGAGGGGTGCTGTTCTTCTTCACAGTTAGTGTCCAACTAACCAGAAAACAGAGTTTAAGCTACACACACATCCTGTTTGTGGTGAAAATCTCTTTCTGCGTCTCTCTTGCAGTGCTAGACAGCATGTTGAAAATAAAAGTGTCTAATAACTGGTAGAGAATTCTAAAACTTTAACAACTAGTTGACCTGTAGTTGAACAGATAAGTTTGATATAAAACTCACTTAAAATACTGGTTGATTCTGCACCATTTGCTTTGTACCTGAGATTGACAAAAGCAGTTCCCGTTTGTAGTATACCCATGGATATGGACAGCTATCACTGGATTAGTGTGATACTGAAGACAACTTAGAAATGTGATGATTCTCAACCAAGTTCTTCAGAAGTCCTTTATTGTGATTTCTAAGCAGATTTATGTTATGTTTTATTCATTGGATGTCAATGATATACTCTGTAAGTCACACTGAAACTATAAATGCATGCAATACAGGTTTGTGTCCACATTTCAGAGTTATGACTCTGAAAAGGAATGTGATTTTTTATGCAAATTAAGATAATCAGGTACCAACAGTTAGGGTCAGTACCTGTTCACTTCTATGATGTGTTGGTAAGTGGCCAAATCAGCAGCCTACAACTACAATAACAAAGTTCCTGTGTGCACTTGTCCCTTTCACTTCATGATATTGTTACCTCACCTTTCTACCTCCACAACCCCCTTCAATGTCCTTGCCTTTGACCCAAATTGCTTTGGAGGAAGGCAGAAATCTCAGAGACTGAAATCTTTAAAACCTGAACAAATAAAATCTATGTGGAAATCTGTACTAGGTTTATAAACTGTAAAAAAATGTTTCAGTTTTTTTTTTTTTTGATACAAGGACTTTAGAAACATGGCTACTAAACTCACTATAACAACACTATGGCAACTGAGATGTGGCTTTTATATTTTTATTGAAGTCAACTGACAATACATCCATTATGCGATTTTGGTGAATAAAATCTTATTTTAACATCAGCCCTACCAATGCTCACAACATGCTCATGACATCCACATCTGATCAGTTATCATTTGTTATGATTCTTGTTGATAGTCCTCCTGAGATGACTTTAGTTGCTGATGATTTTAGTTGTGCCTGTAATGCTAAATTAGACTGGGATGAGCTCAGAAATGAGGATGTTTTGTCATACTATGGGAAAACCAATGTTGATGAGCGATGAACTTCTATTTATTATGTGTTCTGAAGTAAAATGTAATGAAATTTCTCACCATAAAGCCCTCTTTAGTAGATCAATAGATCATACTTCACTTACTCCAGTATGACACACAACATTAAGTTGAGGAGGCATACAAATGAGGCTTGGGTTCTGACCGGTAGACCCAGACAGGAGCCTGCCCTGGAATGCAAAAAACTCACTAATGCTATGTATAAATATGCAGTTTGTTATGTTTCAAAGATGAACAAGTTATGAGAGTGGACTCTGTGGCTGAGAAGCTAATTTGTAACAATGTCAATGACCTTTGGAAGGAGGTGAGAGCTCTGAGCAAAAGCAGTGCATCGCTACCTTGGTCTATAGAGGAAGTTTCTGGAGTTGATAACAATGCTGAGTTATGGAGGAAACATTACTCTGCTTAATTCAACTGAGTTAAAAGTGACCCCTTAAAAGTGGGTAATTTTGCTAACAGTGTTACATTGGGAATTACAGCCAATGAGGGTCTATCAGGCAATAACCCAGCTAACTGATAATAAAGTAAGTGGTTAAGAGCAGCTTAAGTTTGCAAGCCTTAAGGTTGCAGCTCTTCTTGCCATTTGTTTTAGTAGTTTTATGATTCATTGAGTGCTGTCAGACTCCATGTTGTCAGTTACTCTTGTGGCTCTCATCAGGGACAAAGCTGGCAAGGTTGGGAGCCTGGATAATTATAGGCCAATTACACTAGCCAGTGCAGTATCTGGAGAGGATTCTATGAGACTGTTAATGTAAATATTTTGGTACCACAGACAACCAGTTTGGCTTGAAGGCTAAGCATTGTACTGATTTGTGTATCTATCCCTTGAAAGAGGTAGTCGACATATAAAGATGGCAAAACCCCAGTGTTATTTTTAAAAAAACGGTTCTTGAGTGTCAGGAGCAGAATAAGCAGCTGGTAACTCAGGAGTTGTTCTTATTAATTCCCATAGCTAATCTAAAGCATTAATAAATGATTCTTTAACATTAGTAAAAGCACAGCTTACAAGCCCCATATTATAAAGTATCCTTCATTAGAAATAAGCAGCCTTTTTTTAAAGTCTGTCTCAGTATTACTTTCTCCCTTCCCCGTCGCAAATCTACCAACATCTACCTCTTTGTGTCTCACTGTGTCTGTGTTTTGTCTCACACATGCCTGTGCTTTACCTAACCAGTAAGCAAAAGTCGTTACAATGACAACACAGCAGAACACTCCAAGCTGATTTTTAAGTTATCTGGATTGACATAAGCAGATATGAATGATCTCTCTGTGGATTTGTGTGATTTATAGGCTTCCTGTCTGTCAAAAGAGGCAAGGAGAGAGAGAGAGGGAGGGAGAGAGAGAGAGAGAGAGAGAGAGAGAGAGAGAGAGAGAGAGAGAGCTGGGATGTACCTGACAGGGGAGAGTCCATACTGGAGCGGTCTGCTCCTCCACATCACCCCCCTTCCTCTTCTCTCTTATTTGCCAACACTGATCACCCCGCTGCGGACTCACGGATACACTAACCACTGCTGGGGAGATGGATTTTCTGCTGCATATGATTACCATTTACACTCTGAGCATTTTGAGCGGAGCGTCCGCTGCCACTCTCTGTGAGTACAGCTACATTTCAGCCAAGCTCCTGTGCACTCCAGATCCTCTCCTGTATTCGAATGTGTGCTAATACACGAGAGGCTCAGACTAGGGGCCATATGGAGCATGCTTTAACAAGAGAGCATCTTGATTAAAGGGGCTGAAGCCTCCTCTGCGTCAGCATCATACATGGACAAGTTGGTGATATCAGCTCTCCTGTGTGTTTCTGTGGAGTACAACCATCTCTCAGTATGATGAAGGTCAAGTAAACAGGTTCATTGCAGTTCACAGCAGACAGACTGCTCTCTCTATCTGCTACTCCTCAGGTTATTTATCAGACCAAGATTTGATGTGATTTTTTTTTTTTTTTATTAAGTACATTTACTCAGGTACTGTAATTGAGTAAGGTACTGGCATTGGCATGTCTGACAATATATGCAGATATTTTTAGTGTATGACAAAGATAAGTTTGTGTAACTTAGGGCTACATACTATGTGGTTTGGGCATCAAAAGCACTTTGGTTAAGTTTAGAGAAAGATGGTGGTTTTCCTAGATATAAATAAAGACTTGCATTTAACAAAACCAGGGTTTTTCATTCAACTTAACCCAGTACTGTGAGAGTCTAAACAGAACCATAAAACTGTTATGCTGGAGTCACTTCAAGTGGATGTTATGCTGTGAGAGAAGATATTTTGGTGGGAAACATACCCAGATCAGCAGCTACATTAAGCATTTAACCCTTCAATTGCCACATACATAAATTAACAACAGTTCATCATTATGTTTACAGAAAACATAATGTTTCATACAGAATGCATTCGCTGCTGCTGTTTAGTTGTACAGAAACATTATTTGTTATTTGTTTATTTGTTCAGAACCTTTGTTTAGACCATGTTTCCTGGAACTATGGGCATAGATTTGTATGGACAATAGAGACATGTCCCTATCAAAGTCAAGATGTTGCTGAATTGAATGAATACTTTACACTGTCAAACTCAAAAATCTTGCCATTTTAATTCCATGCAGTGTTACTGGTAAGATTTATGCAAAGCTCCCAGGTTTGTGTGTTCTGCTAACTGTTTGTTATTATGAAAAAGAGTGAAAGACTGTACTATGGGATATACTGGATTACGATCTGTACGAACTCTCAACTCCTGACTGTAATATGCTTTGTGGGGTAGGCGATGAGCGGTGGTGAGACTGAAGCAGGAAGTAAATGTAAAATATCTGAAATATCTGTTTTAAATCAGAGGTCTGGTTTCAGGAAAGTTATATTAGCAAACACAAGTTCAATAAAGCCAACATTTTGCAAAGGTAGGCTCTTTATTTGTCAGTGTGTGTGCACAACTATGTGTGTATGCATAGAGAGAGAGAGCAAGTGCACATAGACAGCTATTTATTTTGACTATCCAACAAAAAATACTGCTGGAGGACAAGCAGTTATTGTCAGTTATGTGTCCTCTCAGAGCTCCTTCTGCTCTTTCCTGGGTTTCACAAAGAGACAATGACAGGGACTATCTTCTGCCTTTGCTTTGGATTCATCATTCATGATCTCAGTAGCAGGACTGTCCATCAACATGACCTTTTAGTGTTGGGTGATTGACAGTAAATGGAGCTATTCACAAGTGTGCTGGAACTACAATTTTCCCTTTGTCATTACTTTTATTAAAGCCTGTGTGAGGCTGTTTTTAAAGGGTTGTTTCCTGCTGAGTTAAAAGTGAGTTTTTGAAAAGCAAGCGTTTGGCATGAAATAATGGAGGCTTTTATTCATAGCTGATTGGACACTCTTCACCCAAGCTCTGTGGGTGGAAAATTGTTGCTCTCTGTGTCTCCCTCATAGCTGGTGGAGCCTGCTGCACTGAGTAGCCATCTTTTAGACACTAGATAGGGGTGTCACAGAAGCACAGCAGACACAAGCATTTGCTTCAAATCTCAGGCTTTACATTAGCACAGCAAGCTGATACTTCATAACAAATAATTTCCCAGCTCAAGCAGTGCTAGTGTTCAGTATCACAGCTAAAGCGTGTGTGTGTGCATGTTTGAGATGATGCAGCTGTAGCTTCACTAATAAATGTGAAGCAGGTACTTGAGGAGCCCATGCTGCTGTGCACGTTCATGAAGGCTTGATGAATTCATCAAAAGGTAAATGAGGTAGAGCACCTCAATGCACAGTACATGTACTATTGTCATTGTCATAAATCTGATCACACAGGAAATGTGTACAAAACCAAATATTATCTCTTTAGCCTTCTCCAATAACAGCCAAGTAGCCAGCAGCAAATACAGGCTGCATATGTGGGAGCAGGATGAATGTTCGATAATAGCTCACATTGTACATTTACGGAAATATTGTTTTCACTCACTAATTAATTCCAGTCTCTTCCACTTTGCCATTTTTGTCAATCACTGTTATTCAGGAAATAAAAGTCATCATTACCTGCTGATGTTTTACACTAAAAGCAATACAGTCTGGACCCGCAACAATGATAAGGAGAGGAAATTATTCTTAATGTGTTCTTGTGTGTGTGTGTGCGCGCGTGTGTGTGTGCGCATATACAAGAGCTGTTTAAGTTGTCTCCGTCTACCTTAAACCACAAACTTATCAATCACCCTTTGTATTTTGCCCTTATGATGATTACCTATCACTCTTGTGGTTGGTATACAGTCATGGTTCAGCAAGGTGAAGAGCAGGGGGCTGAGCATGAATCCTTGGGGAGCCCACATGTTCACTGTGGTGGTACTGTGGTGTTACTGTCGAATCTTACTGACTGTGGTCTCTCAGTCAGAAAGTCTAGAATTCAGTTGGAGAACAAGATCTTCAGCCCCAGCAGCTCCTGTTTCCCTATCAACTGCTGAGGGATGAACTAAAATCTATGAACAGCACTCTCATATAAGAGCCTTTCATGTCCAGCTGAGCTTTTATGGGATGGGATTTTATGTGGTGCATTACTAGTCTCTCAAAGCAATTGATGATGGTGGAGGTCAGTGCAATGGGGGGTAGTCACTGAGGGAGGATGTTATGATGGTGGTGGCTTTGAAGCATGTGGGGACAACAGCTTGAATTAAGGAGGTCTTGAAGATGTCACATGGGGCAGTCAGCATTGTCTGGACTGGCAGCCTTGTGGACAATAATCATGGTGAGTGATTTCTTTATGCTGGCTGAGGAAAGGCTCAGAACCTCCTCGTTGGGAGGGGATGGTGTCTTCTGTGCAGGTGTCATTATCTAAGCTACTGCTGTAGGTAATATGGCCAGGTATGCTAATGTTATTTCATTCATTAGCACAGTTTTGCTCTTGTATTGGTTTTGGAAAGGTAAACTAAAGAAGACTGTTCCTCTGCAAGTTCAGTATTGAGAACACAATCCTGCTTGACTGTAATGAGTAGAGGGAGAAAAAGACAAAGAAGAAAACATGATAGATACATGATACAAGACTATTTAGAGAAATCATTTCTGCTCCGGCTCTTGGGAATGGGAAAAAAAAATCAATTTTGATGAGTGTGGCACTGGTGTAAGCCTTTTCCATTCCAGCTGTAATGGTCACACAGTGATGCTGCAGAGACCCTGAACAAATGGAGAGCGATGAATATATCATAACAGTAATGTATTATATAACATAACTGTAGAGTGTGTGACCATCATCCACTATTTATTTTCAGTGTTGTGGGCAAAGTGCCAGAGAGGACTATCAACAACCACTGTAATATTACAGCTGTAATAATCAGCAAGGGATTGCTGCAGTGATGAGAAATGAGGGAATACAAGGAAAGAATGATATCGCTTTTGAACATCTAGTCTTTAGAATGAGCAGCTTGGGAGTTTGAATACAAATAAAAAAATAAACAGCAAAACAGACTGAAACATTGCACTGTGATCATCAGGCTGTTGTTTTAATCAGATATAATAGTATAATATAACACTCTAGCACAATTTTAAAATCTATGTTCAACTTAAGCATATTATGCAGTTGGCATTGTGAGGTTTTCTATGAATCAGACTTAGAATCTTTCACGCACACACTGATCAGACACAGATTGCTTAAGATATCTACATTCTTTTATTGATCCTCATTATATATGATCAGATATTGATTATGAAAATCTGCTATATTTATTAAGGGAACTGAAAAGACGAAGGCCCTGTAAGGTGTTCACCCCATTAACACCCACATCCCTCATGCCATGTATAAGTTCATTCATGTTTTGAGAAAAACAGAAAACATACTCACTGATGTAGAATGTTGCTACGTCCCTACAGCACTCACAGATACTGTTGCCAGATGGTTTCCTGTCCAGTGGTTCTACTTTTTTTTTTTTTTAGTTTGACGGGAAAGTAGTGAATTTGCCTCTGTTTACGTCTTTGTGACCTTTGGTTATCCTGATTGTTCATCTTCTGCTGCTGCTACTGCTGATGTGTCACAGTCATCTACACAATGTAATGGTGTAGCTCTGAGGCAGCATTACAGGGCTTATCCAGTCTAGTTACTAATATCTATGTTCCAATGAATATGAAATCTCTTGTTAGTTAGGGAGGGAGAGGGATACATCTTTGTCAAAGTGAAAAGTGATCTGTGAGCTTCTTGTGCTTGTGAGAGCTTTTTGGGAAAGATAACTTACTATATATACTATAGTAAGTTACTATACTATATGAAACATATATATATATATATATGTAATATATATATATATATATATATATATATATATATATATATATATATATATATATGAAGCGACAGTCAGTGTAGCCATTGAGGAAAATTTTCTTGGCCTTGAGGTTTAATCATAATGTCTGTTGTGTGTTGACATTTCAGATGGTTATAAATTGTGTTGTTGAGGAGCTGCTGCTATAGCAAGACACTATTTGCAAAGTCATGCGGTCGAGTCTTCAAATTTGATTTTTACTTCAAGGGGTTTAACAATCTGTATAGAATACGACACCCTCTGTTCTTAGACCCTTGAACTGGACAAGGAAAAATTCCCCCCAAAAATCTTTTAAAACGAAAAAATGGGAGAAATCTCAGGAGGAGCAACAGAGGATGGATCCCTCCTCAAGGATCTACAGACATGCAGTAGATGCTCTGTGTAGAGAATAGAGCAACAAAGTAGATTTACAGTATGGACAATCAGGATGACAACATTATAAATGCTTTTGACTGTCATCATCATCTGATTAAAAAGCCCACACTGAGGCTTTTTTTTAGCACAAGCATAGTGTTCTAGTCAGAAGTGGGATTTCATCAATCACGTCTTCTTCCTCACTCTCACCTGAGGAATTTCCTTTCATTTTGACTCATTTTGTTCATGCACTGCTTCTCTTTTTTCTCTTTTACTGTGGTTTATGTGTGGTTTTAGATTTGTTTTTGTTTCTTTCTTCCTCAGCACATCACTTTACAATACAGCAGAAATGAGACAGTATTGAGGTCTGCATCAAAATCATATTATTAATACGATGAATGATAGAGCCGGAATAATGACAAGCTTACTATACCAGAGAAATGTATTTTTGTTATTAAAGGTTTTATTGGCAGCCACTCCTTTTTAATCAGTAGTCTTAGGTAGTCTGTTGTTTATGCATATATGGCTGCATATTCAACCTGTTGCAGTAGCTTTAAACAATGAATACAGTGACAAGAAAAAAAATAGAAATAAATTAAATTAAATAAAAGTAGTTATCTGCATCTATGTATAAATTTGTCTGAAAATATTGTTAGCTCTTTATCCAAGTTACAATTATGAACAAACACAAATATTTTAACAATAACACACAAATGGTTGTATTGTTCTTGTCCATATTGAGAACATCATTCTTACTGTTTGTTGTTCATTAAAACTGCAATAGACTGATAATCTGTCTAAAGTATATCCTCTCACCCAGTGTCAGCTGGGATTGGCTACAGTCCCTCATGACCCTTAAGGGATCAGCAGTATAGCTAATGGATGTATGAATGGATGTTCATTAGAGGCATCTGCTGAAAAAAATCTCAGATGACTTAGGATGAAGAATTCTTGATTTGCATAAAGCTGGAAAGGGTTACAGTCATCAAGTGTGTAGATATTCATCAGTTTACACACAGACAGACTGTCTAGAAAAACACTACATATGGTGTAAAAAGGGCGCTGGATACCAACATGAATCATCATCCCACAGAGTTGTTCACACCACCAATCCTGAGAATATGTCTGAGAGGAAGAATGGTCCAAAATTCCCCCTGTTTGCAGGCCTGGGACTTAGCAGAGGCTAATCAGCTTCTAGCTGCTGGTCACTTTGCGAAGCAGCACACAGTGTCTGATAATGATGATGGGTCCACAGGAAGGTTGTCTCATCACCATATACCAGTATCACTTTTCATAAAAGCTGCCCAATAACAACAACAACAAAAAGATATCCTAGCAGGCCAACAAGCTAATAATATTGTGACATAAACTCAGTAAGAAAGCTGTGGTCTTCCACAGGTTTTCTTGATTCTGATTAATATGTGTCTTGTTCTGTCCTTAGACCTTTTCATATCCATCTAGTTGCACAATTCAGAAACTAGGTATCTTCATCTCTGCTGAGCCATGTTCATTTTGGGGTCAGCAAAGACATGTCTGTCTCTAACAGACTATGTGTATTTATCTTCAGGTGCAATGGCACCTCTGCAACACAAACTAAAAATACACAGTCTAAATGTGCCATAGAAGCACTTTGTTCTGATAATTGAGTTTGATTTCTCTGTAGAGCAGTGTTGGTTCTGTGCGTTCAGGTTAAGGCTGGCTTTAAAGAGTATGGTCTAGACCTGCTCTATATGAAAAGTGCCTTGAGATGACTTTTGTTGTGATATGGCGCTATATAAATAACACTGAATTGAATTGAATTGAATTGAACATTGGGAAAAGGGTTGACTACATTGTCACAAACAAAACTATCAAACACAATGAATCTTATCACAATGACAAGCATGACTATCCTGATAATTAGACTGAACCACACTTCATTGATCAGTCATACATCCTGTTCATGTTAGCTGGTTTCTCTTTGGGAGGGGGGCTTATTTTGCACTGATCGCTCAGTAGTGACTGATTATGTCCAGTCAATGTCATTTTTAATCAGCACTAAGAGCTGAGGTGGTGGTTGCAGCCCTTTATATCTCTGCATGTCTGTCTATTTATACTATTTAAAAAAACAAATCATAATATGCCTGAATCATGTCAATATTATCAGCTAAAACTGCCTCTGTGACTTGTTCTGAATACCAAAAATGGAAACAGCTGTGAATGCGCACAAGTTCTCTCTATATCATTCAGGATTTGTCGGTTGCTGTTTGTAAACACACCGTTGTCCCTTTCCACAGACCAACAGAGAGAATGACAGCAGTGGAGGTCAAGCAAGCTAGAGAGTGAATGAAGAAATTAAGCGACATTAGTGAGAACAAAACTGTGAATCAGAGAAAAGATGTTATGTTTTAATCGTTTCATAGTGTTTTTTTTTTTTTTTTCGAATGTACAAATAAACATACCCACACCTCTGCAAAACCCTCTGGGGAGGTACCACACTGCTGACTTTTTCAGCCCCACCCCCAGTCAAACACATGGGACCCCTGCAGTTTCAATATCCACACAAAATAGGAATACAAAAAATCTGAAACGAAGTACAGAA